>JAOWBW010000292.1:0-600000 GCA_026119855.1 Campanula takesimana
TAATTACAAATTAATGCCTAAAGTAGTTGTTGTGAATATGATGACAAATGGGTCTATTATTTAAAAAAAGTATTGAAAAGTTTCCATTTTAGGATTTTGTATATTAAAGTGGAACAACAAAAATAATATTTTTTTAAAAAAATTAAGTGATACGGAGGGAGTACACGTTATTAATAGTTTGACAAGTGAAACGCGACACTAAATATTAAAATAGGATTGATTACAAATTAGGGCTTAAAAGTCTTATATGAGGTCCCCAAACGGGGGCTGACTTTTTATTTTTACCGATTTAGGGCTGTATTGATATTTTTTTCCCAACTTAGGGCATTTTAATGATTTCCATCCAAAAACACCGTTAAGTGAATATGTATGTTGCATGTGACTTGGGTGAGGGTATTTTTGTCATTTCTGATGGAAATTGTCAAAAAGTCAGGCCCTAATTTGGGACTTTAATAATACTCTAGGCCCTAATTTGTAATTAACCCTTGTTTTTGTTCAAAACTCAAAAATTTTAAATTATTTTGTTGTGTCTAATTTTACTCCTTTCCTCCTCCATGTCCTAAAATGATCATTACACATTCACCTTAATTATTATGAATAAATTGTTTTCGAATGTGTAATGATCATTTAGGACGGAGGAGGAAAGGAGTAATTAGACACAACAAAAATAATTTAGAATTTTTGAGTTTTGAACAAAAATAAGGTTAATTACAAATTAATGCTTAAGTATTATTAAAGTCTCCCAAATCGGGGCCTGGCTTTTTTGACAACTTCCATAAAAAATGATAAAAATACCCTCACCCAAAGTCACATGCAACGCACGGTTCACTTAACGGTGTTTTTGGATGGAAATCGTTTTAAAAGCCCTAATTTGGCAAAAAATATCAATACATGCCCTAAATCGGTAAAAATAAAAAGTCAGACCCGATTGTGTACCTCTATAAAGACTTTAGGCCCTAATTTGTAATTAACCCTATTAAATTAAGAGAGCAACTTAATATAGAGTTAAAGCAGGATGGGCTCAATGCCTCCAAAACAAGGCAGGGGGAATGGTGATGGGTACAAAACACCACACCTGCCCTGAAAGAGTCTCTGATATATACAAAAACTTATCTCTAAATTCTTGAGAATTTCTATCATGCTCAAATTTCAGAGAGCGGAATTATCACCAACAAAGTTGCTATACATTTTCAAACACAAATGGAATCATCAAAAATGTTAATCATGCGTAGAAGTATGACGAAAACATCTCTATATGAACAAAATAATTAAGAGTAGCTTCTTCATCTTAAAGCGATTCATTTGCTCTGCAAATTTGTATAACTTGTAAACGGTTTTTTTTTTAGTGTTAGTTTAATGAAATGTCTAAAATAATGCGTGAAAGGCAGGTTAGAAGTTACTCAGACGCTCCAATGAAGTGTGCAAAGCTAGGGTACTTGGGCTCCCATCCTATCTCCTTGCGCGTTTTGAGTTGTTTAATTTCTTACCCAGAGGATCACTAGTACCTGCAGAAACAACATTTGGTAAAAGAGTGCTGATTTAGGAATCAAGGAAAGTACGATTTTTTTTCTTAATTAAGCATAAGAAATGTTTCGATTAGGGGATATTTAGCAGCGGTGAAGCCACATGAAGGAGATGGGGGTCATTTTAGTACCTTTAAATTTTACTTGTGGTATAATTTGTACCACAATTCATTTTGACCCATTTGTGCCAATTTTTTATATATCTCTCTGTCCCATAACAGCACATTTTCAGAATGCGCGAGAATTAAAGAGAAAATAGTATGGGTAGTTGTTATGAGTATGGAAAGTGACGTAGGAGAGAGAAATGTTGAGTAGAGAATAGTGGTGGATAGTTACTGTGAGTATGACACGTGGGTCCTATTGAATAAAAAACAATACATATAAAATTTCCATTTGAGGAAAATGTGACTTATCAACGGGATGCCAAAAAGAGAAGTTTGTGCACATTGTTATGTGACGGGGAGAATATTCACTAATCAATTTTGACCCACTTTGAAAAAAAAAAATCTGGCTTCATTGATATTAGGATACAGGGAAAGGAATATTCATGACACAAGGTGAAATGTGAATAGCACAAATGGAGTAACCCCCCCCCCCCCCAAAGTCTCCATTTAAAGAGTCTTGTTTGTATAAACATATTTTGCAAGAGTTTGAGTTTCCAGATTCTTTTTCTTGATGCATTACACTTGAATTACGAAGCTACTTTAAGGAATTTCATGGAAATAGATACATTAATCACCTAAAATGAACAACTTTTAAACTTGGCTCTTTGAGCAGTACGGAAAACATTGAGCTTACCTGTAAAAGCTACAAACTTCTTATCAAATTTTCCACTCTTAGCAACCAAGTCCATCACTTCTTGCCTGCAATTCAAGAGATTTTTGAGAATAAATTTGGAAGTGTGAAGTTATCGGGCTTATAGTAAATGGGAAGAGGAAGTAAATAAACCAATGAAAATTATATAAGGATATACCTGGAACAGGATGATTATCGCAGCCCAAGAAAATTCGACCTCGAAGTTTCTTCTTCAAGATGGCAATTGAAAGAGAAGCAGCATCCTGACAGGAAGCGTATAGATCAGCTTAGTATATGATCATAACTAGTGCAAGCCACCTCTCTAGCATTGACAGTCGATGCTCATCGGAAAAAAGGCTTAAAGTGATTTAAATCAGAAAGAGTATGCAAATCTAAACCCATCAAGATTTTCACTTCACAACCACTCAATCGGTCAAAACGTGTACATCCTCCGTCCCATAATAAATGTACGACTTTCCTTTTTAGTCCGTCCCAAAATAAATGTCAAGCTTCTAAATAAGGAAAGAAAACCTAGTGCAATTTTATCATTGTCCAAGAAATGTACAAACTAGAAATCACCTTCTTTAGACACGTTGACAGGTCAAATGCGACATTTATTTTTAGACGAGCGAGGAGTACAAAAAAAATTATGAAGAGTATTAATGCCAACAGTTCTTTACCATAGTGGAATAAGATTAGGATGTGATCAGGCCGAGCATCAACAGTTCCTTTCGCCAACCAATAGACATGGGCCCTCTATCTTCTTTGTATGAATAGTTAAGGTTGACAAGATACAAATTTGTTTACTCTCAGATAAAGAATGTCAAGGTTAATGCAGTAAAAAGGATATGTAAAGTCCTGCCAGTCTCACAACACAACCACCAGACTCAACGACCATTTTCTGATTTCAGAAGGACATCAGTCCTTGGACTCCTTCCAATGGGTACTACTGGGCTGTCCTGTATAAGCCATACAGAAGAATGTAAGTATTAAATAGAAAATCTAGAATATTACTAGTACATTTTTGCAAAGAGTCCTACATTCTACACAACTGACTCGGGAAAAAAAATGTTCTTTTAGTGCCGAACCATCAAAAAGTGAAATGTGGCAAAGAAATAGTACTCAGTCTCATTTATATTGGCCACTTTTGATTTTATTCAGTCAACACGAATGAACTTTGACCAAATATAAATGTCAATATAGTCATGGTAATGAAATTTTAAAAATTGATACTGATAAATCACTTAATTATTTATCAATAATAATTTTTAGAATTTCACTAGGATGACTAGATTGACTTTAATGTTTAGTCAAAGTTCACTCGTGTTGACTGAAAAAAAAGTCAAAAAGTGCCAATATAAATGAGACTGGGAGAGTAGTACTCTTGAATGCTGCATGTTTCGGAAGATCCCTAAATTCTATACAACTGACTCAGAATAAATCACTTCTCCTTCATGTGTCAAACCACCAACAAAAAGTGAAATTTGTTCGAAAATGCTATTCTACTTAATTGCTTATTAGTGACACACTCATCTTATGCAAGAATATAATAAACTCCTTACGTCCCAAAATGGTAGTTCCATTTTCTATTTATGTTTGTCCCAAAGAAATAGCCCAATTTCTAAACTTGAGGTGTTGAAATTATTGAACTTCCAAACTTAACCTTGTGATGAATATATTTAGGAGTAATGGTTGTTGCAAGAGAAGGTTTAATGGGAGTAATTATTGGACTTCACTAAGGGTAGTAATAGAAAAGAAAAAAAATGTTGTTTACTATTTGAATCATAGTTATAAATCCCGTCCCGTACCCCGTACCGGCTGGTACGTCCCGTCCCAGTCGAAAACCGGTGCGGTACAGGTATAATATCCGTCCCAGTTTTTGGTGAACCGCCACGTACCGCCTAAACCGGTCGGCGGACCGACCGACCGGCCGAGATGGTTGTCCCGGTCGGTACGCGAAAGAAAAGACTTTTAAAACCAAATTTAATTGTCAGACCTAATAAAAATATATTCAAACTTGAGTTTTTTTATATAAAAAAAACTTGCCCTAGATTTATACTTTCAAGGTCGTTTAGTCGCAAAACAGGAACAAAGCAGTCTGTGTAGTCAAAGAAATTGAAGCTGCAGATCAGTAATTTGTAAGCAATCTAGACTAAACTTATGTTAGCATTGGTATAGTTTGATGATAAAATACAAGCTTCTGTAATTTTTTGTTGAACATATGTTATTATATATAATTATCTTAAAAATTACTAAAAAGTGCGGTAAATCCGGGACGGTATTTATAACTATGATTTGAATAGTCAAATGAGACTACCATTATGGGACACAGGTAGTATGTATAACCTCGTAATGACTTTAATCCTACAGATCCTACTTTTACCTACCTCACACGCCCCAAAGATTCCAACATCGGACAAAATAATGTCACATTTAAGAAAATATAACAACTGATAAGTCACTTAATCCATGCTCAAGGCACAGATCTCAAAGCTTGTATGAGCCTAATACAAGACAAACTTGGACTAAGATCAGACAAGTCAAGCCCTAACAGCCCTAAGTTATTGGCTCATGCAACCCTATATTACAAGGTTATACCGTCAAGAAAGAACAATTTGGAGTACCAAGATGAAAATATATAAATATGTGACCTGCAGTTTAGTGTTTGTGTTAGATGTAGTACCTCATCGCAGTCTCCATTGTCGTAGCAATCATATGGTGCAGAGCTTGAGGTAAAAAGAAATGAGCCTTCACCATTCCAAAGTGAAGTTGCTTCCCTGTTTTATTTACACACCAAAAACCATTAACAAGATGTACTACTCACTTACTCGTAGTAGTAGACATAGGAGTTGTCATGAAGGAGTAGTATAAACATATTCAGTTCACATTGTTTTGAAATTTTACCTAGGTACTGAAAAAACAAAAAACAAAAAATAACTAGTGGCTTGTCTGTTCATTAAGAGATAAAATTTCTCATGTGATACCTGACATCACCAGGATAGTCGGATGTTCGAGATGGTGGAGCACAGAAAATCAAGTAGGGAAACTTAGGTATTCCTTTGGTTCCTTTCAGAGATGGATTGATTCCTAATTTCACTAACTCATCATGGTGATCTGTAGTCACTGTCTGACCGAGAATTTGACATTCCGGGTGTTCCTGCCACAAGAATGGCCAATATTCTTGAGTTATATTCGATTCAGATAAGCATACTGGAAAAGAACCAATTACAACTCTTTCCCAATCACAAATAATAATACAGGTTTAATTCACAATTGCTCCTCAAAGAACAAACGAAAACAAACTCAGATGTCAATATGGGTCACAAATATGGTCCGTCAGGAAAGCATTATTAAAATATGCAAAATAGTAAATTTAGAGGTTACCTCTCGCCATTTTTCCGCTACTATGCGACCAGAACACCAGGCCCAACAATTAGCAAATCATTTACTCCAACCAAGCCAGAAGATGAAGCCTCCAATTCAGCATTTGGCACACCTTCAACCAAAAAAGGCACAAAACTTGACACCCAAACGTACATAGAAGATGAAATTAACATTTGAGAAATGAAATTTCAAGGAAAGTATGAATACTTCTTGGAAGCAAGATATAGGGGGCACCCCTATCTACAATAAATCAGTGCAACATCTGAGGTTTATAACTGAATACAAAGTATCCAGCATGTGAACTGGTGCTTTTAGCACTTGCCAACTCTGTGTTCCATTCAAAGAGTCCTACTACCTCCACCCGAAAAAGTAACATTGTTATGTACTAGTACTAGCTTCCAACTCTGTTATTTTTTGGGTATGATAAGAAATAGAACAGGTTAGATAAAATCCCTCAACCCTCACCTCAAAACAAACAGAACATTTTTATGTACTAGTACTAGCTTCCAGTTATACCTTTGAAAATCTTCCTCCACATGAAAAAGTAAGCATACTGTCATTTTTGTTTATTTAAAAGTAACACAGCAAAAAGTATACCACCAAAAAAATCGAGAAACATTTCTGAAATTTGATCTCCGAATCTCAATAATTTTCAAAAGTTATTTGCTTTGAGAGACGGATACATTGATACTTATCTAAAGTGTCTTCTAAAATTTACATACTCTTTCTATCCCTAAATAAGTGTGCATTCGCCAAAGTCCAAAGAACTGTCCCTCTAAGAAAAATGTCCTCAACTGAACTGTCGCCTTTATACTACGAGTACCAAAAGATAGAAGTTTAGTAAGTACTGATGTTAAGGAAATTAATGCATTTTTGAACCAAAATCTCTTTTTAAAAAAAAAATCAACTTTTTCTGAATGTCCATTTAAGCCGAAAAATTGACTTTCATATAGGGCAGATGCATAACCTTAGAAATTTATGGAAGCAGTACAAGTGAACACTTGAACAAAACCTAAGTGCTACACAATACAAAATCACAAAATTCACTGGAAAAAAAAAAACAATCAAAATAATCACAACCGAAACAAATCATGAATCAGAAACAAACGAAAGAACCGAAACAAATCGAATTGAATGAATAAAGTAGTGACCAATGGTTGAGGATGCGTTGACTTGTTGAGACGAGGCCATGGACGACGACGACGACGACGGCGATGAAGACCGAGTAGATAGAGACAGAATTGAAAGCGAAGGTTTCTTGAAAAGCTTCGGCGGAAGGAGAAATTGGAGTGGAAATGGCCGGAAAATCGAGATAAATTTGTCGTTGAGGTGGTGGTGGCCGGCGAAATGGAAAAAGTGGGTAACATTTGGATGGTGGTTGGACCAGATATAGAGAGATTCTCGATTGATGGATGATGGCGGTGGACTTCTCTCGGTCGGAGCAAACTTGATTTTCCAATCTGGGTCCCCACTTTAAGCACGCCTTATGCGTGAAGTTGTTTTTAACCAATGGGTAGTTACACGTTTGATTACTTTACAAGTCAATTTTTTTTTTTTCTTTACCAATGCTGCACGTGACACCATATGTCAAATTTCTTGGGTAAAACGCGTTTTGCAAGACTCCAATGACAACTAACTGATCTCTTATCAGCCGAGTGTACTAGGCAAACAAGAGAGCCTCGTGGGAGCAAGATGGAGCTCGGCCTCCATCGTTTGAACGACACATCACGACTTATATGGGATACAGTTATAACCCTCTCAATATTAAAACTCTTCATCAATTGAGACTTCCCTCTCCAAATTACTGATTCTTGCACTCAAATGTTTTCACCGAAGACATTTTAAACGAGCTCACATTTGGTTTTGATCTCATGCGACGTTTTATCAAGTCAATATCTACCTCATTGTAGACGAATCCACACAATTTCAACTCATTGAACAATTAAATATGTTATACAACATATAACACCGCATTGATATTGAAAAATACTCGTGAGGACGAGCACTCCATAATCATGGTCATCAACGCCTCCTCAATCATGATGGATGACAATGATCCTTATCTCGAAATTGTGAGTATGAGCCTCGATGAATGATGACAGTGATCTTTAACAACCGTCAAGAAACCACCAATAATATTTTGAAAAAAAATACTATTCAAAATATTACTTGCGGTTGAACAAATTAGTTTGAGAATCGATACAAAGCCCAATCTAAAATCAAATGGCTTGGAGCAGGCTAAGCCATCCTTTTAGAGCAGTAAATAGACAAGTGACATTACAGCTATCCAAAACTTTTAAAAGCATAAGAGCCCATCTTTAGCCCACCGCTCCAAACTTCCAATTGCCAATACTTTGTGTTGTATAGTAAATATACTATCCGTTCCCGCTCGAATTATGATTATTAGTTTAGTTAAGTAATTTATCATTAAGCTAAATTATTTCTTCAGTTGTTGGTCAAAGTATAAATTATTTGACCAAAAATCTTAATTCGAGCGGGACGGAAGAGAGTATTTTTCTTTCTGCAGACTCCTATTTCATATTTTTAAATAACTTCAATATTTATACCCTAGTCCATAAAAGTAAATTATTTTACTATCCCCCAAAAAATATGTTCTAGATAAATGTCTATTTTGTTTTTTTGGGAAATATTTGTATACCTTAATGTTTGTAAATTTTAGTAATAAAAGTGTGAAAATCTTTGATATCTAATTTCTAAACTTTTACTTTGGCAAGTTTATAATGAGTAGTCAGAATTTTGGTAAAATATATTTACTAATAAAGTTTTAAAAAAATGTCCGTTTTAATATTGTTTAACAAAATGATAATTCATTTTGAGATGGAAAGAGTAAAATATTTAGTAAATGTTTATGGTATAAACAAATAATGTAATTTTAAAAATTTTATGCGACTTATTAATTTACATACTTCAAACTGTAGCAATTATTTGTTTTACCGACAAAATAATCTTTAAAATTTTTTGAGTCTAATAAATTTTACGTAATTAAAAAATGTGCTTACTAGTTTATGCATTATTTGTATAGCTATAAATTGTACTAAATATATTTTTTATGAAAAAATATTATATTTATTTTGTGACAGATAAAAGATGCATTTGTGACAATATATTCAATGAAAACATTTTGACCAATGAAAGATATGGTCATTAAATCAACTACTCCCTCTGTCCCTAAATGAGTGTCCATTTTCAAGAAATCTTTGTCCCAAAATGAGTGTTATTTTTTTAGTATAACTTTGTCCCTAAATGTTTTTTCCAATTTTTTTTTACCGTTCTCTTTATACGTGCAAAACTAAATGTTTGAAAAAGAGATTACAAGATTATATATTAATCTTTGCCACCAAAGTGTACAAAAAATTGACATTTTCAGATGTCCTTTAAAATAAAATTTGGACACTCATTTAATGACAGAGGTAGTATAATAATTTGAAGGTTGTTGACCGTTTTTCCCTTTAAGATTAAGCAAGACTAGACAAGAATAATTATAAATTACTTACCCCCACAAAATTATTATTTATTCCTTCTAACTATCCACTCAGGCAGACATTTGCACTACTTTCCAAACACATTGCATCATTGAGAGAGATGTAGACATGTAGTCAACCAACATTTACATATACCAAATTTTTATTTTTTTTATGATAAAATTTGTGTGAGGCGGTCTCTCGTATTCTCGTATGAGACGAGTTTCATTGAGAGAATAAATAGAATAAATAGTTTTACCCATTTTCTCATCGAGACCCGTCTCATACATGAGACGGTCTCACAAGAGACTTCCTCTTTTCGTATTGTCTTAGATAATCAGGAGGAAGAGATATTTAACAAATAAAGAAGCCAAAGGAAGTGAACACTACAAAACATTGTTAACTATGTATTGCGAATAATATAGCACACGATGAAATAAATATTGAATAAGATGCAAATCGAGAGTTAGGAATTGTGTAATAATATAATGTAGATTTTTTAATAATTCAAATGTGCATGTTACTTAACATACAAATATAGACTAATATATGCGGTCTGACGTTTCAGTCTGGTGGTTGGGTTTGATGGTTTCGTCTGGTGGTTCGGTCTCACGGTTTGGTTTGGTTCGGTCTGGTTTGGTCTGAAGGGTCATAACAAATCAAATCATGCGGTTTACCAATTCTTGAAACCGAATCGAACTACTCATGCTTGAAAACTGAACTAGACTATATATTTGGTTCAGTTCAGTCCCAAACTGTGGTCTAGACCGAACCGCTTACGCCCTATTCTCACTAGAGGCAGAGCTACATGCAAGCTAAAGGGGCAATTGCCCCCATTGATTTTTTAAAAAATAAAAGTTTACTAGTGCAAAATTTACAATATTTTTGTTAGTGCAATTTGTTGAAATTTCCCCCTTTAAGATACAAATAATAATACACTAGCATTTTTTTGCCCCCATTGACTAACATATAGTTAAAATATTTATGTTGCAATTTTTGCCCCGTTGACAAAATTTTCTGGCTCCGCCACTGACTCTCACCACTTTATCACTTCTAACTTTTTAGGCTCCTTATAGCAGTGTTCTAAAAGACCTCCGTCTAAACCGCCTAGGCGCTAGGCATTAATGAAACGCTTATGTCATGTCTAGGATATTATAGTTATTTATGAATTCTCGTCCCCGCCTAGATCTCGCCTAGACGCTAGGCGCCTCTACAGCGCCTAACGACCACCTAACGTTTTTTAAAACCTTGCCTTATATTCCATTACTTGATCTCCGTCTCACATAGAAAAACTATATTAGGCGATTCTCCCTAGTCATGTCATCATGGTTGAAACACTTACTTTCACCATAATCAACTTATCAGACCATATTTTTTTTTATGAACACACATCCCCTCAATACCAGCATACATAACACGACCCTATACTATGCCTTAATAATAGTACTCCTTCCGGCATACTTTAATTTTTTTTTTATTTTTTTTTTGTATATCCCAATTTAAGGTTGTTAGTTGCTTTATTCCTTAAATGGCAAATGATGAATAGTGTATTGGACATTCTTATCCTCATAAAATTCATATATTACAAAAGCCCATCACTTACCCATCTACTTTTCAACCACTTACTTATGAATGAACCATTATATCCTCCACCCACTACTATTCTTGATTCAAGTTTGCCTTGATTCATTAATAAGCGTGTAAAATCAAATTAAAAACCTTAAAGTGAGACGGAAGGAGTACATATCTTGCTGTAGTGCAGTAAAAAAAAATCTTTTATGATTTTAAACCGGCCCTCACTGTTAAAACAAATGCGAACCAAGGGCAAATTATGGAATAAAAGAAGTATTTTAAAATATAATTCAAGAAAACTTATGGCAACCTTTATTTATATGTGTACTATGATGGAGTAATTTTATTAAAATTACTTCTATTTAAAAATGTGACACTTATTTAAAGATAAAAAGAAGATGCAAAACTTTTTATGATTATGAAAGGAAATATGTTCTGCGAGTAATATTAATCAAACCCTTTATTATTTCAAACAAAATTTTAATTTATCATTTACTTAATTAAGATTTAATTTATATAATAAGTGGATTCAAATAGAAAATTTTCATAAATGAACATTTAAATTAAAATGTGTACCTAAACGACAAGTTAATTGGACTAAATATAAATAATTAATCTCATCACATTATAATGGAGTACAAGCAAAGAGTCCTTACTTTGTTGTCTAGCGAATCAACATCACTTAACGTAGATGGTATTCATGTTTTGTAATTTTAATTGTGTTCAAATGAATACTCTTTTCCTCTTAAAATAATTTTCATGTTTAACTATTCAGACGTTTTAAGGATATAAACGCTTACCTCACTAGCCATACTACGTTTATGCATATCTAAATCTAAATTATAAAAATGAAAAGCGTATTCTAAAATAAAGAAAAATGACAATAAAAAAATTATTTTGAGACAGGACAACTATATCTCCTGAAAGAATGCAATTATCCTTATACGGTATGATACATATTGCATGATCATCACAATGATATAATTATCAGTATATTTAAAAAGATAATTAATTTTTCATTCTTGTTTATTCAAAACGTTATCACAATAAGCCCAAATCATCTACACCATTTTTTCATAGTACTCCCTCCGTCTAAAAAAAATAGTCTCATTTTGACTTTTTATGGTCAACAAAAATAATCTTTGACCAAATATTATTGTTAATTTAATGATCACAATAAAATTCTAATAATTGTTATTGATACTCACTTAATAATTTATCAATTACAAATTTTAGAATTTCACCAAAATGATTAGATTGTTACCATGGTTGGTCAAAGTTAATTTTTATTGACCATAAAAAATTAAAATAAGATTATCTTTCTTTCTGATGGGACAGAGGGAGTATTAATGTATTACATAATACTAACGATTTGTAACAATTTAGACTGACACCATATCAGGATTGGAACACCATTGACAAGTAATATGATATATAAAAGTGGTAACGAGAGTATAAATTTACAAATTAAGAATCTTCTTCGTACCAAGGGCCTCTTGGCCCAATGATATCTGGGTAAGGCTTCCATTTAAGTGAAGTTCGCAGTTTGTCAATTTGCCCCTCTGATTCCTTAGTTTGTTGATATCTGTAAAAGAAAACCAATATATGTAAAAGAAAAACCTAGTGGTTAATATAAAATATGATTCGTTAGAGAGTTCGTTATTTTTCAGACCATTATTCTTTATGTTAAAAGTAGCTTACTAGCTTGCATAATGTAATGAATTAGGCATGCAGATTGAATGATAATGAGCATTACCCTTTGAATGAACTTTTTTCACATCTGAATTATTATCCAAATCCATTACCATTCCTAGGAATATTCGACATAGTCCTTTTTTTAGGCTAATTATTTTGGTCCCATATTGTACATATGTTGTCAATGTTGGAAATGAGTTTTAGAATGTGGTGTTGATCATATTTGACTCAATTTTTAAAGTGGTTTTATTTTGTGTAAATGAAACAAGTTGCAAAATTAAAATTTACATTTAGTGTAGATTAGGAAAATACATCTATTTACTCAAAACTATCCGGGTAAATGAGAAATTAATGCTCAAATAGTGTAACTTGAAATGAGTTTATGAAGAGTTTTGTGAATATGGAAAGTCATATTCCACATTGCTTAGGAAGCACATAGTTAGAGAGTATTTGAACTTATCCACTTTGTGAGATAACAATCGAGTGTTATCTTCTTACCAAGCAACCTAGCGGTCTATTGGCCAACATGCAGCCTAGTGGCAAATTGTCTAGTTTTAGACTAGCTCGAAATTGACCCGCGAAGGGCGGATTATGGCGCACTTTGCGCTTCCCTGGGAGATGTGGAGCCTTAAACTTTTGAGAAATTTCGTCAAGGCTTCGTGGTTAAGCTAGCTAGAGTGTAGGTGGCGGCTCGGTTCATGCATGACTCATGCGAGGTGGTCTGGTTTGGTTCAGACCAAATCAACTCGGTTCAGGTTTGTGCTGGTTCGGTTTGGGCAACCTAGGTGGGGCGGACCGCGAACTGGGGTGAATAGGTGTGCTGGGCTGATGTGTAGGGCTGAATAGTGCAAGGGATGGATGTGTCCATTTGAATGGACATGAGTCGTTTGGATGTGGATCCGCGTAATTCCGATTAGGTGTGGGTAGATCGGTCGAATATGGAGCCTTGATCTGTTGGTGTTATGCCCTAGGCATGTTGTTTGTAAAACAAATGTTATTATTTATAAAGATATTGAATGTTTGATTATTATGTCTTTTGCATGTTTATTATAATAATCCCCGTCCCTGATAATTATGATTAATTATTAGTATAAGTTTAATAGATAATCATATGATGATTATGGTGTATGGGATACAATTAGACTTATGGGTATTTGTTGGAGAACAAATACTGGACTGACCCTATGAGATTTATGTCATGGTCACAATGTCATAATTAAGTCTCATATAGTTATATCACTGGAATCTTTAGACCTGAGGTTATCACAGTCTTCCACATGATGAACATTACGTTTGACATATTCAAACGTTATCCCTAACCGGATAGCTATAAAGAATATGATTGGCATAATCGGAATCATGTAGGGAAGAGTAATAAGCCAAGATGGGATTTGTTCCTCGTCAAGAGAGATGTCAAGCTTTGGCCACTCGATGAATGGTATTGATGAAATGCATGGTCGTGCTCAAATAAGATTTGTATTATCAATACATTCAGGATCGAGAAGCATTGAACAAATGTAAGTTGACCATTGACCATGGCTTACGTTCAATGGACATCGTGTAACAAAGAGCTTGTGTTATGTTCTATTTTAGGAAACTTTGGAGTTCAAAGTTATACTAATTGGGTAGTCATAATGGCTTGCTAGAGTCCGCTTATGACTTACGAGGTTTGACTGGTTCGGACTCGTTGCCAACTTAGTATAATCCTATTGGGTCACACACGCAGAACAGATAATTAAAAGGAGCGAAAAACGAAGTAAAATGGGTCCTGCCTAAAGGATCCGTACGGCTGAATCTGGATGCTTCCAGAAACATCCGTACGAATGGTTTTGCCCGGCAAAATCGTTTTAAGAAAACTCTTGTTGAACAAGAAAACCTAATTCCTAAAGGGTTTCTGAAACCCCTAGAATATAAATACAGACTGACGGGAATTGTTCCCTAAATGATTGATTTGATCAATTCCAAAATCTTTCTTAGAGAAAGAAATCACACATTATATTCTTGGGTTATTGTGATTGATTAATCTCAATTATCAAGTCACAATAATAATTAGGAGCTTTGAAGAATCGTTCTTCAACATCGTTGATCAATCCGAAGACCTAGCAGTCAAGTTCAAGAAGGCGTTCTTGAAATCTGTTCGTTGTGTGGATCACCGGTAGAGGGCGTTTGTCTTAACGCCTAATCCAAGTTTTACATAACGATCTACAAGGGTTAGTTTCTTTCATCTTGTTATTATGAATTATTGTTCATAGCGGATCTAGGCTATTGGGTTTTATTCATGTCTATCTTCCGCTGCGCATGATTGCACGAAACCCAACAGTGGTATCAGAGCCCCATTGATGATCAATAATTCTAATATTATCATGATATAATTATTTAATGCGATTATTTAATTGGTATGATCATGAGATAGATGAATTTATGTGACGGATTTTATATGAGATATAAAATATGCATGCTAGTTGATGTGGTTGTAATATTGATTTGATTAATATGTATGATTGCATGCTTAGATTATCATGTTGTAATTGGATTATTTTATTGATGATCTTGATCTAATTTGTATGTGGAATAAATTTGTTATTAAATATATGAATTAGATGGGTTAAAATTCGTAATCTGCAATTTCATGTTTCTGTAATCTGATTATGTATAAACACGATATTAAGATTGATCGAATTTCTGAAATCAGAAAAATCTGGAAAAACTGGGATTCTACCTAAGAATCCGTACGGCTGTTTTGGGAGCCTCCAAACACATCCGTACGGATGGTTTTGGTCCACTCCCAGATTTCATTCTGACTTCTCATGTTCAGATTGTTCTGCAAATTGTTTGCAGAATTCGAACCTGGAAACAGAAACTGGTTTCAGATGGCTGGTTTTCGAAACCGTGTTTCCTGAAACAGTTATCTGTTGAGAATTCGGAATAGTTGCAGAAATCAGAGTTCTAAAGAGTTTAGAATTGCTGTAATCTATGAGATTAAGAGACATTGAAAGGGTCTTGAGACATGCGACCAATCTATACGGAATGTGGATGCCTTTTGGCTTAGTTTCGACCGTATAGAGAAGTTGCCTGGTTTCTTGATCTTAGTACGGGAATGTGGATGCCTTTTGGCTTAGTTTCGACCGTATGTTTGTGCTCTCAATTTCAAGATGCTCTGCGGATGCAGTTCCAGAATCCTGAAGAGTTCAGAGTTTTCTGAGATATGCATAACTATCCATACGGATGAATCTGGATGCTTCCAGAAACATCCGTACGGATGGTTTGGGTTATACTGACTCTGATTTGTTTCAGATGGCTGGTTGTTAAACCATGTTTCCTGAAACAAATTCAAATTCAGAAGTCCAGACCATTAATGAGATCAGAATCTTAAAGGAGTTTAAGATAGGAGAAATCTCATGATTTCAGACTTTTATCCCTAACTAGCGCAACTAAAGTCACATAAAATTAATTCGGATAATTGATTAACTTTATGTGTGTGAACCTTCTTAAAATTTAAGTTTCGTGCCAACCCATGATTAAGACACTTGGGATTACATGGGTAATTTCATGTGCGCTCTAACCCTCGCGAGGTGCATTGATTTTATTCATGTATGAACAAGATGAGTGAAAGAGTGGTTCCTATGCGTTTAAAGTGGGTTGACTTAATTAGGCTATCAAAAGAGTTTTGGGCCTAAGGCACAGATGAGATTTAAAACATGCATGACATAAGATGTCTTGATATAATCTCATAAAAGATCTAAGAGTCATATATGATATGATTGATAAGGAGTTATCTACCTAAATAATTTAATTTTATGCATCTTGCCCTCGCGGACGTAAAATTAAATGATATATGGATCTTAGCCCATTTAAATATATATACATTGAATGTATATGAAGGTTATATAATTTAGTGGGAGTATTTGTGAAATACTAATATTTTAATATCTTTAATTAAGTTGGTACTTATATTTAATTATATGTTTGCATAATTGTAGATAATGGCACAAAATACAAATTTATCACTGCGATCTATCCTTGAGAAGGAAAAGCTTCAAGAAAATGGAGCTAACTACACGGATTGGATCCGTAGCCTTAGAATTGTTCTAAAGCATGAGGACAAGCTCTATATTCTTGAAGAGCCTGTTCTGAAGAAGAACCTGCTTCTAATGCACCCAAGGATGAGAGAAACGCCTACAAGAAACATGTAAATGATTCTCGTGAGGTAGGTTGTCTTATGCTTGCGGCCATGTGTTCAGAGCTTCAGAAGACTCTTGAGCACTTGGAGGCATTTGACCTTGCTGCTTCGTTAAAAGATATGTTTCAAGAACAAGCAAGGCAAGAGAGGTTCGACACTATAGCTGCACTGGTCTCATGCAAGATGAGCGAAGGACAGTCTGTGAGCCCTCATGTTTTGAAGATGAAGGCTTACATTGAGAAACTAGAGAGGCTAGGCCATCCAATTGATGTTGAGTTGGCTACCGATTTTATTCTTAATTCATTGCCCAAAAGCTATAACCAGTTCGTCATGAACTTTAATATGCATGGGATGGATAAGACATTGTCTGAATTGCATGAGATGCTTAAGCAGGCAGAAAAGAAAATCGGTAAAGAGGCCGCTCCTGTACTCATTGTATCAAAAGAAGGAAAGGGCTCAAAAGGCAAAAAGGGTAAGGCAATGTTGGTAGTGGTGCCCTAGGCACGTTTAATAAACGTTGTAATTGTTATCATTTATTTCATATCAATAAAAGAGATGTTTTGATTATTATTGTTGTTCATGTTTACTTATAATAATCCCCGTCCCTAGTACTTATTAAGCACTAGTATAAAGGCTAAATGATCATGAGATGATCATGTTAGATTTATGGGTACTTGTTTGGAATAAGGTACTGGACATGACCCGCTCTATGAGATTTATGTCATGGTCTATGTCAAACATATATCTCATATTAGTTATGTCATTCGAATCCTTAGACATGAAGTTATTATAGTCTTCCACTTGATGAACATTATGTTTGACATATTCAAACGCTACTTTTAACCGAGTAGTTATAAAGGGTATGATTGGCATAATCAGATTCACGTAGGGAAGAATAATAAGCTAAATGGATTTGTCCCTCTTCGGAGAGATGTCAAGCTTGGGCCTCTCGTAGGAATGATGTTGATGAAATGTTCGGCCGGACTCAAATGAATTGATTGGATCAATGTCATTTGGATTATCAACATATTCGGAATCGAGAAAGTATTGAACAAAACAAGTTGACTCTTTGACCATGACTTGTGTTCAATGACATCGTGGACAAAGGGATTGTGACATATTCTAAAGGAATGCGAACTTGTATCTAGTTATACTATTTGGGTAGGTATGACGGTTTGCTAGAACCTAATCATATCTTATGAGATCATGTTTGAGCCATTGCCAACTTAGTATAATCCTAGAGGGTCACACACAATCGAACGAATCTTAAATAAAAGGACTATATTGGCATTTAGGGTCGGAGGACTTCCAAGGAATTTCTGGAAAGTTCTGGGCCTCCTGGTCAACCAAGCGGGCGCTTAGGTTGCACCAGGCGGGCGCCTGAATAAGCCGGAAAGGAATTGGACTTTCTGTCCAAACAAGCGGGCGCCTGGGTAGGACCAGGCGGGCGCCCGGTATGCCGGTTTGAAATTTCCTAATTCGATTAGGAATGGTTTTGACACAAGTACCTATTTGGAATAGGTCTTAATTGTGTATAAAAACACCAATTCGGCCAGACCATATCAACAAGTGCTTTTGTGAGTCTCAAAGAGTTTGAGAGAGATTTTATTTTGTTCTAAGATATCATTGATTGAGGAACAAAATAATTCACAAAATAAATTCCATATAGTTCTTTATTGTATTGTGAAAGTGTGTTTCATAATACTGGTCTAGCAACCAAGATCAAAGAAGTTCATTTGATATTCGTTCGAAGTGTGGATACCGCTAGAGGGTGAAAATCATCATCTTCAAAGTTCGTGTTCAAGCTTTGTGATCGTGATCAAGTCTTCAAGTTTCTCCACCAAAGATCAAGAGAAAATTCATAGCCATCAAGGGTTAGTTATTCCTCTATTCATCTTGTTGTATTTGATTTAATCATATGAACGGATCCATGGCTTTGGGTTTTCTTAAAATTTTAATTGCTATATTCCGCTGCGCATGTTACTTGGAAACCCAACAGTGGTATCAGAGCCCCGTTCATGTTGATTAATTCAATACTTGGATCATGTTGTGTGTATATAAATTGTTTATGTGCCAAGCATGATATGAATATTGGATTATATGATGCTTATGTGTTTTGTGATTTTATGTGGTTTATTGTTTTTCCAACTTTAATCGCACGATTCAATCGCAATAAAATTATGGTGGATTCTGAATTATTTCGATTATTGATTTTTGATTGGATCAAAGTTTTAATAATCGGGGAAAAATAATTTTGAGACAAAATTTTCGAACTTTAAAATTCTATACTATTCTGGCCATTCAAGCGGGCGCCTGGTCCTTTGCAGGCGGGCGCTCGGTGGTCAAGATTTGTTCTGATTTTGGTTAAAATCTGAATATGGAATTTTCGATAAATTCGACAAAACCAGTAACAGAACCAGTCCAGACTTGTTGATCTGGAATGGGTTTTGGGTAGTTGGTTTGTGTGTGGATTTTGGGGTTTGATTTTCCTATTTGTTTTAGTCTTGTGATTCCTAGATTGGTTCAAGTTTGGATGGCTAATCTGCGTTCATCGAGATTGTGTTTCCCAAAATTGATCGCAATCAAAGTTTCAAAGATAAAACGAAGTTAGAATTATGAAGAGTTCATAATTGCTAAAATTGAGAAACAAAGGTTCTTGATTCAATGATTGGAGATCCATGTGGAATTGTGAATGCAATTGGCCTACGTTCATCGAGACCATCTATTGCTTAGTTTCGGCCACATGGACTACTTTCTTGGTTTCTTGAATTAGTGCGGGATTGTGGTTGCCTTATGGCTTAGTTCGACCGCACGTCTTGTTGTCTTGATTTGGAGATAATAACCGAAGTTGAAATAGTCTCATCCTCATAATTATAGAGAAACTAATGACACATAAATATCATGCTTAAATTAATGAAGATTAATTTAGTGACTAAACTTGATGTGTAACATGTTTATATTATGTGCTCATAAATGTGTTATATGTGATGAACCTTCAAAGAAAGTTTTTTAAGTCCTTCTTTGCCATGCCATGATTAAAACACTTGTTTATATATGGGTGATTTTGATGTGGGTTCGCCTCCGCGAAGTGCATTGATTTTATTCATATATGAGCAAGATGAGGTTCATTAATTTAATGTGGGCTTGCCTCCGCAAGGTGCGTTAAATTGAATGGTTCCTATGCGTTTAAAATGGTCGGACTTAATTAGGCGTCAAAACAGTTTTTGGCCTAGGCAAAAGATGAGATTAAACATGCTTTTTGAAATTGGATTTCTCAAAGAATCTCATAAAAGGATCTAAGAATCATATAGGATATGATTGACATGATTGTCTACCTAATTAATTTAGTTTTTGAGCGGTCCGCCTCCGTGGACTCAAAAGTTAAATTAAAGTTGGATCTTAGCCCAATTAAATTATATTATACATTGGATGTATATGGAGGTTATATAATTTAGTGGGAGTATTTTGAAAAATACATTATTTATCTCTTTAATGAAAATTGGTACTTATTAAATTTTGGAAATTTTGCATATTTGTAGATAATGACTAATAACACTCAATCAATGTCATTGCGATCGATCCTTGAGAAGGATAAGCTCGAAGAGAATGGTACTAACTTTATGGATTTGATCCGTAGCATAAGAATCGTTCTTAGGCAAGAAGATAAGTTGTACATTCTCGATGGGCCTCTCCCTGCTGAACCACCGCCTACTGCCCCTAGGGTAGAAAGGGACAATTACAAGAAACATCGTAATGATTCTAGAGATGTAAGTTGTCTCATGCTTGCTTCTATGTGTTCAAAACTCCAACAAAGTTTGGAACATTTGGAAGCCTATGAGATAGGCGTGGAGTTGAGAACTATGTTTCAAGAGCAAGCTAGGCAAGAGAGGTACATTGTTGCATTCACTACTAGTAAAATGAATGAAGGGAAACAAGTGAGTCCTCACTTTCTTAAAATGAAAGGTTATGTAGAGCACCTTGAGAAACTTGGCTATCCAATCCCATTGGAGCTAGCCACGGATCTCATTCTTAATTCATTGCCTAAAAGTTATAATCAGTTTGTGATGAATTATAACATGCATGGAATGGATAAGAATCTCTCTGAGTTGCATGGGATGCTCAAAACTGCAGAGATGAAAATTGTGGAGAAAGGTTCTCCCGTGCTCTTGGTTCATGATGGGAAGAAGCCTAGTGCCAAAGGAAAGGGTAAGGCAAAAGTTGTCAAACCCAAGATAAGCAAGGCAAAGGTTGCCAAGGCTTCTGAGGCAAAACCCGATACACAAAAGGATGCAATTTGTTTCCATTGTCAAGAAATTGGTCATTGAAAACGTAATTGCAAGGCTTTCTTGGAAGAGCAAAAGAAGAAGAAGGGCAGCAAGGCTGCGTCGACTTCAGGTATCTATATGATAGATATTCTCCTTTCTACCACTGATTCTTGGGTATTGGATACCGGATGTGGTTCTCACATTTGTCTAAATGTGCAGGGACTAAAGAATAGGAGACTGCTTAAAGAAGGTGAAGTAGATCTACGTGTGGGGAATGGAGCAAGAGTTGCTGCATTAGCCGTAGGGACTTATGAAGTCACTTTACCTTCCGGATTAATTCTTGTTTTGAACAATTGTTATTATGTTCCGGATTTAAGCAGAAATATTATTTCAATTTCTTGTTTGGATAATGAAGGTTTTAAGTTTCTTATTGAGATAAGAAATTTTCTATTTATTTAAATGATGTGCTTTATGGTATTGCTAATTCATTTAATGGCCTTTATATCTTGGATGTCAAGAATGAAAATAATGACAATGTCTATCATGTAAATAAGAAATCTAAACCTAATGATGTAAATCATACATATTTATGGCATTGCCGTCTTGGTCATATTAATGAGAAGCGTATCTCAAAACTCCATGGGGACGGACTTTTAGGTTCATGTGACCTCGAGTCATATGATACTTGTGAGTCGTGTCTTCTTGGAAAAATGACTAAGACACCTTTTTCCAAGTTGGGTGAAAGGGCAAGCGACTTATTGGGGTTGATACATTCCGATGTATGCGGACCATTAAGTAGCAATGCAAGGGGAGGATTTCAATACTTCATAACCTTCACTGATGATTATAGTAGATTTGGGTATGTTTACCTAATGAAACATAAGAGTGAAGCGTTTGAGATATTTAGAATATTTCAAAATGAAGTAGAAAAACAACTTGGCAAAAGTATAAAAGCACTTCGATCAGATCGAGGTGGAGAATACTTAAGTCAAGAATTTGATGATCATCTAAAGAATTGTGGAATAGTTTCACAATTGACTCCACCTGGAACACCACAATGGAATGGTGTGTCCGAGAGGAGGAATCGGACTTTGTTAGACATGGTTCGATCAATGATGAGTCAAGTTGATCTTCCAATATCCTTTTGGGGTTACGCCCTAGAAACCGCTGCTTTCACACTAAATCGTGTTCCAACTAAATCGGTTCAAAAGACTCCATATGAGATGTGGAGCGGAAAGAAGCCTTGTCTGTCTTTCATGAAGATTTGGGGTTGCGAAGCTTTTGTCAAAAGACTTGTCTCAGACAAACTTGCACACAAATCTGATAAATGTATTTTCGTGGGATATCCTAAGGAAACTAGAGGATATTACTTTTACAACCGTGAGGACAACAAAGTGTTTGTTGCCCGAACTGGTGTCTTTCTAGAGAAAGAGTTTCTCTCCAAAGAAATCAGTGAGAGTAAAATAAATCTTGAAGAAATTCGAGACCCAGAAAATAACATTGAACCAATAGTGGAACAAGAACAAGAACCACAAGGAGTTGTGGAAACTGTTCAGAATACACAAGCAACTCACAGATCTAGTAGGTTACGATCCGAGCCCGAGAGATATGGATTTCTCGTAACGGATAGTAATGAGGTAGAAATCATTGAGAATGATGAACCGTCAACCTACCAAGAGGCGATGTCTTCTCCTGATTCGGACAAGTGGCTTGGAGCCATGGAATCCGAATTGCAATCCATGCAAGACAATCAAGTTTGGAATTTGATTGATGCGCCCGAAGGTGTAAAAACCATAGGATGCAAATGGGTCTTCAAGAAGAAGACTGACATGGATGGGAAGGTGCATACTTACAAAGCTAGGCTTGTAGCGAAAGGTTATAGGCAAGTTCATGGTATTGACTATGATGAGACCTTTTCACCCGTAGCAATGATCAAGTCTATAAGAATTTTGCTTGCCATTGCCGCATATCATGACTATGAAATATGGCAGATGGACGTCAAAACCGCTTTCCTAAATGGAAAACTCCAAGAGGATGTGTATATGATACAACCAGAAGGTTTTGAACAAAATTCTAAAGTATGTAAATTGCAGAGATCCATCTATGGATTAAAGCAAGCTTCTAGGAGTTGGAATCTCCGTTTTGATGAATCGGTCAAAGAGTTTGGTTTCATCAAGAACGAAGATGAGCCTTGTGTATACAAGAAGATTAGTGGGAGCATAGTGCTATTCCTTATTTTATACGTGGATGACATATTGATCATTGGAAACGACATTCCTACACTTCAGTCTGTGAAGACTTGGTTAGGAAAGTGCTTCGCAATGAAAGATATGGGTGAAGCCGCATATATACTTGGCATTAAGATCTATAGAGATAGATCAAGGAGGCTACTTGGTTTAAGCCAAGGTACATACATTGACAAGGTCATTAGAAGATTCCGTATGGAAAATTCTAAGAGAGGCACCTTGCCCGTGTTACATGGAGTTTCTCTAAGCAAGACTCAATGTCCTAAGACAAAAGATGAGCGTGAGAAAATGAATGATGTTCTATATGCTTCGGCAATTGGGTCCATCATGTATGCCATGATTTGTACTAGGCCGGATGTATCTTATGCTTTGAGCATGACAAGTAGATACCAATCCGACTCTGGCGAAAATCACTGGATAGCTGTAAAAGCGATTCTTAAGTACTTGAGAAGAACTAAAGACTCCTTTTTGGTCTATGGAGGAATGGAAGATGATCTCGTTGTAAATGCTTACACGGATGCAAGCTTCCAAACCGACAAAGATGATAGCCGATCGCAATCGGGTTTTGTGTTTATGTTAAATGGTGGAGCTGTAAGCTGGAAGAGTTCCAAGCAAAGTACAACCGCTGATTCTACAACAGAAGCTGAGTATATTGCTGCATCGGATGCTGCAAAGGAAGCTGTTTGGATTAAGAAGTTCATAACCGAACTTGAAGTGGTTCCTAGTATTGCTAGTCCAATAGACCTTTATTGCGATAATAATGGTGCTATTGCTCAAGCAAAGGAACCAAGAGCACATCAGAAATCCAAACACATACTTAGGCGTTTTCATATCATTCGAGAGATCGTTGATAGGGGAGACGTAAATATATGCAGAGTACCTACTGATGACAATGTTGCGGACCCGCTAACAAAGGGACTTCCACAAGCTAAATATGATGGTCATGTTAGGTCCATCGGTATTAGATACATGGGAGATTGGGCCTAGGGTAAGTGGGAGATTATTGGTAGTGGTGCCCTAGGCACGTTTAATAAACGTTGTAATTGTTATCATTTATTTCATATCAATAAAAGAGATGTTTTGATTATTATTGTTGTTCATGTTTACTTATAATAATCCCCGTCCCTAGTACTTATTAAGCACTAGTATAAAGGCTAAATGATCATGAGATGATCATGTTAGATTTATGGGTACTTGTTTGGAACAAGGTACTGGACATGACCCGCTCTATGAGATTTATGTTATGGTCTATGTCGAACATATATCTCATATTAGTTATATCATTCGAATCCTTAGACATAAAGTTATTATAGTCTTCCACTTGATGAACATTATGTTTGACATATTCAAACGCTACTTTTAACCGAGTAGTTATAAAGGGTATGATTGGCATAATCAGATTCACGTAGGGAAGAATAATAAGCTAAATGGATTTGTCCCTCTTCGGAGAGATGTCAAGCTTGGGCCTCTCGTAGGAATGATGTTGATGAAATGTTCGGCCGGACTCAAATGAATTGATTGGATCAATGTCATTTGGATTATCAACATATTCGGAATCGAGAAAGTATTGAACAAAACAAGTTGACTCTTTGACCATGACTTGTGTTCAATGACATCGTGGACAAAGGGATTGTGACATATTCTAAAGGAATGCGAACTTGTATCTAGTTATACTATTTGGGTAGGTATGACGGTTTGCTAGAACCTAATCATATCTTATGAGATCATGTTTGAGCCCATTGCCAACTTAGTATAATCCTAGAGGGTCACACACAATAGAACGAATCTTAAATAAAAGGACTATATTGGCATTTAGGGTCGGAGGACTTCCAAGGAATTTCTGGAAAGTTCTGGGCCTCCTGGTCAACCAAGCGGGCGCTTGGGTTGCACCAGGCGGGCGCCTGAACAAGCCGGAAAGGAATTGGACTTTCTGTCCAAACAAGCGGGCGCCTGGGTAGGACCAGGCGGGCGCCCGGTATGCCGGTTTGAAATTTCCTAATTCAATTAGGAATGGTTTTTGACACAAGTTACCTATTTGGAATAGGTCTTAATTGTGTATAAAAACACCAATTCGGCCAGACCATATCAACAAGTGCTTTTGTGAGTCTCAAAGAGTTTGAGAGAGATTTTATTTTGTTCTAAGATATCATTGATTGAGGAACAAAATAATTCACAAAATAAATTCCATATAGTTCTTTATTGTATTGTGAAAGTGTGTTTCATAATATTGGTCTAGCAACCAAGATCAAAGAAGTTCCTTTGATATTCGTTCGAAGTGTGGATACCGCTAGAGGGTGAAAATCATCATCTTCAAAGTTCGTGTTCAAGCTTTGTGATCGTGATCAAGTCTTCAAGTTTCTCCACCAAAGATCAAGAGAAAATTCATAGCCATCAAGGGTTAGTTATTCCTCTATTCATCTTGTTGTATTTGATTTAATCATATGAACGGATCCATGGCTTTGGGTTTTCTTAAAATTTTAATTGCTATATTCCGCTGCGCATGTTACTTGGAAACCCAACAGACAAAAGTTGTCAAACCCAAGATTAGCAAGGCAACTGTTTCCAACGCTAATGTGGCTAAATCTGCTTCCCAAAAGGATGCAATCTGTTTCCACTGCAATGAGATTGGTCATTGGAAACGAAATTGCAAGGTTTACAAGGAAGAGTTAAAGAAGAAGAAGAGCAGTGGGACTGCGTCTAATTCAGGTATCTATGTTATAGATATTTTACTTTCTACTTCTAGCTCCTGGGTATTAGATACCGGATGTGGATCCCACATTTGTTTAAATGTGCAGGGACTAAGGAATAGGAGGCTACTCAAAGATGGCGAGGTGGACCTACGCGTGGGAAATGGAGCAAGAGTTGCTGCATTAGCCGTAGGAACATATGATGTCATTTTACCTAGCGGATTAATTCTTGTTTTGAACAATTGTTATTACGTTCCGAATTTGAGTAGGAATATTATTTCAATTTCTTGTTTGGATAATGAAGGTTATAGTTTTCTTATTAAGAATAAGAAGTTCTCTATTTATTTAAATGATATGCTTTATTGTACTGCATGTTCATTTAATGGCCTTTATGTTCTTGATGTTGAAAGTGGAAATAATGATAATATTTATAATGTAAATAAGAAATCCAAACCTAATGATGTAAATCATACTTATTTGTGGCATTGCCGTCTTGGTCATATTAATGAGAAGCGTATCTCAAAACTCCATGGGGACGGACTTTTAGATTCACATGATTTTGAATCATATGAAACTTGTGAGTCTTGTTTACTTGGAAAGATGACTAAGGCACCTTTTACTAAGAGTAGTGAAAGGGCTAGTGACTTATTGAGACTCATACATACTGATGTTTGTGGACCAATGAGTAGCAGTGCTAGGGGAGGATATCAATACTTCATAACTTTTACTAATGATTTTAGTAGATATGACTATGTCTACTTAATGAAGCATAAAAGTGAATCTTTTGAGATATTTAGAATATTTCAAAATGAAGTACAGAATCAACTTGGCAAAACCATTAAATCACTTCGATCTGATCGTGGAGGAGAATATTTAAGCCAAGAATTTGACAATCATCTTAAAGATTGTGGAATTGTTTCACAATTAACTCCACCTGGAACACCACAATGGAATGGTGTGTCTGAGCGGAGAAATAGGACCTTATTGGATATGGTCCGCTCCATGATGAGTCAAGTTGATCTTCCTTTATCCTTTTGGGGACATGCACTAGAAACTGCTGCTCTTACACTAAATAATGTTCCAACAAAATCTGTTCCAAAGACTCCATATGAGATGTGGAAAAGAAAGAAACCTAATCTTTCTTTTATGAAGATTTGGGGTTGTGAGGCATATGTCAAGAGGATGATCTCTGACAAACTCGCACACAAATCTGATAAATGTAATTTTGTAGGCTATCCTAAGGAAACTAAAGGATACTACTTTTACAACCGCACGGACAACAAAGTGTTTGTTGCACGAGATGGTGCTTTTTTAGAGAAAGAGTTTCTCTCCAAAAGAACTAGTGGGAGTAAAATTAGTCTTGAAGAGATTCAAGAACCCGCAAATTACATGGAACCGATGATTGGATCTGACCAAGGTTCACAAGGAGTTGTGGAACCTAATCAGAATACTGATGTTCCTCGCAGAACTGGTAGGATACGATCCGAACTTGAGAGATATGGATTTCTCATGACGGATAGTAATGAAGTGGAAGTCATAGTTGATGATGAACCTACCTCCTATCAAGAAGCGATGTCCGCTCCTGATTCAGATAAATGGCTTGGAGCCATGGAATCTGAAATTAAGTCTATGTATGACAATCAAGTTTGGAACTTGATTGATGCGCCCGAAGGTATAAAAACCATAGGATGCAAGTGGGTTTTCAAAAAGAAAACTGACATGGATGGAAAGGTGCATACTTATAAAGCTAGACTTGTAGCGAAAGGCTATAGGCAGATTCATGGAATCGACTATGATAAAACCTTTTCGCCCGTAGCAATGATCAAGTCTATAAGAATTTTACTTGCCATAGCCGCATATTTTGACTATGAGATATGGCAAATGGATGTCAAAACAGCATTCCTTAACGGGAACTTACTTGAGGATGTTTATATGACACAACCTGAAGGTTTTGTAATTCCAGAAAATTCTAATAAAGTATGCAAATTGCAACGATCCATTTATGGATTGAAGCAAGCCTCTAGGAGTTGGAATCTTCGGTTTGATGAATCGGTCAAAGAGTTTGGCTTCATCAAGAACGAAGATGAACCTTGTGTATACAAGAAGATTAGTGGGAGCGTAGTATTATTTCTAGTACTATATGTTGATGACATATTGCTCATTGGAAATGACATTCCTGCACTGCAGTCTGTAAAGACTTGATTAGGAAAGTGTTTCTCAATGAAAGATATGGGAGAAGCCGCTTATATCCTTGGCATTAGGATCTATCGTGATAGATCTAAGAAACTGATTGGTTTAAGTCAAGATACATATATTGACAAAGTTCTCAAGATATTCCACATGGAAAACTCTAAGAGAGGAAATTTGCCAGTAGGTCATGGCATATCTCTAAGCAAGAATCAGTATCCTAAGACAACTGATGAGCGTGAGAGAATGATTGGGATTCCATACGCCTCTGCTATTGGATCCATCATGTATGCCATGATATGTACTAGACCCGATGTCTCGTATGCTTTGAGCATGACGAGCAGATACCAATCAGATCCTGGTGAGAGTCACTGGATTGCAGTCAAGACGATTCTTAAGTACTTTCGAAGGACTAAAGATTCGTTCTTGGTGTATGGAGAAATGGAAGATGATCTTGTTGTAAGTGGTTACACAGATGCAAGCTTCCAAACCGACAAGGATGATTCTAGATCGCAATCTGAATTTGTATTTGTGCTCAATGGAGGTGTTGTTAGCTGGAAGAGTTCTAAGCAAAGTACCGTAGCAGATTCTACAACTGAAGCTGAGTATATTGCTGCATCCGATGCTGCTAAAGAGGCTGTTTGGATTAAAAAGTTCATTGGTGAACTAGAAGTGGTTCCTAGCATTGCTAATCCAATAGACCTTTATTGTGATAATAATGGTGCTATTGCTCAAGCAAAGGAACCTAGATCGCATCAGAAATCCAAACACATACTTAGGCGTTTTCATATCATTCGAGAGATCGTTGATAGAGGAGACGTAAATATATGCAGAGTACCAACTGATGATATATGCAAAGTACCAACTGATGATAATATTGCAGACCCATTGACAAAGGGTCTTCCGCAAGCAAAGCATGATGGTCATGTTAGGTCTATGGGTATTCGATACATTAATTAGGCCTAGTGCAAGTGGGAGATTGTTGGTGTTATGCCCTAGGCATGTTGTTTGTAAAACAAATGTTATTATTTACAAAGATATTGAATATTTGATTATTATGTCTTTTGCATGTTTATTATAATAATCCCCGTCCCTGATAATTATGATTAATTATTAGTATAAGTTTAATAGATAATCATATGATGATTATGGTGTATGGGATACAATTAGACTTATGGGTATTTGTTGGAGAACAAATACTGGACTGACCCCTATGAGATTCATGTCATGGTCACAATGTCATAATTAAGTATCATATAGTTATATATCCTTTGAATCTTTAGACCTGAGGTTATCACAGTCTTCCACATAATGAACATTACGTTTGACATATTCAAACGTTATCCCTAACCGGATAGCTATAAAGAATATGATTGGCATAATCGGAATCATGTAGGGAAGAGTAATAAGCCAAGATGGGATTTGTTCCTCGTCAAGAGAGATGTCAAGCTTTGGCCACTCGATGAATGGTATTGATGAAATGCATGGCCGTGCTCAAATAAGATTTGTATTATCAATACATTCGGGATCGAGAAAGCATTGAACAAATGTAAGTTGACCATTGACCATGGCTTACGTTCAATGGACATCGTGTAACAAAGAGATCGTGTTATGTTCTATTTTAGGAAACTTTGGAGTTCAAAGTTATACTAATTGGGTAATCATAATGGCTTGCTAGAGTCCTCTTATGACTTACGAGTTTTGACTGGTTCAGACTCGTTGCCAACTTAGTATAATCCTATTGGGTCACACACGTAGAACGGATAATTAAAAGGAGCGAAAAACGAAGTAAAACGGGTCCTGCCTAAAGGATCCGTACGGCTGAATCTGGATGCTTCCAGAAACATCCGTACGGATGGTTTTGCCCGGCAGAATCAGTTTTAAGAAAACTCTTGTTGAACAAGAAAAACTAATTCCTAAAGGGTTTCTGAAACCCCTAGAATATAAATACAGACTGACGGGAATTGTTCCCTATAATGATTGATTTGATCAATTCCAAAATCTTTCTTAGAGAAAGAAATCACACATTATATTCTTGGGTTATTGTGATTGATTAATCTCAATTATCAAGTCACAATAATAATTAGGAGCTTTGAAGAATCGTTCATCAACATCGTTGATCAATCCGAAGACCTAGCAGTCAAGTTCAAGAAGGCGTTCTTGAAATCTGTTCGTTGTGTGGATCACCGGTAGAGGGCGTTTGTCTTAACGCCTAATCCAAGTTTTACATAACGATATACAAGGGTTAGTTTCTTTCATCTTGTTATTATGAATTATTGTTCATAGCGGATCTAGGCTATTGGGTTTTATTCATGTCTATCTTCCGCTGCGCATGATTGCACGAAACCCAACATGATCAGAATCAGATCGGATGATCCGGATCCATCTGACCTGATTTGTGCCTATTCCCTAGAGGCACCACAACTCTTGGAAAACTATAAAAGAACCCCTCCGGATAGTCAATATCATTCATTCACTCATCAAGGATTCGGTATCAAGTTAGAGAGAAAGCATATTGAAGAATAAAATTCTATTCAAGTCTAAAAGTTCCAAACATTCAGATTTGTTCGCCGAAGTCATTAATTTGGAGTGCTCCTGTTAACTTAAAGATGATATTGTTTTCCTTATCTTTCTCATTGAATCACAACTCTTTAAATACAAACTATGTACAGAGATAACTATGTGTACAGAGATAACTATGGAATGGGATTCTTAACTAATTAATCCCATGATACTAGGACCTAATTTATTTACCATTCTACAAACTAGGTAAACTAATTTATTTACACAAGATATGGATATTATCACGGAAGTGATAATATTCTAACACTCCCCCGCAGTTGAAACGGGAAGGAACCGAACATTGAGACTGTCCCAAAAGTCAAGAAACAAAACCAAGGGTAGTCCCTTTGTAAATATGTCAGCCAGTTGATGGCGGGAGGGACATGACGAACACGAACCTCACCTCTAGCCACTTTGTCACGAACGAAATGAATATCCATTTTGATGTGTTTTGTGCGTTGATACTGAACTGGGTTCTCGGAGAGATAGATTGCACTGACATTGACGCAATAAACCAAGGTGGCCTGTCGGATTGGGCAGCGAAGTTCCAAGAGTATGTTCCGAAGCCAACATGACTCGGAGACGACATTAGCTACGCCCCGATACTCGGCTTCTGCACTAGACCGAGATATAGTAGCTTGACGTTTGGCGGACCAAGAAATCAGGTTATTACCCAAGAACACACAATATCCCGACGTTGAGCGCCTCGTATCTGGACAGCCTCCCCAATCCGCGTCCGTAAAGGACACAAGGTCCGAAGTTGATGAAGAAACTAATTGTAACCCCAACGAACTCATACCCTGGATGTAACGAATCACCCGTTTAAGGGCTTGCATATGTTCATCCCTAGGATCATGCATAAACAGGCACACTTGTTGAATGGCATAAGTGATATCTGGCCGAGTGAATGTCAAATATTGAAGTGCTCCAGCAAGGCTCCGATACTGGGATGGATCGGCACATGGAGGACTCATGTGGGCACTCAACTTTGGCTTGGTGTCAACCGGGGTAGAGGAAGGTTTACAGTATTCCATGCTCGCCCGTTCAATAATCTCCAGGGCATATTTCTGTTGAGAAAGAAATAGAGAACCTGGATGGTGAGACACGGAAATTCCCAAAAAAGAACCAAGGGTACCCAAATCTTTCATGGTTAATTCGGAGCTAAGGGACGAGATAATATTTGTGCATACGAGCTCGGAGGAAGCTGTCAAAATTATGTCGTCCACATATACTAGCAAATATGCCATGACACCGTTTGCATTGAGAATGAACAAAGAATGATCACAACGACTTTGAACAAACCCCAAGGACGTAACAAAATCCACAAATCGCTTGAACCAAGCCCGAGGGGCTTGTTTAAGTCCATATAGAGACTTCTTCAATAGACAGACATGATCCGGGAATGCTTTGCTACGAAAGCCAAGAGGTTGATGCATATAGACAGTTTCCTTGAGTTCGCCATGCAAAAAAGCATTTTTCACATCAAGTTGATGCATGGGCCAACCCTTAGAAACTGATATACTCAAAACAGTCCGAATTGTAGCCGGTTTAACCACGGGGATAAAAGTATCTCCACAATCTATCCTAACTCGTTGAGTTTTCCCATCTCCAACAAGGCGTGCCTTTCAAACGTACCATCTGCCATGTCTTTATGAGTAAAAATCCACATAGATCGAATAACGTTAGCATGAGATGGACGGGGCACCAACTCCCACGTGCTATTTTCAATAAGAGAATTATATTCATCATGCATTGCCATCTTCCAATTAGGATCATTAAGAGCAAGAATATGTGATTTAGGGATATGGGATTTGGGAACAGCTGTATGGAGACTAAAAGGGACCTTTGGTTTGAAGATACCACGCTGACTCCTAGTCACAGGCCCGTGACTCAAGGGGGCATATCAGGCTGAACCGCCACTGCAGTGGGCTGAGTGAGAAGAGGACGAACCAGAAGACACCTGGACCGGCACAAGGGTATGCTCGGCCGAAGGCTGTGCTGGGTGAGTATGAGTCTCCTGGACTAATTGGGTAGGAGAAGAATGAGGGACGGGTGAAACAAGAGTATCAAGAATTAAGGGAGACAAACCATCATCTAAAAAATCATAGGAAGTAGGCATATTTTTGTGTATGTGACTGAAAGGAAAGCGAGTCTCATAAAAAATAACATGACTACAAATAATGATTTTTCTAGATGTGAGGTCATAACACTTGTATCCCCGATGATGAGCAGGATATCCCAAGAAGACACAAGGAGATGAACGAGCCTGGAGTTTGTGTCGAGTAGGGGACATAATCAAAGGATAACACAAGCACCCAAACATACGGAGTTGCGAAAAATTAGGAGCTTTGCGGTATAGTACTTGCAGGGGAGATATAAAATTAAGTGAAGAATTGGGAAGGATATTAAGCATATACGTTGCCATTTGAACTGCATGATGCCAAAAATTAGAATGAATAGTGGCATGAGTTAACAATGTACGAACCATATTATTTATAGTACGGATTTTACGTTCAGCTTTTCCATTCTGAGGGGATGTGTATGGACAAGAAAGACGAAAAGAAAGCCCATGTTGGTTACAGAAATCCCAAAACTGCTTATTATCAATTTCCCCGCCATTATCACATTGAAATGTTTTAATGTCGCGTTCAAATTGGGTTTTGATAAAGGTACGGAAAGCCAAGAATGTGGAGTACACATCCGATTTGTGAGCGGAGATACCCACAAAAAACGAGAAAAATCATCCAAGAACAATAAATAATATCGATGTCCAGAAGAACTTAATATCAGAGATGTTCATAAATCACTATGAATTATATCAAACGGAATGAAAGTACTAGAAGTAGATTTAGTAAATGGAAGTTTTACATGTTTCCCTAGCGAACAAGCTTGACATACATGTTGTAACTTGGACCTACTACAATCTATGAGTTTATTTTTGCAAAGAGAATCCATAACTGGAGCGCCGGGATGACCCAAACGTTCGTGCCATAGACTCAGAGACAAAGCAGTAAAAGCAATCTGGAAACTGGACGACTTAAGATTTGTGACTGGATATATATCCCCTTGACTATCACATCTCATAAGGTGTCTCCCCGTCTGGAAATCCTTCACAGAAAAACCAAAAGGGTCAAATTCTACGAAAACCGAATTATCAGTCGTGAATTTACGAACGGATACTAAATTCTTAATAATTTTTGGTGCATGGAGAACATTTTTAAGACGGATATTAGGATGAGAAGGAGATAATATAGAATTCCCATAACCTTGAATTAGAATCGAATGACCATTTCCCATAGTTATGCCATGATGCTTGCTCAAATTAATATAGGCGTAAGAGTACCTGACGAAGAAGTAGTGTGGGATGTCGCAGCGGAGTCCATTAACCAGTTGGGAGGCGGCAGAGGAGTCATCCCTAAGGTGTGCATTGCTGCTTCCACATCCGTGGGTGTAGGCGGACTTGATGTCATATACGCTTGAGGAGGCCGAGCACCCAGCACACCAGGCTGCGATCGGTTGCCCGAGACAGGTGCCCTTGCCCAGGGCATAGCTTGTGTCGGATATGGGCAGGGCGGCATCGCCCATGGCTAATTCTAAGCACCACCCCACGCACTCTGCCCATTACCATTCCACAGAGCCTGAGACCCATCAAACTGAACCGGTCCTGATCCACTCCCCCGACCATTCGAAGTACCTGAACCCTTGTTCTTGCCATTATTCTTGCCTGACCCCGTATTCTTTTTCCCATTGTTACGATTCTTCTGACCACCTGTATTAGCCACCATCGGTGGTGTAGAAGGTGTACCGGGAAAGGGACCATCCATCTCTCGAGCAACCATAGCCGAGGCCATTACAGCCTTCTTTTGAAACCCGGATTCCTCGAGACTCAACATGGATCGAGCCTGATGAAATTTGGGTAACGGATTACTTTGACGGATAAGCGTGGCCACCCCATTATAGGCCTCAGTTAAGCCCGCCACCATCTGCAACACCATTCGATCATTCCCCACTGGAGATCCTACATTCTTCAACTGATCTGCCAATAGCTTCAACTGTTGACAGTAGGCGGTGGCGGTCGGAAAACTTTCCATGAGCGTTGATGTGAACTCCTGTTCAAGGGTAACGATGCGGGAATTTTTATTATCCTAAAAAATGTCTTTTAAGGTATTCCAGGCCGCCATCTCCGTTTGATCCGGCTCAAGGATGGTGTTGAGAAGATCCTGGGAGATAGTACCATATATCCACCAAGTACCTTAACATCGAGGGTAGAATACAGTTCAATCTCATCAGCAGTGGTTGGTTCTTTGTCCTTTCCCTTGGCAGAGGGAACGATGTGATGAAGAACCTAAAGAGAGCGAGCATGGACTTTGAAGACCTCGGCCCATGTCGTGTATTGAACGTTTTCGAGTTCAAGAGTAATAGTGATGTTATTCCTGATATTTGTGACTGCCATCGCTGGGTGAATGGAGCGAGCCATAGACAGAAACGAAGGAAGACGAAGAAAAAAAAATGTTTGAGTACGTACACGGAGGGTAGGCGCAGCGGAAGAAAGAATGTAGCCCTAGACCTCTCGTGATACCATAAAAGATGATATTGTTTTCCTTATCTTTCTCATTGAGTCACAACTCTTTAAATACAAACTATGTACATAGATAACTATGTGTACAGAGATAACTATGAGATAACTATGGAATGGGATTCTTAACTGATTAGTCCCATGATACTAGGACCTAATTTATTTACCATTCTACAAACTAGGTAACTAATTTATTTACACAAGATATGGAGATATTATCACGGAAGTGATAATATTCTAACATTAACGACAGTTAAAGTCGTTGCATCTTACGAGAAGATTGCCAAGAACCGTTAACACCAGTGCGGGGCAATCACTTCTTACGAAGATTGTGTCCAAAACAAACCTCGACTTATCCTTCTCTCTTTAATTTAATTTGTACGTCATTGTAAAAAAAGCCCTTTTATTGTTATTTTTTCTAACATCAATTTTTTGGGAATTTTTTTTCAAATAATTCCCTTTTGAATCCATATATACCAGAATGACACTAGGGAAAATTTATGTACCAAAATGACCACTTTGAGAGAAGTCGGCATTGGTAGTGCCGTTTTTTGTTTGAAGTCGGCATTGCCAATGCCGACTTTAGGCCATTTTTGAAACCCAATTTGAAAAAAAAAAAAAAAAAGGCCTAAAGTCGGCATTGCCAATGCCGACTTTAGGCTCTTTTTTTTTTTTTTTTTTTTTTTAAATTGGGTTTCTCACATTTATATTTATCTGCCGGCGATACGAATTGGGGTTAAAAAATTAAAACGCCCGTTTTTAAAATAGCCTGCGGCCGCAAAACTCCCATCAATCTCGTTTGTGATTCTTCCTGCAGCAGATAGGTCGTCGTCTACTCGGGCATATTTCTCGGCTTCACAGATCCACCGACGGAATTCTAAAAATCTGAATTCGCAAATTGGACTTTGTTTCTTTTGCTTTCTAGATTTCCAAATTGAATTTTTTAAATTGGATTATTGGAGAATAAACTCCAATTTTCGAAACCCAAAATATAGATTACAGAGGGAGTACGAAACTGAATTTGCAAATTGATTTAACCCTCCACAATGACTGTGTAACAAATAAGTATACTAGCCATAATTATTTTTTGATCTTGGGTAACTCTGGTTAGATTGATTTTGTGAACCTAAAAAAGATTAGTAACTGAGTGTGCCTTATTTTCCTTAGTCAGAAACAACAACAGAAAATTGCTCTGGAGTCCTAACTCCTAAATGAATCGCACGAGCAGAACAGAACGGATCGCAGAAGGGTAACCCCAATTCGTATCGCCGCATATAAATATAAATGTGAGAAACCCAATTTGAAAAAAAAAAAAAAAAGGCCTAAAGTCGGCATTGGCAATGCCGACTTTAGGGGTTTTTTTTTTTTTTTTTTTTTTTTTTAAATTGGGTTTCAAAAATGGCCTAAAGTCGGCATTGGCAATGCCGACTTCAAACTAAAAACGGCACTACCAATGCCGATTTCTCTCAAAGTGGTCATTTTGGTACATAAATTTTTCCTAGTGTCATTCTGGTATATATGGATTCAAAAGGGAATTATTTGAAAAAAAAATCAATTTTTTGGTATCAATATTTTGTTTTATGCCAAAAATATCAGTGATGTAGGACACATGTAGATATAAAATCAGATAAAATGTGAGAATATAGAGATGCTAATAGGGGAGGCACTTTAATCATAATTTTTGGGTATCAATACTTTGTTTTATGCCAAAAATTAAGTATCATATTTTTGTCTTGGTTAAAAATAAGTGTTGCTTTATTAACTTAGAAAGTAATTTATTGTGAATTTATTATGTTACCAAATTTTCTAAACAAAAAAAAAGCCATGGCTCAGTTTAGACACTGCGAGCTCAATTTCTTTTCCTGTCATTTGTATTTCACACATCATTTTGTTTTTGAATTAACACATCATGTTACTAGATGAAAATTTGAGTCTCAAATGATTTTGTTGCTAAAATGCATCTTACCAAATTAGTTAAATTACTCATGTTTGATTATTGTTACTTTCTAATTTAACGTTTTATTAAACAGTTTGGAATGTTAAAAGGAAGCTTAGTTTTTTATTATCTCATGTTAACAGCCTGTGCAAAGAATTTTACAGTTCATGCCACATCAATAAAATAATGTGCACCACTTTTGAAATGATTTGAACTTATCTTTTAAAGTTATAATCTTGGTGAGGTAACCTTTGTGAAATGGTGGTCCAAATCTTTTTTTTTTTTTTTTTTTTTTTTTTTTTAAAAAAAAACAAAAAAAAAAACATTGTTATCAAGCAATTTCCACTTAATTCCAAAGTTCAAATAAGTATATTTTCTCATGTAAAAACAATAAACACCATCAACAAATTCCTTATTGTTGTCTTCTCTTTCAACTCAAATGCCCTTTTTATTTTACAACAAAACAAAAATCTTGACACCCCATTTTCAGCATTCTTCTTGGTTCACGGGCACATGAAAATGAAGGCCAAACATGAAAAACTATAATAAAATAAGGAAAATGTCCCCAACCCCAAAATGAAAAAAGAGTAGTAGCCAGTGTTCACTATCTTCCTCATCACATTCTGATTCTGATTCTGATTCTAGTCAAAAACACACATTGTCACCATTGACTGATCTACTTTGTGTGTGTTTGTTTGTGTGTATAAGCAGATCAAAACATTTTTTTTTTTGTTTTTTTTTTTTTTTTCAAAATAATCCAAGTCCAATCAATAATCTTCAAATTTTGCACCTTTCGTATTTAGATCTTCAATCACACTGAAAACAGAGAAAGGAAAGCAAACAATAAAAGCCAAGTTTTTATTCTTCTACTGTACCTTTCCCCCTTTTCTTTTTCTTTATTTTTAGTTCATTTTTGACCGCCATAAATTGTGGGACTAAATTCTCAATCATTGTTGTCTCCACTATCTTGTGCAAAAAGCTAGGGTTCTTGAATTAGCTTGTGTGTAACCTGAAACCCTATTAAGGATTTTCCCCTTGTTTTATGAAATTAGCTTGTGGGTTATTGATTTGACTTGTTTTTGACCAAAGCCCATTTGGGATTTTCATTGATTCTTGCTAAAAATTCATTCTTTGCATTTTTGTCACTTGTCATTTGTTGTTTGTGATGTTTGATGGGGGGGGGGGGTGTTCTTGATTTAGTTTTTGGTAACTAAAATCTAAAATCCATTTGGGATTTTCTTGAGTTGCGAAATTGGGACTCACTGATTTGTTTCTTGGGATGTGTGAATGAGGGAGATTTTGGAATGTGATGAGAAATGAGGGTTAGTGTTAGTGTGATTTATTGGGAGAGATGGGGTGTGTTTTTGGCAGAGAGATCTCTTCTTCAGTGCCTCCAAGCTCAGAGATTGTAGTGGAGAAGAGGAGAGATAGAGGTGGAGAGAGAGATTTGGCTGTTCAGTCAGGGAGGAGAGAGAGAGCATCAGTTGCAAATGCAGAGGGCAGTGGCGGCGGAGGTGATGGTGGCGGTGGTGATGGTGGTGGCCGGAATGTGACTGATCAGAAGGAGCAAAAGGAGGGAAGTGTAAGAACAAGAGGTGAGAGAAGGAGGTCTAAACCAAATCCCAGGTTAAGTAATCCACCAAAGCATGTTCATGGTGAGCAAGTTGCTGCTGGATGGCCCTCTTGGTTATCTGCAGTTGCTGGCGAGGCGATCAATGGGTGGACCCCTCGACGAGCTGATACTTTCGAGAAAATTGACAAGGCAAGTATCAATTTCTCCCTCCGTCCCAAAATGAATGTCCAATTTTACTCTTGATTAAGAGCAAATTTGGTCATTCATTCTGGGACGGAGTATTATATTTCCATTTTTGTGTATTTGCTTATTTTTGACAGTTGTTGGACGTTCTATTAACATTGTTAGAATTATTTCTTTTGATTAGATTGGGCAAGGCACATATAGTAATGTGTACAAAGCTAGGGATACTATAACAGGAAAAATTGTTGCATTAAAGAAGGTTCGGTTTGACAACTTGGAGCCGGAGAGTGTGAAATTTATGGCTCGGGAGATTTTAATATTGCGCAGATTGGATCACCCCAATGTAGTAAAGTTGGAAGGTTTAGTGACATCAAGAATGTCCTGTAGTTTGTACCTCGTGTTTGAATATATGGAGCATGATTTAGCTGGACTTGCTGCAAGTCCCACAATCAAATTCACAGAGGCACAGGTTAAAAAAATTCTATTTTTTCCTTTTATGCCTGTCGTATAATTTAGAAAAAGTACAAGAATTTGAGCACAATGTACAACCCCATTTTCAATAAACTATATTTGTGACTCTGAATCATGTAGGTCAAGTGTTACATGCATCAGCTATTGTCTGGTCTTGAACATTGTCACAATCGCCATGTTTTGCATCGTGATATTAAGGGTTCAAATCTTCTTATTGACAATTCGGGGGTTCTTAAGATTGCTGATTTTGGACTGGCTTCAGTTTTTGACCCTAATCACAAGCATCCTATGACTAGTCGTGTGGTTACTCTATGGTATCGACCCCCTGAGCTTCTTCTTGGGGCCACTGATTATAGTGTAGGTGTGGACCTTTGGAGTGCAGGTTGCATATTGGCTGAGTTATTGGCCGGGAAGCCAATTATGCCCGGTCGCACTGAGGTAGGTTGAATGTCTTTACACATACTCCATCCGTTCCGGAAAGATAGTCCCATTTGGTTTTTGATGGTCAATCTATTAATCCCACTTAGGGATTTATCAGTAATAATTTTTAGAATTTCATTGGGATGATTAGATTGACATGAATGTTTTGTCAAAGTTCACTTGTGTCGACCTTAAAAGTTCAAATGAGACTCTCTCTCCGGGACGGAGGGAGTATTATTCTGCGAGTGGTTTTGCTTTCACTACTTGAATCGGAGTAGTGTAATTTTTTGATTGAATCAAAGAAGTCATTGTGACGGACTTTTCTAGTTACATATTGTTTCTTTCTTGAAGCAATATTTGCTTTGACTTATCCAGGTGGAGCAGCTACACAAGATCTTCAAGTTATGTGGATCCCCTTCAGAGGAATATTGGAGAAAGTCAAAGCTGCCTCATGCAACCATATTTAAGCCTCAACAAGCATATAAAAGATGCATAACAGAGACATTCAAAGATTTTCCCGCTTCATCATTTCCATTAATTGAAACCCTTCTTGCAATTGATCCTGCTCAACGTCTTAATGCGACTGCCGCTTTAAATAGCGAGGTGAGTTTTTATATCCCAAAAATTAGATTAATATTTTCCCCATTGCACTTTGCAGACTGGACAGAGTCGATTGAAATATCTGCAATTTTGCCTGAACTATTTAGTGCTTTACATGAACTGGTCCATGTCTAAGTGTATCTTGTCTTGTTAGATCGTCTTGTAAGCATCTTTAAAAAGTTGTTTTTAGCCTTGGTCGAGCTTTTGAAGCCAATAGTTCAATAACTGAGTTCCCCAACCTGGCTTGTGAACTTTGCATTACAATTAAACTTGCCAAGTAATTATTCTGTAATTTTCTTGAAACAGAGAAGATTTATGAGTTGTATTGTTAATGACGGACAGCATTATAAAAGACAGTTTTTGACAATTTGAATGAAATGACTAGTATATACTCCATCCGTCCCACAATAAGAGGCACAAAAATGGGCATGCACGGAAAATTAATTAGAGACTATTTATATTCGAGAATATAGGTAGCTGAGTAGGTGTTGTAAGAAAAGTAAAGTAGGAGAAAGAAAGTGGGTAGAGAATAACAAGTGGATAATTGTTATGAGTATAACAAGTGGGTCCCATTATATAAAGAAATATTAAAAAGTTTCTAATTTGGTTAGTGTGACTTATAACATGGGACACCCATAAAGGAAATTTGTACCCCTTATTATGGGACGGAAGGAGTATGAGTTATATTACAAATAGTCACTGATTGTTGAGGATGGTAACGAGCCGATTCTTTAAGATTCATACTGATCAACCTCCGACTGCTGTTTGTGTAGCTATCAAGATTTAAATTCTGCTACATTCCTTTAATGGGTGAGCTTAATCCGAGGGCCTAAACAACCAAGCTGAAGGCCGTCCTTGATTTGGCTTGTTTTTAGCCCTACAACAATAAATAGGGAGAGACGTGCGACAAGTTTTTTTGGCCAGTTATTTGGGCTAATTGTTGATCCAATAACTGCTCTACCGCCCTCACAACCGTTGGATCGTCAACTGGTCCAAATAACGGGCCCAAATAATTGATCATGTGCCGCTCCCAGTTATCATTGCATGTTGAAAAGTACTTTAATTTAGAAACGCTATTAGGGAAGAAAATTAAAAAATGATAAGCAAAGAAATTATATAGCTTACCAGTGGACTTATATATGTAAGCTTAGAGTCAAACTGCCTAGCTTTCGCACTGGATGCGATAATCTCAATGATGACCCATTTCTGTCTGTTGATGTTGATGCATAACTTTGCGCCTCATGATGTGGATGGATAGAGTTCCTCCGATCATTGAGTTCCTAGTGTGAAATGCGGATGATCGAACCATCATGTTCGTCCATATCAACAATGATAAAAAGTAAGGATCAGAACTTGGTATCTATCTCTACACCGCTCATACGTGAGTTTGATCCTTCAAGAAGCAAAAGCTTAAACATTGTGTTGTAGCCTTTATAGCTTTAATGGTTTAAATTTCCCCGTATGGAAAGCTGAATTCTACTGTGTATTTGAGAAGAAGTTCAAAAATTACAAATTTATTATGTTACGTACAATTATAAGCAAAATTACATGAGATGGAAAGGTTATTAATTAAATTTTTTGTGAATGAGCTTACACTACACCACTAAAGAACAGCAGAGGAAACAGAGTCAGAATAGTAAACTATGTTCTATTAGTTGAATCTTAGACCCAAATTCTGAGGTTTGTGCTAGAATAGAAAGTCTATCTGAGACTTCATAATTACCAAGGCATTTTGAATCCTGGTTTTGGTTTGGGTATTAATGTTGCACTTCCCCCGTCCCAAACTTATGGTTACTTATTTTCGTTTTCGGAGTCCCATACTTACGGTTACTTACCCAAAACGTTCAATTTTCTCTCTCCTCTCCACTTACAACAACCTATCCACTATCTCATTTTCTCTCTCCTTCCCACTCACAACACCTACTATTTTTTTAAGCTCCACGCATTCAATTTTAGTAACTATAAGTTAGGGACAAAGGGAGTATGAGAAATACAGAACATCTCAAAATGTAGAGATACCCCTTTCGGAAGCTAGTTTTGTTTTCCTGTGGATGCTTATACTTGTTCATTTCCATGAATGGCCATGGAACAAGATCAGAGGCACCTTTTTAAGAATCTATTTTTGGTACTTCTTTTTGCATTAACAAATGCACTGTCTGGTGTCCCCTGTGTGAATCATTTTGAACGTAAATTTTCAACAAGTGCCTTGGGGGTTCTCGTTTGTATAATCCTTGTAAGTGCTTTGGTCCCAAAGTTAGGGTTGAAAAAACGGTCGAGTTGACTCATTTGAGTTTGGAGTTCAACAAGTGTGATAAAACTGGGTTACGTAAGAATCAAATCGTGGATACTGTGCTCAAGTAATTGGTCAGAAAAAGAAAAGACATGATTGTGTATACATGGTTTTCTGTAGAACAGAAGAGTTCAATTATAAGGACAGATCCCCGTGTATACTTTTTTTTTTTTTTTTTTTTTTTTTTTTTTTTTTTGAGGTAGACTCTTCCATATCCATTACCCCTCTCCTGACCCCTCCCCCCCCAAAAAAAATAAAAAATAAAAAAAAGATAAAATAGAATTACATTTGACAAGTCAAAAGTTTATAAGCACTTTCTTATAAATTGCCCTCTTATTTGTAATCTCCGCGTTGCTGTCTTAAACATTTCCATGAAAGTACTGGTTTCTATTAGAGCCTTGACAAGAATTTTGGAAGATCACCTAAGCTTATACTCTACTTTAGAAGGATGGCCTTTTTTTTTTTTCCCCTGGCCAAACGAAAAAAGAAAGTGGGACCCCTTTTTTGGGACGGAGGGAGTGTTTTATCAAGGAAACCCAGTTCAATGGTATGAAGTTGATTTCCAACCCCCCGGGCTTTTTCTATGGCAGAGGAAAGCAAAATCAACTAATTTGAAAAGAGTGATTCGAGCTCCCATGTATAGCTTATGGCATGATTAATATCCGTTTCGACATTATGGGTACATGTGATAAAATAAAAGAAGGAAAAGGCCATTAGTCTGAAAATAAGGTCATTTCTGCATCTAGTATATTCTTTTAGCTTGCAACTCATACGCCCGTTTCTTCATTTATGGAAGATTTTACGAACTTATTCTTGTCTGCACTTTTTCGTTGAAAAGTATCTATTGATTATTGCAAACATTTCATTTTACAGTTCTTTGCCACGAAACCTTATGCTTGTGATCCTTCAACCCTTCCAAAATATCCTCCCACCAAGGAGATGGATGCTAAATTACGAGATGAAGAAGCTAGAAGGTATGTCGGTTTCCTTTACATATGCCTCAAATTCATTCACTTCAGCGACACAGTGAAAATAAGAAATTTTCTCTCACCTCATATAAGTTACTCCTCCATCCCAAAATGAATGACCTTTCCTGATTTAAGGGACATTCTAGAAAGTTGACTTTTGATAGAAAAAATATTCATAAATCTCCTTGTTCACCGCTTTCAAAATGTTAGTTTTCCAAGTACAAGATGAAGTTTAACAAATGGTAAAAAATCAATTAGGGACACATTTTGGGATAAAAAGGTCATTCAATTTGGGACAAAAAAGGTCATTCATTTTGGGATAGAGGTAGTAATATTCATCATTGGTTTCAGACATGGTTCTTAATTCAATAAAGTAAATGAAAAAAATAACATAAAAACATTTTCTGTATCCCCACCACCTCTCCATATGTTCATTTTCATTGATTGCAGAATGAGAGCTGGTGGTAAATCCAATGTTGATGGTGTAAAGAAAAGTCGTCATCGAGAAAGATCCGCAAGGGCAGTTCCCGCTCCTGAAGCCAATGCTGAGATTCAATCAAACCTTGATGTATGTCACATAACATTCTTCCCTATGCTACTCTTATACTCCCTCCGTCTCATAACAAACAACCCATTTAATTTTAGGAACGTGAATTAAGAAAAAATGTTTAAAAAGTAAGTGTTGTGAGCATGAAGGAGAAAGAAAGTGAGGGTAGAGAATAGTAAACGGAAAGTTGTTGCGAGTATGGTTAGTGTGTCCAATGAATAAAGAAATAGTATTATATAGTTTCCATTTTAGGAAAATGGGACACTAAAAATGGCAAAAAGAGTCATTTGTTAGGGGACGGAGGGAGTATATATCTGGCCATGTATGCTACCCATCATGGTTTCTTTTTATACTCCCTTTGTCCCAAAAAAATGTCGCATTGGATTTTTGATTATTAAAAAAACGTGTTTTACTTGTTTGTATATTGTTTATACCATAGTAATATTGCATCAAAATTGTTTTTTCATTTAGAATATGACATTTAATTTGGACTTACTAAAAAGGAAAGTAGGACATTTGTTATCCGACACAGTTAATTCACACTACCATCTTATCATTAATTTACTTATTGACAGAGACGGCGGCTGATTACACAAACTAATGCTAAGAGCAAGAGTGAAAAATTCCCTCCTCCCCACCAGGACGGAACAATGGGTTACCCATTGGGTTCATCACATCACATGAACCCATCATTTGACCCGCCCGATGTCCCATTCAGCTCCATGAATTTCTCAATCCCGAAAGCACCAATCCAAACTTGGTCAGGACCATTGGTGGATTCTGCACCGAGGAGAAATAAACATAGTGAGAAAAGTAAGCGTTCTTCCAGAAACAAAGTCAAGTAAAGCATGTAAGTATTTCGTTCTTCTATACTTTTTTTCCGCACGGAGGCTCGATTCAGACAAGCTGCAAAGGTTGCTGGACAGTTATCGGATTTTATGAGGCGGGAAAGTTTTATTACGCAAAGAAACTGAGAGGTAGATTTGTTTTTTCCTTCATTTATCATATATTGTCCGTTTTTTTTTTTTTTTTTTTTTTTGAGGTATGCTGAGAGGGTTCGGCTTGTGAAAAACTAGTAAAAAACGCGTTTTATAAATGAGGCGGTGTCATTTTTGTAATAAACTGGAAGTTGTTTCAACGCACGCGGTGGCATTTTTGTACTAAACTGGAAGTTATCGTAACTGCCAGTGTTAGTTTTAAGAAGTGCCAGTGATATTACACCGGCACATATTAACATAGACACTGACACTTTTCATAACTGCCAGTGCCAGTGCTAAAAAAGTGCCAGTGCATGTGTGGCACTTTTTAACACTAACACTGACACTTATGAAAGTACCAGTGTCTATGTTTTATGAGTGCCAGTGGCCAAGCCTGGCAGTTTTTGATATTAACACTGGCATTTTTCTGGAAAAAACACGTTTTTTCTATCCTTAGGGTAAAACACGTTTTTCAGAAGACCTACTCGTTCTGCTTTATTATTATTGTATATGTTCAATTTTTCTTTCTTTCTTCCTCTCTTGTGTTGAGAAAACCTTGGTTAGATTAGTAAACCTTGAATAAACATTTTCATTCAGAAATTCTCCATTTTTAGCTCTTTGTTTGAGGTACTTACAATCTCTCTCTCTCTCTCTCTCTCTGTCTGTGTGTGTGTGAGAGAGAGAGTGTGAGTGTGTTGTTGGCTTTGATGATCTAGAATGTAATGACAATTCAATAATTCCTAAACAATTTTGAAAGTTGCTAGTGAATAATAACAATTTTTAAAATTGCTTAGAGATAATTGAACGTTCAACAAGTTAGGGTAAAAATTCAATTGCCATAACAAAAAATAAAATAAAAATAAGGCGTGACTATCTTTCCGGAACGAAAGAGTTAATTTGTGAATTTTTAAAGGTACACTCTTCCGGTCCCACCAACAAGTTAGGGTAAAAATTCAATTGCCATAAAAAAAATAAAATAAAAATAAGGTGTGACTATCTTTCCAGAACGAAAGAGTTAATTTGTGAATTTTTAAAGGTACGCTCTTCCGGTCCCACCCGATTAGGAATTTTTTTTTTTTTTATTTGGGGTATCTCATTTGAAATAGTATAACCCCAAAAAGAAAATATTTTATCTAATAGGACTTACTTTTATATTCACACCAAATTTCCACTTATTATTCTACAGCTTTTTCTCATATTTTCACTTAATACTCACAACACCTACTCCATTAACATTTTTCCTTAAACTGGTATCTTTCCAAATTTTTTATTTCAAGTGAAATGGATAAGGAGAGAGAGCTAACGACAGTCGAAGCCTTTGTAAACTCATTGGCGGGTTGAGTACGTTTTATTTGGTTTATATTGTTTTTACATGACAAACTTAATCTAAAATATTTTTCTTATTAAAAGCTTGGTCTTACAAAATAAACATATACTCTCTGTTCCTTCTTAATTTACAAAAATTAGCTTTGGCACAAGAATTTAAAAAATGATTGAAAAAGTGATGTGTTGTGAGTGTAGATAGTTGGGTAGAAAAGAGATAGTGAGGTAGGAAATAGTAAGTGAGTAGACATGCCCAGTTCACATGAACAGTCGGTTCCCGGTTCACCGTAAGCATGAACCGTGCAAAACCGTGTATATACGGTTCATGGTTCAACCGGGGGTTCTAAGGTTTGGGCTCGGCACCTTGGCTTGGTCCATTGATTAAGACATTGACGCAGCACGGAAGCGATAAGTTTCGTGATTTAGCGCACTAATCACAAGATCTCATCCAGCGATGAAACCTCAAACACAGAACCTTGGAATCCACCAAGAAAAGAGATAAATCTCCAAGAACAAAAGTTCAATTGATAAGAATAATAATGTAACCCTAAAACAATGATAGGAAAAGAGTATTTATACTCCTAACAAAATAACATAACCTAAATAAAACATAAATCCCGAAAATAACCCAAGTTTGTACCAAAAACGATAAAAAACGCGAAACAATAATTTTTCTGCCGCAGACCGAGCGGGCGCTCGCCTTCATGCAAGCGGGCGCTCTAGTCAACAGAACGATCGGCCAGTTTGGGATTTAAACTCAAGCGGGCGCTTGGGCATATGCGGGCGGGCGCTCGTTAACCTGCTGTGCTGAAATCGCGGCGGGCGCTCGTTAACCTGCTGTGCTGGAAATCGCCTTGGTGTTCCTACATCAGTCTCCTCCACCTCTAAAGAACTCGACCCCGAGTTCACTCCAGGATAAAGGACTCCATCTGCATGGTACTCATAAATATCCGCAACATTGAAAGTATTGGAGATATTCAAATCATCAGGAAGTGCCACCACGTAAGCATTATCATTAATCTTGCGAGTCACTTTAAACGGTCCATACTTGCAAGGCTGTAACTTCTTGTAAGTACCCACGGGAAAACGCTCCTTACGAAGAAACACCATCACCTCATCACCAACCTTGAACACCTTGACCCGCTTTTTCTTGTCAGCAGCAGCCTTATTCTTCAAACCCGTTGCCTCCAATCTAGCCTTGACCGTCTCCTTGACAGCTTGCACATCACTAGCCATATTTTCAGCCGCTTGACTCACACCCCGACCCTTAGGTAACGGTACCAAATCCACCACATGCCTAGGAGTAGAAGTATAAACCAGAGAAAAAGGTGATTTACCCGTGGCCGAATGCACTGCACTGTTGTAAGCAAATTCCACCTGCGGTAAAGCTAAATCCCACTGCTTCGGTTTGTCCCCACAAACACTTCTGATCATATTCCCCAATGTCCTGTTAGTAACCTCTGTCTGACCGTCCGTCTGCGGATGAGCGGTAGAACTCCGATTAAGTGCTGTACCAAACATGCGCCACAAAGTAACCCAGAAGTGACTCAAAAATTTGGTATCCCTGTCCAAAGTGATGGATTTAGGAACCCCATGAGTCGGACAACCTCTCGAAAGAACAACTTCGCAATATTAGTTGCATCCGCAGTCTTCTTGCAAGCAATGAAATGAGACATTTTGGAAAATCGATCCACTACTACAAACACAGAATCTACACCTCGTTGCGTACGCGGTAAACCCAACACAAAATCCATAGACAAATCTAGCCATATATCATCAGGAATAGGTAAAGGCAAATAAAGACCAGTATTTTGAGACTGACCTTTAGAAACCTGACAGACATAACAACGCCTGACAATAGAACCAGCATCCTTCCTCAGTTGAGGCCAGAAATATCGCTCCTCCTAGCTAGCAATAGTCTTGTCTCGTCCCAAATGCCCACTAATACCTCCTCCGTGTAAGTCTCGAATCAGCTTCTCTCGTAGAGACGAAACAGGAACACATAAACGATCCCCCTTAAACAGAAAACCATCCCGAATATGAAAATCTGCACTAGGATGTTTACCCGCACACTTATACCACAAATCTTTGAAATCTGCATCCTCCTCATAAAAATCCTTCAGCAAGTCAAAGCCCACAATTTCCTGAGACAGCGTGAGCAACAAAGAAGCCCTTCTACTCAAAGCATCGGCAACCTTGTTCTGAACACCTGATTTATGCTGAATAATAAAAGGAAATTTCTGCAGATAACTAACCCAACGAGCATGCATCTTATTTATCATTTTCTGACTATGTAAAAATTTTAAAGCAAGATGGTCAGAAAATAGAATAAACTCCCTCTGAACAAGATAATGCTCCCACTGTCGCAAAGCCCGATAGACTGCATAAAACTTCTGATCATATGCACTCCATTTCTGTCGAGCCTCACTCAACTTCTCACTAAAGAAAGCCACCGGTCGTTTCTCTTGTGAGAGAACAGCTCCAATCCCTACACCACTAGCATCACACTCCACCTGAAATATCTTGTCAAAATCTGGTAGTGCAAGAACTGGTGCGGTGCAAAGTTTTTCCTTGATGAGAGCAAAACTCTGCTCTTGCTCAAAACCCCACTGAAATTTACCCTTCTTCAAACACTCGGTGATAGGTGCAGTAATGGTGCTAAAATTACGTACAAACATCCTGTAAAATGTAGCTAGACCATGAAAACTACGCACCTCGGTGACCGATGTGGGGGCTGGCCAATCCCGGATTGCCCTCACTTTCTCTTCATCAACCTGAATCCCATCCTCACCAACAAAAAAGCCTAGGAAAAGCAATTTGTTGGTGCAAAATGTGCACTTCTTAAGATTGATATACAACTGATTATCTTTTAAAACCTGCAACACTTGTTTAAGGTGTTCCAAATGTGCAGTTCTATCTTTACTATAAATCAGGATATCATCAAAATAGACTACCACAAATGAGCCAATAAAAGGACGGAATACCTGGTTCATCAACCTCATAAAAGTGCTAGGGGCATTAGATAGCCCGAATGGCATGACAAGCCACTCATACAGTCCATCCTTGCTCTTGAAAGCTGTCTTCCACTCATCCCCAGGTCTGATCCGAATCTGATGGTACCCACTGCGCAAATCCAGTTTTGTAAACACCTTAGAACCAGATAACTCATCAAGCATGTCTTCCAAACGAGGGATAGGAAATCTATACTTGATGGTGATCTTGTTGATGGCTCTGCTATCAACACACATACGCCACTGATTACCCTTCTTTGGCACAAGAAGGACCGGTACTGCGCATGGGCTCATACTCTCCCTGATAAACCCCTTCCGCAGCAATTCCCCAATCTGCTCTCGGATTATTTCATTCTCCTTGGGACTCATGTGATAATGTGGGAGGTTTGGCAAACTAGCTCCCGGAATCAAGTCAATCTGATGCTGAATGTCCCTCATAGGAGGGAGGGTATTGGGTAACTCATCAGAAACTAATTCTTGAAAACCCGCAAAAAGTTCTTCAATATCCCTTGTAACCCAATCTCCACACTGACAGAACCCAGCAGCCCTTTTATGATTATCGGACAAAAACACTCTGCCTCTTCAATAGCTGCAGTAAGATCTCTCTCGTTCTGTATAAGCATCAAGACTGGTTCATTTTTCTCAACCTGCTTCTCAAAACGCATAACAGGAGCTATAGCAATTTTATGATTATCCCATTTAAACATGACTACATTATCCTTACCCCGATAAGTAATGTCGTGGTCATATTGCCATGGGCGACCCAACAATATATGACAGACATCCATATGCAGAACATCACAAGTATTTACCAATGGAAATAGGGACCCTGCAAGTTTGTGATACCCTGAGTTCTGAACCTTTATTTACCCATCCCAAACTATAGGGCCTCTCATGAGGTTCAGTTTTCAACCCCAAGAAATCAACCAACTTTAGTGAAACCAGGTTTTCAGTGCACCCATTATCAATAATTAAATTACATACCTTGTTCTTAACAGAACAGTGTGTTCTGAATAGGTTCTTCCTTTGTCCCTCTTCTTTGGAAGATAGCAGCATCTGTTGAAGCACCAATCCAACTCGCTCCTCAGATTCCTCTTCAGCGAATTCAACCCCTTCATACTCATTATCATTATCCTCGTCGCCTTCCTCCTCGCTTCCTTCTTCCAGAATTGCAGCAGTTCGCCTAGAGGGGCAAACATTGGATCTGTGACCCTGTCCATTGCAACGAAAACACTTATCCCCTGTTGGTTTAGCATAAGGATTAGCTGTTTTCTGTGCTGGCGCCTTGCTTCCCGTGGAACTGCTAGTATTGTTAGTAACCTTAGTCTGCGAGGTTGAGTCCTTACTCGTAGTCCCTTTCTCCTTATCAGTCCCTGCTTCAGAACTACTCTGTGGAGCCCATTTGCGAAAAGGAGGGTTAAAATTCCTCGTACTCGACTTTTCCATGAGTTCGGCTTTCAAAGCCAGCGTGGAAGCATCCGTCAAATTCCACACCTGATGCAATCCCATCTTCTCCTGTATGGAACTTTTCAGGCCATTAATATAACGAGCAACTTTCTGATCCTCAGACTCCTCAATCTCAACCCGTGCAGTATATCTCTGAAATTCCGTAGTATACTCATCAACTGTTCTCTTGCCCTGCACACAATTGAGATACAGTTTGTACAAGATCTGCTCATAATCCGCCGGTAAAAACCTCTCAGAAATTAGCTGTTTCATACGCCTCCAAGTTTTAACTGGCCCATTTCCTTGCCGTCGTCTCTGTACTGCTAGTTTATCCCACCAAACTGCAGCAGTACTCTTCAATCGGATCGCCACCATCTTTACCTGTTTATTTGCAGGTACTTCCATAACATCGAAAAAACGATCTACCTCATTCTGCCAATCTAAGAAATTTTCAATCCCCATGGTTCCATAGAACAAAGGAATATCAGCCTTAATTCTATAATCATGGCGGTTTCGATTATTACCTTCAATTGGTTCTTCATCATCAACAACCTCTTCTTCAGAACTGGACTCTTCGTCATCCCGATTCTCTGCCCGTTGAGGACGTCGAACTGGATTTCGAACTGGATCAACCCTGTCTCTCTCACCCCTACGGTCCTGATTAACGTTTTGACCCTGTTGAGCAGCCACCAACGCAGCAATAGCGTTGGTAATTCCATCGATATCCGCATTTGTAGCCTGATCTCCCATAATGATTCAGTATGATGCAAAAGACAGGATATGGCCTGCTCTGATGCCAACTGACGCAGCACGGAAGCGATAAGTTTCGTGATTTAGCGCACTAATCACAAGATCTCATCCAGTGATGAAACCTCAAACACAGAACCTTGGAATCCACCAAGAAAAGAGATAAATCTCCAAGAACAAAAGTTCAATTGATAAGAATAATAATGTAACCCTAAAACAATGATAGGAAAAGAGCATTCATACTCCTAACAAAATAACATAACCTAAATAAAACATAAATCCCGAAAATAACCCAAGTTTGTACCAAAAACGATAAAAAACGTGAAACAGTAATTTTTCTGCCGTAGACCGAGCGGGCGCTCGCCTTCATGCAAGCGGGCGCTCTAGTCAACAGAACGATCGGCCAGTTTGGGATTTAAATTCAAGCGGGCGCTTGGGCATATGCGGGCGGGCGCTCGTTAACCTGCTGTGCTGGAAATCGCGGCGGGCGCTCGTTAACCTGCTGTGCTGGAAATCGCCTTGGTGCTCCTACATCAGACATTAAGCAATTAACCCAACAATTCTTTTACCTATTTCAGGTTTGAAAAATAGTTGCTTCCCCTGTTCATGCTTCTTTTTTGACTAAGGTTCAAGCGAATATCGATAGATATTGTACCAAAGAAAAAATTAAACAATAAAATGAAACATGTTAAAAGTAGAATGGATGAAAATAAATTTCGTCATATATATATGAAATATATGCAAATGATCTAATAATTCTATTCATATATATTACTAAAATAGTTACATTTTCTCGCGATCAAGTCATCGAGCTCGATTTATCCCTTCCCTCAATTTCAGAAAACATGCATGCAATAGTAGCAACATTCTCATTCTTCCCCACCAAACTCTATATATATATGCTCACTTCACTTCACGATAACATCCCGGAGGACGAGGCAGTACTCCTGACGAAGTGCAAGCCGACTGCAACGTTGATGGGTCAATAAACGCCGAAGTACTCGACAACCATACGGTAGGCCCTGCCTCGTTCACCATCTCAGGAGGATCAGTAACTGCACCCTGTCCTCGTAGTAACTCCACATGATTCAAAATGAAGGGGTGATTTAGTAATTTGTCCACACTCCATCTCTCCTCGCAGTCCCGCACAAAACACCTCCTCAAGAAATCCTTAGCATTGTCTGAAATATTACTCTCATCATCAGGTATTTTCGGAAGCTCGATTTTGAAACAAATTCTCCACAAAAGTTCATCCAACTTTTTTTCGTCCGAGGAAATACCAGTCCTCTCAGGGTAGGCCGGTTTCCCAGTGAGCATCTCCATCACAACGCACCCCAACGACCATATGTCCATACCTGATTCGTGCACTCCATCCAACACTGATTCAGGTGAGCTATAAAGAGGAGTTCCTCTATGTTTATAACAATGACCATTCACAAATATAGGTCTGACAGTATCATCTCCAGCATTCTTGGCTAAACCAAGATCCGCAATCTTTAAATTGTTGAGAGTACCATCTTGAGTAGGGAACACCAATATATTTTCGGGCTTGAAATCGCAATGAACAAACCCTAGCTCGTGAATATGTTTGAGACCCGACAATAACAAATAAGTATACCAACCAACTTCATATTCGGGCAGACCTCCAAATTTGTTGTTCTTGGAACTTCTGATTAGGTCAGCTAACGTTCCACCCGGGGCATACTCGAGAAAAAGATTGAAAACAGATTTACCATTCTCCACGCTAACATCGTGTCCATAGCAACGTACAATGTAGGGACTACGATAAAGATGATACAAGAAACTTTCTTCTACTACAAGGGAACAAGATTTGTTGATATCTGCACTCTTGACTGCAAAATCCACGTCGCCATATTCGGAGTTGACTGGAGATGCAAAAGAGACGGTGCCATACGAGCCTTTGCCAAGAACTCGGCGCTTGAGCAGCTTAAATTCATCCGCCATGATCACACAGTAGCACGCTAATGTTTTCTTTCTCTCGCTCAATATAATTGATATGTGTATGTAGGAAATTAAGTGAGAGTGTCTGAGTGTGTGTGTGTTTTCTTTTAAGATAGTATTGAGTTAATTTATAGTGTAAAATGTACGCAGGTAGTACTACAGAAGTTAGGTTTCCCTGTCCAACAATAATAAGGTACGTACATTTTTACTTATTTTACTCCGCTGGGACTAGGACTCTTTCTGTTCTTGTCTAATGCAATACTCCATCCGTCCCACTCGAATTAGGATTTTTGGTCAATGTAATTATATTTTTGACCAATAATTTAAAGAAAAATAATGATGCTAATAAAAATTTAAAAATTGTTATTGAATCACGGTCACTAATAAATTGAATAACTATTTTTAGATTTTCATTAAGATAATTACTCCCTCCGTCCCAATTTAAAGTTCTTAGTTTGACTTTGCACGAAGATTAAGAAAAAGTAAATGTTGTGAGTATGAAAAGTAAAGTAGGAGGGAGAAAGTGGGTAGGGAGTTTTTGTTGTGAGAATGACAAGTGGGTCCCACTTTCCATTTTAGGTAATAAAACAAAGTAAGAACCTTAAATTGGGACAGACTAAAAAGGAAAGTAAGAACCTTAAAGCGGGACAAAAGGAGTATTTTTCTTCAAATTATTGGTCAAAGTATAATTAGATTGACCAATAATCCTAATTCGAGTGGGACGGAGGGAGTATACTTACTAAGCGTTTTATAAACTCAACTAAGCGTTGTATATTCTCTTTAAAAAATTGTACATTGGATACTTTTTCCGTCCCATAATAATTTTTCCTCCAACACAAAAATGAAGTAAAAAATTATGTATATTCAAATTATTATGAGTGGGAAAGGGGTATTGAATATAATGTTTAAAAACCAATGAGCTTTTGTTCGAGCGGTATTCGGTGTTAGCTTCCCTACGAAGATCACGAGTTCGAATCCTAAATAGGCCAAGTTGTAGCTTTCATTGCATTATGTAAAAGCTTTAAGGCATTGATTAATATAAAAAAACAAAGAAAAAGAAAAACAGAATATGATGTTTAATATGTGACTCACAAAATAAATTACGAAATAACTAATCGATAATAATTTTGAAACTTTTGCTAAAATGATTAAATTGACTTTAATAATCACCATAACAAAAATGGTTTTACCAGCACTATGCACTTTCTTAAGTGCCGTAAATTAATTTGTGGCATTTTTGAAAAAAGTGCTGCTAAATTTTGGCATTTTTTTTATAAATTGTTGCCGTAAATTTAGCGGCACTTACTAAAAAGTGTCGGAAATTAAAAGGTACTTACGGAAAAGTACCGAAAATTAGTGGCACTTATTAAAAAGTACCACTAAATTTTAGGCACTTATTATAAGTGCCCCTAATATCCGGCTCTTTTTTATAAAGTGCCTCTAATAACAAGATGTTTGTTTTGATATTTTTATTTAATTTTGAAATTTAATCATATTTTTCATGTAACTTTGCTTTAATTTGTTACTTATATTAGATTTTTATGGACTACAATAAAAAAATGCATTAATATAAGTTTATGTTTTGTAATGAATAATATTATGTGAAAATTTATAACAAAAAATAATTTAGCCTAGCGGTAGAAAGCGTGCTTCGTATGTAAGATGTAAGTTCAATAATATTTTTATTTAAAATACGACGCTTTAAAAGGTACCGGAAAATTCCGGCACCTAGCGGCACTTTTAAAATTGCCGGAAATTTTCCCTTACTTAATTTTAAAGTGCCGAAAAGTATTTCTGACGCCACTATTTTCAACATTTACATAATTGCCGGCAATAGCTTTTCAACATTTTTTTCCCTTTTTCAGGACTTTATAAAATGCCGCTAAAAATCAATTTTTTTTAAGTGAATTAATCAAGTCACTTGCATTGAACATAAAAACCAAATTATACTATATTTGGGATAACCATGGAATTCATGCAAGTGTGTTAGGTTAGTTACAGTAGTATCAATTTCAACGTAAACCATGCATGGTTTGCTCAAAAAAAAAAAAAAAAAAAAAAAAAACCGTAAACCATGCATGGCCAATTATTTTTTTCTTTTTTTTTGAGTAAACGATAATTCAATTTCATTCACAATTTAAAAAGAGACGGCGCTCCACAAAGACCGGAGGCTCACCCCGAATAACAATAGCGGTTCCATTTCTTAACATACAACAACGATATTTTTGATCAAAATCTTGAGACGTACGAATTCCACTCCAAGTCAAACTTGGACACTGCCTCAATCCGGCATTTAAAAAATCTCCCTCCCGGTAATATTTTACGCTGAACCCTTGATATGCAGAATTCGGGTTGACGAGTAAACGCCCACCAGACATCTCAAAATCCGTGAACCATCCTTGTGCAGTAAGATGATTGGCATCCACTTCATTGTGTGAAAATGCAAGAACCGTCAACATTCTAACATGAAAAAACAACAAACAAAAACAAAAGAACATAGGCTCTCACGAAGGAGAGAATACTACGGCTCTCACGATGGAGAGAATACAACGGTTCTCACAAAGGAGAGAAATTAGTCAGATGGAGGTATAGGCTCCATGATGATATACATGGTTGTCCCCCTCATGTAATTCTTTACTTGTTGATCTAATAATAGCCCTCTGTGGCATTTAAAAAAAAAAAAAAAAAAAAAAACAAAGGAGAGAAATTTATTATACAACAAAAGGGAAAAATTAGAAAAAAATCAACAACACAATTGATTGTAATCTCAAAAAGTTGAGATTACAAAAAATTGTGTTGTTGTTGAATGTGTACAACGAGAATGAACAACAAAATGAAAAAAATTGATAGAATTAATGGAGATGGAGATGGAGATGGAGATGGAGATGGAGAAGAAGAAGAAGATGTGGTTGTTTTGGGATGGTTGATTATCAGGAAAAAGGGAAATTAAACGTGATTATTTTTTGCATGGCCAATTAATTAACTAACTAAAGAAGTTAAATTAAAAACTAACCAAAGAAGCAAAAGCAAATCCGGAGTAGTCTCTCATTTCTAAAATACTTGTACTATTAGAGTTGCTCACACATATTACGAATGAGAAAATTTTGGGGGAAACTAGTTTCTCATAAGTTATAAAAAGTCATGTTTTTATAAGGGTTAGGGTTTGGGGTTTGGGGTTTAGGGTTTAGGATTTAGGGTTTAGGGTTTAAAGTTGAGGGTTAAAAAGTGGGTTTTTTATAACTTATGGAGGAACTAGTTTCCCCCAAAACCAACTCATTAAGAAATATAATCATTATATGTATTAGAGAACTCACTTACTCTTAAATCATTACTTATTGATGCAATTAAATATTTTCTAGGCAACAAAAGGAATTTTATTAAAAATGAGATGAAGCCACAGATTGGTAACGGTGAAACAACAAATATTTTGATTTAAAAATTTACGAACAAGTACTTTAGGACTTTAGGACGGAAAGAGTATCATTTATCACCGATATCATAAGTTACCAACTGCTCCTTTTGTGAAAATGTGAAAAGATGTTTCCATTTTTTTAATTTTTATCTTTTGAATTTTAAATGAACTTTGATTAATAACCGTAAGTGCAGAACGTGGTGATACCACAAGTGCTGCCAACACTGTCCCAGTGATACCCGACGGACTGTCTGGGATTTTATTTGGATATTTGCTTCATAAATAATTGCTGTACTAATGTCTAATATTTATGCAAGTTTAGTGTTTATGTTGGTCCAATTTTCAGGTATATACTATGCTAGAATATTGCAAGGAAGTTAAAGAAGAGTTATGGATAAAAGAGGATTTTATCCGTAAACATGTGGGATTTACTTCGCAACAAACACATGGGATTTGACCCATTCAAAAGAGCTGAGTTGTTGAAGAAGGATGTACAAGGCGCATGAAGCTAGAAGGTACAAGATGGAAAAGCACAAACTTGGGCACAAAGAAAGTAGTTCCTACATTTTAGGAAATGTGGAGATAATTCACCCCAAGGCTCGGCCACTCCATCTCTCCACTCAACCACGTTTTTATCAACTCTCCAAGCCATTATTGGAGTATTCCCCAAGTTGATCAAGCCTATAAATAGCAAGGAAGGATGTGTTTGAAGATACAACACTTGAAGCAAATAAAACACACTCCTCACACAAGAAAGTCTATACACTCCTTGGTTCCGATAAACCCCGTCTTCCCAAACCATTCCATTCTTGTAATCGAGCATTATGAGTTTGTCTTGGCTAGGATAGGGTCTCGTGTATAGTCTTAGTCGTTCCACAAAGCCTTCATTATAATAACATTAGAGAACTCTCGGCCTTGTACTCATTTCATATTATTAGTGAAGGTCTCGCCTTTTGAGGCATCCCTCAAGATATATAATTTATATATCTTGAGAAAAATAATTCTTGTGTGATTTTTCCGCTGCAAAATATTTTCAGAAATTGTTTTCTGTTCGTGTGTGTTAAGTGTTTCCCGAAGTGTTATCGTTGTAGTGGCAACACCTTTGATAACACTTCCTTTCTGACTTAAGCCATCGACTCATTTTTTTTTCAATTGGTATCAGAGCTGGTTACTTGATATACTAAGTACTTCGGTCCAGTGTGTCATGGCTTATGATCCTGCAAATCTTAATCAAAAGAGGCTTCCGGTTCTTGATGGTTCGAATTACGCCTATTGGCCTCCGTTCGTATATCAAATCAATTGATATCCGGGCTTGGCGATCTATTGTGAATGGTTATTTTGTCCCATTGTTACCGCCGGATGAAGATGGTGATGTTCAAGTCAAACCTAAATCCGAGTGGACTAATGAGGAAAACAACCTAGCTAGTTTTAATGAAAAGGCACTTAATGCCATTTATGAGTGGGTTGATATACATATTTTTAAACTCATTCAAAATACTCCCACTGCTAAGGAGGAATGGGATACTTTATGTTAGAACCCTAGTTCTTAACTAAGTGTTTTAACAAATAAATTAAGAACACATCTTGGAATAACAAAGAAGCAAACTGGAAATCATCAAGACACTCATTACAAACTGATAATGATCAAAACCTGCATCAGTCTTGGTCTACTATCTTCATAATCATATCGAGACAGCTGACCTTCCAGATAGCAGACCTTCAACAAATTGTTCAAAGCATCTCAGTCAAACTGACACATAAAGTCAAAAGTCAAAAACACTGTTCACAGAATTTAATGACTGACATATATATTTCCAAGATATTGAAGGCCGTTGGAACTCAAACGGATATAATATGAAGACCTATAAATAGAGACCTCTGCACAACTGAAGAACAAGCCTTCAAATACATTGTCTTAGCCATCACACAATTTGTTAAAAGCTTCTAAGCAATTCCAAATTGTCAAAGCACTCTTGATATTTATAAATCTGTGCTAATAACAAAAACATAGATCTCACATAGCTACATAAGAGCCAGTTTAGAGATCACCAAACCTTCACATTTGTGAAACCCTTTTCTTTTTCTTTATCTGTACTTTGCAACAAGTACAAAGCTTAATTAGTGAGGCTAATTAGGTTAGAAAATTCTGAGGGAATTTTCTTGCAATTTATTGTAATTTCTTGACGCAGTATTATAGTGGATTGATTCTTCACTGTTGAGGACAGTGAGGCATGGATGTAAGAGAGTTGCTAAAAGCTCTGAACCACATTATATCGTTGTGTTTGTGTCTTCTTATCTCACACTTATTCACACACTTATCACATATTATTTACTCATTAAATTCTTCCATTTACTTATCTTTTATTCCGCTGCATAACTCTACATGCACACACTGCACCTCAAGACAGTCGACCTACTCTGTCAAGACAGTCGACCTCTTGTGCACTAATGTTTTACCTGTTTAAAGTGTACATTAAGGAACATGTTCTTTCAATTGGCACCAGAGCTGGTTTCTAAAAGACTTAAGTGTCTATTGTTCAAATAGATACCTAAGTCCTAGAATTACTTAATCCCAATCATGTCTACACTTAGGGTCCCCCAATTTTATTAGAACCTTTTTAAGGTGCCCTTAGGATCCTTTGTGACCAGCACATGTGTATTTCAACTCTTCATTCAAGACAAACCAGCAAGAGGAAGCAAATCAGCAGACCAGTAAACAAGTTGCCGATCAACTCTATTCTTAACATGCGACAAGTTGCCGATCAACTTGCTACAGAAGTTGCCGATCAACTTATTAATGAAGTTGCCGATCAACTCCATTCACAACATGCCGATATAATAGACAGTCTGCACTGTCAGTCAGGTGACATCATTTCATTAAAGTCAACCTTGCTGATTGTCTCTATACTGTTTTATCATAAAGTAGTTTACCTGCTCTGTAATGATTTCTACGCCGTCTGACACATAGCTACTTTTAGCTATACTCTGTCTCTACTTGCTTTTGCAGGTAACCGGTTGAGACAAAGGGGTCTTTACCCATCATACTTTTAAGGCACGCGTATCTTCGCCATTAATGCCAAGGATACTGCATTAAATGCTCCTCACCTACCCAGCTGGAAATTCAAATGTTATCCTTCTTCAACAAGCTAAGACATTAACTCCTCCTATAAATAGAGGACTCAGTGCATTGAAGAAGGTTGGTGATTTTAGTGCATTGAAGAGAGTTGGTTGTTTGCAGCATTCATTGAAGCTCAAACATTCCTTGTTCAGATAATCATTAGATCATTTAATAGGACATACACTTGTGCACAAACTCTACAACACTGTTAGTATTCCCGAACTAGATTATTTTAAGGGATACGTTGTCTGAGTTTTCACACACCCACCTGAGTGAGATAAGTTCTTTTGAACTTGCCGCTCAAATACACTTGGTCAGATATTTGCTTTACGATTCATTAAACTATCTCTAGAATTTAGTCTTTGTATCCGGCAAAGCCGCTCTTGTAATAGACTAGGGATATTTAATAGTGCTCTTAACCCAAATCCAAGTTCTGACCAAACTTGGTAGAGGACGTAGCAGTATTTACACTGTGAACCTCTCCAAATCTCTGTGTCCTCTGTTACTTACTGTCCTTGCCGGTTGGAACTCTATCACCGGCAAATCATTACTGTTCGTACTGACTCAACTTCATTTCCATTGACCAATCTCTTGAAACTGCATTGAACTTTTAGAAACTACTTTGTGTTTAAACCAAGCTCTCAAAACCTTTTTATAAACTGATTTTGTGTGAGTTAAAACAAGTCATATCTTCTCCGCTGCGCTTACTGATAATAGTTTGCAATCTGATAAGTGACGTTGCATTTATAAAAGTGTTTCTCTGAAAAAGTTTTAATTAGGCTATTCACCCCCCCTCTAGCCTATTTTCCTACCAATTGGGCCTAACAATTGGTATCAGAGCTTGGAATTTTGAAAGAAATTTCCAAGATTTGCAGCTTGTTTGCCGATACCATGGCAGGAAAAATCATGCAGTCATTCAACATCACCACCATTCCGTTGTTGAATGTCAACGAGTTTGGTGTCTGGAAATCTCGTATGATAAAGTATATGAACTCAATCGATGACCGGTTGATGAAGGTCATAGAAGGTGGTCCAATCATTCCGTTAAAAGTTTCAACCACCTACAGACCTATTCCCTCCACTCCGCTGACACAACATGCTGATCGAGAAACTGAACAAGAAACCCATGTTCAGATTGATGAAACTTTGATTGAGAAACCCAGAGAGGAATGGACCGACGACGACAAACTTTCTGCTGCCCTAGATGGAAAAGCATGCCACATTATCTCATGTGGATTGGATGACAAGCAATACAAAGTTATTGACTTGTGCTCCACGGCTCAAGAATGCTGGAACAAGCTCCTTGCATACTTTGAAGGTGACGAGCAGGTGAAGGACAACAGACTCTACGATTGCATTGCTGAGTTTGAATCCTTCAAGAAACAAGATGGTGAATCACTAAGGAGTGCCTACGAAAGATTTTGCGAGGTAAGTAATTTATGTGCTTCATTAGGTAAAGTGTATACTATGAAAGATCTTAATATTCATTTTCTAAGTTCTTTAGGAAATGAGTATCATACTAAGGTCACTGCTGTTAGAGAAGTTAGAGACTTAAACAAGACCTCTATTCAGAATCTTGTGTCTAGTCTGTTCTTGTATGAGAGAGAACTGCAAAAACTTAACGTTCTCGACAAAAATTTCAAAAACTTGTCTCTATCAGCTCAGTCACAGATATCATTTCCTTCAAACAAACTCCCTCCTATAGATCCACCTCAAACATCCTGCAGTTCCAATACCCATGAAATAACCTCAGAAAAACCTATGGAAGAAGACGAATTTGCCGCCTTCGCTAGGAACTACAAAAGGTTCAAAGACTTCAAAAGGATGCAGAAAGGAAACTACCAGCAACCAAAATCCTTCACACCACCATTTCAGAAACCAGCAAGCTACAATAAACCCTTTACTAGTGCTACCGATGGAAAGAACAACAAAGGTGATCTGGTCTGCTTCAACTGCAGAAAACCTGGTCACTTTGCTTCTAAATGTCCTCAACCAAAATATGAATACATGAGGAAGTCATTCAACAAGAGACATCCTAAGTCTCGAAGCTTTGTTGCCGATGAAAGCACAGAAAAGGCCTTGCCGGTTTGGTGTGAAACTGATTCCGATGAAGATGCCGATGAAGATGAAGATGCTGATGTAAGTTTTGTCGCCCTAGATTTGGAAGATGCCGATGTATCATCATTGCCGACTACAGTCTACCGAGATCCATCTCCACCAAGAACTCCAGTCAAAGAAGAATCTGCTGGAAGACCTCAACCACACTTCAAAGAAATAAGTGTCAAAGCTGAAAACCCATATGGATACAAAGTACACCAAGTGGGAACCTCACTCTATGGCCAGTGTAACTCTTCTCAATTTACCACCATCAAATCAAAATCCTTACCGATGACCAGAAAACTATTATTCAATGAACAATCTAGCATTGCCAAAAACATATCAAAACCCATCTCTTCCCTACCTGACTTCTCTCCTGGACCCATTGCCTCTGCTCCTAAAATTTTAGCTGATCCTTGTCCTGAAATATCCAAAGCTAAATGATAGAGACAATGGATGAACTTTTTATCGATCATGAGAAGCTGAGTAGCGTTCATAAAGTGATGGCTGCTGATTTTAAAAGAATTTCTAACGAGAATAGCTCGCTTATGTCTGAACTTTCAGTTCTCAAAGGACACGAGCTTGAGTCTATTTCTTTAAAGAAATAAAACCTGGATCTCAAATGCCAAGTAGCAGTATTGATAGCTCAGATCGAAGATCTTGTGAAAAGAAACAATCATCTCTCAAGGATTGTTGATTCTTACACAAAATCTAGAGTTGCTGTTGAAACAATCCTACAGACCCAAATGTCATATAAGGACCAATCTGGGTTAGGATTTGATTCCAGCAGCAGTAGCTCTACTGAAACTTGTGCTACCGAGAAAAAGGATGAGAAAGTTGAATGTAATCCTGTTAACTCAGTGCATAAGGATGCTAAGCCAATTTACAGTGCTGTGGCAATGAAGTATCCTAAGAACCAGAACAAAAGGAATGATAAGCACAAACAAAGATATGTTAAGGTTGCTGATACTGAGTCTGCCGATAACGGTATTCTTGGTGAATACATCAGCAGAGCAAGTGCTGCCGATCTGACCTCCTCTGCTGCCGATGGATAAGTGCCTAAAAAGGTAACTGCCAAAGGTAAACAGAATGGAAAGAAAGGCAACACTGGCACCTTTAAACCTACTAAGTTTGTGCCTGCTCAATTCCCTAGTTCTGCCGATGCACCGACTAAACAGAATGATATTCTACCGACTCCACAGCCTATCAGTCAAGTGAGATGTTCTAATTGTTTTGATTATGGTCACAAGGCTCATGAATGCCTCTTGAAGCACCTATCTGGACCCACTGAGGTTACATCCTCTAGTGGTGGCCAGATGTGGTTGCCAAAGAGGAACTAACCCTCGGACCCATGAATAAGGGGGACCATAAGCATACTGTTTTATTTCAGGAATGCTTCATGGCCTCAACTGGTGCAAGAAAGGATTTGTGGATTCTAGATAGTGGCTGCTCTAGACATATGACAGGATTCGCAGATCTTCTTGCCGATATTATTGAAGCATCAGGTCCCCCAGTAGTGTTTGGTGATAATGCCAAAGGAAAAATCGTCGGTATAGGTACCATCAAGAGAGGTGCAGTTACTGTACAGAAGGTCTCTCTAGTGGATGGTCTAAAACACAACCTTCTATCAATATCACAATTCTGTGATAAAGGAATGCAATGCGTATTTACTACTTCCAGTTGCTATGTGAAAGACATTGCTTCTAATGAAACTCTTCTCACTGCCAAACGTAAAGGTAACATTTATGCAGTAGACTTAAGTACTATTACTGGTGTTGCTAATGTTTGTTTTGTAGCTAAGAACATCAGTGAGAACTCATGGCTATGGCACAAGAGACTCAGTCACTTGAACTTCAAATATCTATCCAAGCTTGCCGGTTCAAATCTTGTTACCGGTCTGCCTCAAGTGTCTGCTGATCAAGCAAAGAAATGCAAGGCCTGCCAGCTTGGAAAACAACATAAGTCATCTTTCCGAAGCAAGCCCTGCATGTCAACTTCTAAGTGCCTCCAATTGCTACATATGGATCTATTTGGCCCCACAACTACAGCAAGTATCGGGGGAAGTAGATACACCTTGGTTGTAGTAGATGATTTCTCTAGATATACTTGGGTGGAAACCTTCAGTCACAAAGATGACACCTATGCTGTTGCCACCAAGTTATTCAGACTACTACAAACTCAGAAAGAAAGCGATATCATCAGTATGAGATCAGACAACGGCACTGAATTCAAGAACAATGGTATTGCTCAGTACTGTGATGATCATGGTATAGACCACAACTTCTCAGCTGCCGGTACACCACAACAAAATGGTGTTGTTGAGAGGAAGAACAGAACTCTCATTGAAGCTGGTAAGACCATGATTGCCGAAGCCAGGCTGCCAAAGTATTTTTGGGCTGAAGCGATCAATACAGCCTGCTTTACCCAGAACAGATCTCTTATCAACAAATTCCATAACAAGACTCCTTATGAACTCTGGAGAGGCAGAATTCCCAACATTGGATTCTTCAAGATATTCGGCTGCAAATGTTACGTGCTATACAATGGAAAAGAGCACAGAGGTAAATTTGATGAGAAAGCTGATGAAGGAATCTTTGTTGGATACGCTAAACACAGTAAGGCCTTTCGAGTTTTCAATAAGAAACTTTTGAAAATTGTAGAATCTGTTCATGTAACCTTTGATGAATTTGATTTGTTAGAGTCTGACAAGGCTCCAAATAGTACTAATGTGTCTAGTGCTCATGAGACAGGTGAATCCAGTAATACTAATCCTGCAGATCAAGTACCAGCTGCTGATCCAGTCATTTCAGCAGAAGAATCAGCAGATGCTCCGTATTTTCCTTCATCAGCAGAACCAGAACCTGCTGATGAATTTCATAATCCGTTTGCCGATGCAAACTCTGCTGATCATCCTGAAGACAGATCTAGCCCTCAACCAATTTCTGTTATAAGACCTATTCTTCCAAGCTTTCATCCACCTCCCACTTAAAGTTCTTCTCCTACACCATCTGCTAATCTTGATCCTCCTCTGGAATCCTTACAACAAGAATCAGTAAGACAAGATGTGCCGAGAGAAGTCAGAACTGTTCGTGATCATCCATTAGAAAATGTGATTGGTGATGTCTTTGGTCCCAGATTAACAAGGAACCTTAGTAGAGCATTTGCTGAAAGCCTTTTCTCATCTGCTATGGTCTCCGATATAGAACCAAAGAAGACTGAAGAAGCTCTTGCCGATCCTGGTTGGGTTGAAGCCATGCAAGAGGAACTGAATCAGTTTGAAAGATGCAAAGTATGGGAACTTGTGCCAAGACCAACTTCTCAGCAAGTTATTGGTACTAAGTGGGTTTACAGGAACAAATTGGATGAAGCTGGGAGAATCATTAGAAACAAAGCAAGGTTAGTTGCTAAAGGCTACCGTCAAGAGAAAGGAATCGACTATGATGAGACATTTGCTCCTGTTGCAAGATTGGAAGCTATAAGACTTTTCTTAGCCTATGCTGCCTTCAAAGAATTCAAGCTATATCAAATGGACGTGAAAAGTGCCTTCCTGAATGGAGAACTCCAAGAACTAGTCTATGTTGAACAACCACCAGGTTTTGAGGACTCCAAGAAGCCTGATCATGTCTACCGATTGAAGAAAGCACTCTATGGCTTAAAGCAAGCTCCAAGAGCATAGTATGAAACCCTTTCTAAGTTCTTACTTAGCGATGGCTTAGGCTTCACTCGAGGTAAAATCGATACTACTTTATTTGTTGCCAAGCATAAGGGTCATTCATTGTTTGTTCAAATTTATGTCGATGATATTATTTTTGGTTCCACTAACGAATCACTTTGCAAGAGATTTGAGAAACTGATGCAGAGCAAGTTCGAGATGAGCATGATGGGTGAACTAACATATTTCCTTGGACTTCAAGTCAAACAAACCCATGAAGGAATATTCATCAGTCAAGCCAAGTATGCCAAAGAACTTATCAAGAAGTTTGGCTTTGACAATGCTCACTCTCAAAGCACACCGATGGGCACTAACATTCATTTAGATAAGGATGAGTCTGGTAAGAAAGTAGACATGACTGTCTACCGAGGTATGATCGGCTCACTCCTCTATCTTACTGCCAGTAGACCAGATATTATGTTTGCTGTTTGTGTTTATGCCAGGTTTCAAGCTGACCCTAGGGAATCCCATCTGCAGGCTGTAAAACGTATTATTAAATATTTATGTGGCACTGCTAACCTTGGATTATGGTATGCAAGAGATTCATCTTTCAATCTTATAGGTTATTCAGATGCAGACTTTGCAGCTTGTAGGGTGACCAGAAAGAGTACAAGTGGAACTTGCCAATTTCTTGGTGATAGATTGGTGTCTTGGTCCTGTAAGAAGCAAGCATCAATTTCCACTTCCACTACTGAAGCTGAGTACATAGCTGCCGGCAGTTGCTGTTCACAGATTCTATGGATGAAGCAGCAGCTGGTTGACTATGAAGTTCCATCTCAAATTTGTCCCATCTATTGTGACAACCAATCAGCAATTTCAGTATCAAACAATCCGGTCATGCATTCCAAAACCAAGCACATAGACATCAAATACCACTTCCTGAAGGAACATGTTGAAAAAGGGAATGTTGTGCTGCTCAAAGTCCATACCGATTTCCAAAGAGCAGACATACTAACAAAGCCCTTGGATCAGAAAAGATTTGAATTCCTCAGAGGTGAATTGGGTATGATTGATTTTTATGGTTAAAATTGTGCTAACTTTGCTACTTGTGTTAGTCTGCCGATCAAATCAGCAGAGCATCAATTATCTTGCCGATCAAAATTTTGTCAAAATCATCTTGCCGATTCAATCATTTTGCCGATTCAAGCTATCTTGCCGATTGGTAAAATCAAATCAGCACGTCTCTGCAAAAGATAAGATTCCTGACACATGACGTAAACAATCAAATCAAAGGTACATCGGTCACACCATCTCCCTGACACGTGTGTGTACCTTTCTTATCCAAAATCGTGTCAAGATGTATTCCATTTAATGCGATACATCAGCAAGGTAAACAGGTCATCATCACTTCTATTTTATTTTTGACTAATTTACCCTTTCTCCCTCTTACTTTTAACTGTTCACCTTACCGATTTGTGTGCGCATTAATTTTTGCGTGCGCACGGTCTCCGAGACTATAGGTACAGTTATTTCTCTCCCTTGCCCTCTCATATTCTCTCTCTCCCCCATAACATATATAACGCCTTTCAAAATTCCATTAAGCTTTTTCTTCGCCATTTTTTTCTCTCTGCTCTCTATTCTCTCTATCTCTCCTCTTTCCAGATTATCAGTTCATCATTTTATTTGTTCATCTATTCATAATCTGTTAAGTGTTAATGCTTATACTCTGCTCATTTCTAATCATTTATGGTTTGATTTGTCTTTATTTCTAACATTGAGAGTTGTTTGAGTAATTTTGCAGACAATGTCCAGTGAAAAAGATATCTACGGAGGCTATGTTGACTCCGACTACTTCAACGACGAAGCCGACCGGGTTTTCTTGAAGAATCTTCTTATTGGGTCCTTGCTTGATTCGTTCATCACTCCATCAGGAGTTAGTTCAGTATTTGTGGATCTTGTCAAAGAATTCTTCTCAAACTCTTCTGTTGTCCGCTCTCGTGCTGACTCCTCCGTTATCGTCTCCATCAATTCTACTGTTTTGGGCGTGCAGATCTCTCTTACTCCTTCTTCTATCTCTGAAGTTTTTCCCAATCTTGAGAATGAAGGGTTGAGTGCTCTAGTTGATGAGCAGGAACTGGATAGGGCTTGGATTATCATGAGGGGTGCTGGCACAAGGCTTAGTGGCACTAATCATCTGAAGATTCACTATCCCCGAAGATACTATGCTTTGGCTGAGATAGTTGATAGATGTCTCATTTGCCGATCTGGATCCCACAGCAATATCACTGATGTGCAGTTTGAAGCTATGGCTGCCATTGTTCTGCAGATTGAGTTCAACTGGTGTGCCTACATATTCAGGATTATCGCTACGGCTGCTGATAAGTGGGCTTCTGACAGATTGAAGAACAAGGCTAATCCTGGAAAAGGATGCCATTATCTGTTGATAAGTATGATTCTGAGGAGAAATGCCAATGTAGTGGCTGCCGATCGCTTTCCATCCAGCTTGCCTTTCAATAGGTTGAAGTTCTTTGATGTCAAGGATTGGAAAAGGATTTCAAAGAATGCTTCCAGTGCCGATACCCCCTCTGTTGCTCCTGCACCTGTTGTTACTCAGAGGAAGAAAAAGACAAAGACCATTCCTTCAGTTGCTTCTCAATCAGCAGCAGTCTCTACTCCTGCTACTTCAACTGATAGGATTCTTGCCGATTCTACTCCTGGTGCTCCAAAGAAAAGGAAACTGGTAAAGGTTGCCGATCAAGTGGTGACAAAGAAGGTGAAGCTTGCCGATGAAGTTCCTTCTTCCACTATTCCTCCTGCTGATCCAAGAGCCAAGCTAATTAGCTTTGCCCCTGCTCATCTTGCCGGTGCTTCCCTAACTACCGATCCTGCTGTCAAGGTTGAAATTCCTGATGAAGAATTCACTGATGACTTTGCCGATGGCAAAAGTATTGAGGATGTCATTGAGAAGCTCAAGTCTCAGACTCCTAGGAAATGCGCTCCAATCAGAAACCCAACTTTCCACACCTTCTACAAGAATCCTTGGTCCTTCACCAACAAGGTCTTGAACAAGAAATGGGTCTTTCCGATTGACCATCCGCCTCCCTTTATTCGTCGTCTTCTTCAGTTTCATGAAGAGATGAAAGACACTGTCCCTCCCGAAAATCCTGCTGATTATGTTGATCAAAAGAGTTTGGACAGACGCACTGATATGTGGAAAGAGAAGTTTGTCCCTCTATCAAAGTTCAAGCAGTTGAAAGAGGCTGAACTAAAGCTCAATTTTGGTCGGTATTTTGAATTCCTACCACTTTCCTGGAACCAGATCTATCTCTTTCAAGACAGAATTAGACAAGATATGATGGTTCAGGATGTATGGATTATCTACGCCAGGACTTTCAATCAGCTCTCTCAATTTACAGAGTTTGATCCTTATCAGATAGGCAGAATGGAGAATAATGAAGATCTTCTGACCTATAATGATGACGAGGCTCCTGCTGACAGTCCTCTCAATGTACACTTCTTCAGATCAGTCAAGAAAGTCACTATGGACTTGATTGACAAATCCAATGAATTTCTGCTGAAGCAAGATGCCGATCGCATAGCTGCCGAAAATCTTGCCGATCCATCTGCTCAAGCTCCCTCTCCCAGCAGCAGCAAGACTTTATCTGATAATTCGTTTGTTGCCGATAGTTCCGATGATTCTGCCGATGGTGACTCTGCTGACAGTGATTCTGATGCTGATAATGATGATGGTGCTGATTTGTTTGGTGATTTGGTCTGTGCTCACAAAGCCACTGCTGACTCTCCTTCCACTTCATTTACAACAGATAGTGACAAGATGCCAATCAGAACTGTCATGACTAAAGCTTCCACTGCTGAAGTCTTTGCAGAATCTGTATTTGAGGGTGATAGTAGTGTTGAAGGAAGGCATTCCGATGATTCTATCAAAGATATAGTGGAATTTCATGTTGAGCAAACTTCAGACACTCAACCTCTGATGGGTCTATCTGCCGACATTCCTGCTCCAGTTGAGACAACTATGGACACTCAACAGTTGGATGTATCTGTTTCAGGAGGAGAACTTGCTGAAAAAGTGACTAATGAGACAACTACTGACACTCATCTTACTGAAAAAACTACAGACACTCAGTTAATATCAGTCACCCCTGAAATACAGATTGTTCCTCCTACTGGAATCAAGGAGGTTGTGGAGTTGGGAGGAGGTGCTGATGATAGTACTCCTAATATGGATGCTGACATTGCTGCTAGTCTACAGTTTGAAGAGATTCTTCTACAGCCTTTGTTCTGCTTGCCGTCTGTTATCACCCCTGTCTTGCTGGCTCCTGCTGCTGCTCGTGCCGATGTAGATCATGCCGATGAGATAGATCCTGCTGATTACATGGTGGTTGGAGAACAAGCCTTTGTTGATCCTGATGCTGTTGATACTTCTCCACCACCCAGCTATGATTATTTTCTCAATGGGAAGGATATGATGTGCTCAAACTGGTACACTTCCAATGCATCTATCCCCTCCAACAAATTTGGACAGCCTCTCTTCACTGTTCATCCAAGGTTATCCTTCAAGTATACCTTAGGCAGATGTCCACTCCCATTCGGCAAAGACCACCCTCATGTCACCAAGTATAAATTCTCTCCAGGAGATTCTACCAGTGATAATCCAATCTATCTTCCCTGGATTCTCAATGATGATGACATTGTTCGTACAAAGGGAAAGACTCCTCGGATTTCTAGACTTAAGAAGAAAGTGGCCTATGACCCAATTCGATCTAGACCAGGACAGATAAAATTAGAGGTGAATCTACCCTTCCCGGTCCTTCTCCGACTGAAGTGTGCATTACTATAAATGGATGGATGAGAAGCTGCTTGATGATCAATGATCTGCTGACTGACATCATTGAAGTTAGGCATACCAATCCTCGAGGCCTTCTTCATTTGATCAAGTCTGCCGCTTTGGCTATGACTCTGCCATTATTTCATCCTCGTCAGCGTGCCGATCATCTAGTCTATACCTCAAGGCTGATGAATGCCGGGTTAATGACTATGATTCTTGAAGGTCGTGCTTATTTGAACTTAATCTTGGCTACCTTCCTTTCACTTGAAGACGGTGGTACGTTTCAGCTGCCGACTGATCGTGCAGTTATAGTTCATCCTGCTTTTCCTTTGCCAATATTTTGTGCCGATGATTCTGATGATCTCATTGTCTCAACTTTTGTCCCTGTCGATTTCTTCTCATCTGCTGAAGATGCTGCCCTTCAATGGTTCTTACTCATTCCTGCTGCTCCTGTTCCTCCATCTCCCTCTGAGCCGATCTTGATCTCCTCCTCTGATGAGATGATGACTGATGATGTGCTTATTGAAGATGCTGATCTGAATAATGAATATTTTATCCCTTCAATAGTGCTCCCGTCGTCTGCCAGTATTTTCCAGCCGACCATCGTCAACAGTCTGTATGAGTATTTGAAGTTTAGTGAAGGCGATTTCACAAATCAGCAAGTGCGTGCCACTCGTGCTGATGTTGGTGATATGGCTCTTTCTGTTGGTGACCTGGTTAAGGATGTTCACAAAGACCTGGTTAAGCGTCTACGTAAGTCCAATCAGGAGGAGGAGAATACTCTGGTCAAAGAATTGAAAGCTCTCCTTGCTGATAGAGAAGAGCGTATAATGGCTCTTTCTGAATCCTTGGGGACAACTCATAACATTCAACAGAATCTTGTTGACAATCAGAGGCTGCAGATAAGAGATATGGGAAGACTTGAAGAAGAATTATCTGAGACCAAAGCTGATCTTGTCAAAGCTAATCTGAAGATAGCTGCTCTTGAAGCCAACAACAAGATGCTGTCTGAAAGATTGGAAAGTGCGCAGAGAAGACAGAGCAAAGCAAAGAGGAAAGCTGAAAGAAAAGAAGAAAAAGCAAGAAAGAAGGCTAGGAAGACTGAATCTACAAAGGACTCAACTCCAGCAGCAGATCCCAAGATTTCTGATCCTCCAGCTGCTGATCCTTGAGTCAAATAGCCTATGATGTAGATATCTTATTGAAGACCTTCACAGACAAATTTCTTTGCTTATAAAATTTTTTTTGTGCTAATATGTTTTTCTTATATTTGTGTTGTTATCTGCATTATTCTGTGCTATTCCCTTTTGCAGATCATCACTCTTGCCGATTCCTTGAACCGGCTTCACCATTTATTTTGGTGAATCCACCTTTTGCATTAGACATCTAGTGTGACTTACCTTAGGATTTGGTTATACCTAGATATCCTTAGAAATCTTTTCCCTAAGATAAGTGATGTCTTTAGCTTTAAGGGTGATTGGACTTAAGTAATTAGGAGGAGATTGTTGTTCAAATAGATACCTAAGTCCTAGAATTACTTAATCCCAATCATGTCTACACTTAGGGTCCCCCAATTTTATTAGAACCTTTTTAAGGTGCCCTTAGGATCCTTTGTGACCAGCACAGGTGTATTTCAACTCTTCATTCAAGACAAACCAGCAAGAGGAAGCAAATCAGCAGACCAGTAAACAAGTTGCCGATCAACTCTATTCTTAACATGCGACAAGTTGCCGATCAACTTGCTACAGAAGTTGCCGATCAACTTATTAATGAAGTTGCCGATCAACTCCATTCACAACATGCCGATATAATAGACAGTCTGCACTGTCAGTCAGGTGACATCATTTCATTAAAGTCAACCTTGCTGATTGTCTCTATACTGTTTTATCATAAAGTAGTTTACCTGCTCTGTAATGATTTCTACGCCGTCTGACACATAGCTACTTTTAGCTATACTCTGTCTCTACTTGCTTTTGCAGGTAACCGGTTGAGACAAAGGGGTCTTTACCCATCAGACTTTTAAGGCACGCGTATCTTCGCCATTAATGCCAAGGATACTGCATTAAATGCTCCTCACCTACCCAGCTGGAAATTCAAATGTTATCCTTCTTCAACAAGCTAAGACATTAACTCCTCCTATAAATAGAGGACTCAGTGCATTGAAGAAGGTTGGTGATTTTAGTGCATTGAAGAGAGTTGGTTGTTTGCAGCATTCATTGAAGCTCAAACATTCCTTGTTCAGATAATCATTAGATCATTTAATAGGACATACACTTGTGCACAAACTCTACAACACTGTTAGTATTCCCGAACTAGATTATTTTAAGGGATACGTTGTCTGAGTTTTCACACACCCACCTGAGTGAGATAAGTTCTTTTGAACTTGCCGCTCAAATACACTTGGTCAGATATTTGCTTTACGATTCATTAAACTATCTCTAGAATTTAGTCTTTGTATCCGGCAAAGCCGCTCTTGTAATAGACTAGGGATATTTAATAGTGCTCTTAACCCAAATCCAAGTTCTGACCAAACTTGGTAGAGGACGTAGCAGTATTTACACTGTGAACCTCTCCAAATCTCTGTGTCCTCTGTTACTTACTGTCCTTGCCGGTTGGAACTCTATCACCGGCAAATCATTACTGTTCGTACTGACTCAACTTCATTTCCATTGACCAATCTCTTGAAACTGCATTGAACTTTTAGAAACTACTTTGTGTTTAAACCAAGCTCTCAAAACCTTTTTATAAACTGATTTTGTGTGAGTTAAAACAAGTCATATCTTCTCCGCTGCGCTTACTGATAATAGTTTGCAATCTGATAAGTGACGTTGCATTTATAAAAGTGTTTCTCTGAAAAAGTTTTAATTAGGCTATTCACCCCCCCTCTAGCCTATTTTCCTACCAATTGGGCCTAACAGTGTCTTCAAGCTTAACATCTTGTGAAGGATCCATAAGCACCAACATCATGCCTCAACCAAGAAGAAATAATGAGAAAGACATTCCACATGTTGATGACTGTGGATCATTTGAAATTTTCTCCTCCAAAATCAAAACTTACCTTGATTCAAACAGTGTTTGGAACTGGTTTGTGCTTCATGAAGAAGTCAAGATTCCAACTCAACCTGACACAAATGGAGGAGAGGACAAATACAAGACACCAAACTTATGGACTGAAACTGAAAAACACTTGGTAACAGCTAATCAAAAAGTTAAAAACATCTTACAAAAAAGTGTTAATGACTCTTTGGCCCAAGAAATTGGGAAAGTTGAAACTGCTAAAGAAGCCTGGGATTTAATCAAAACCAAGTTTACCAAGCACACAAGTGTAAGAGCACAAAACCTATATAACCTATTAAGGCAACTTAACAACTTCAAGTTTGCTGCTGGTGAAAGAGTGAGTGCAACTAAAGATAGATTTGAAGATCTACTTAGACTAGTGTCAGATCATGGCAAGAAACTGGATCAACAAGATTTATGTCTAAAGATCTTTTCCAGCCTTCCCCAAGAATATGAAAAAGTAGCCTTACCAATAAGAGAATGTATTGAATGGCCTACCATGACTGTTGAACAATATTTTGGCAAATTGGAAGCATATGAACTTGAAGGAACTGTCAAATTACCCACCATTGCCTCATCCTTAGCCAATGCTCATACCATGGCCCTTGCTGCACAAGAAGCTCCTAAAGCTTACTCACAACAGGACATTGACTCCCTAATCTGCAATGCTATTCAGAAAGTCAATCTGTCTCAAAAACTTGAAATCAAACCATTGACTCAAGAAGACATTCCTAGCCTAATTACCATAGCCGTTAAAAATGCTATGAGACACCAGAAAAGAATGTTTGACAAAAGAAACACAGCATCCACTTCTAACCAAGTCCAAACTGAGAAAAAGGATGTCACTTGCTATAACTGTGAAAAATTAGGTCACTATTCTCAAGAGTGCCCTGAACCAAGGAAATCAAGAAACTCCTCAACCCAGAAGAAGTTGTCTTATTCTAATGATATTATACACAGTTCTAGATGCAATTGCTTCAGCTGTACCAAAGCCAAACAAGGTGAAAAGAAGGAACAGGTCATGATAGCAGACCTGTCAAAATTCAGTGATGATGAAAGTGAATCCTCAGACTCAGATAATGACATGGATGCCATGATATGTCTAATGGCAAATGAAGGTGAAGACTCAGAAAGTGAAGAAGAACTTGAAGCCCTTGCAGCTGCAGAAGAACTGAGAGAGGTAAGTGACTTTAATTCTCTTGATCTTGAAGGTCTTAAAAATTTAGCTTGCACATTATTTATTCAGAGAAAGAAAGAAGAATCAAGCCTTAGGGTCTTAATAACTGAAAATTTGCAATTTTCTAAGGATCTAGAAAGCCTCAAAAACAAAAATACCCTTCTTGAAACCCAAAATCTCACCCTCCAAAACCAGAATAAACAGCAAGATGACGAGATAGTAGACCTTCATGCTGATGTATTCAATGCCAGAAATAAACACCTCCAAATCAGCAGTCAACTAAAGGAGCTCAACCTCAGAATAGAGACACTAAATGAGGAGAACCAAGCATTCAAAGCAAAAATTGAATCTTGGAATAAATCAAGTTCAGCTATGTCTCATTTCCTCTACTCTCAAAGGCATCCCTTTGACAAAACTGGACTAGGTGCAAATAACCCAACCTTGATTGAGTACAAATTACCTGAAGGGGAAAGGAAATTTGAAAAAATGTTACTGGTCAAAATGGGAGACAAAACAATAAGGAAACCCATCTATCGTGTCCAAACAAAACAGGATGTGTAAGAGGCTAAAGGAAAAATGAAAGAGGTCAGCTATCATGACCAAGCTTCCAGTAGTAATATTCAAAAGACCAATTCCAACAACAAAAATGATAATCCTAACCCTAAAAGGCAATCTCAGACGTGGAAGAACAATCAAACTGGTCAATACAACTACAGACAGCAGACCTATCAAGGACAATCCAGAAGACAGCAGACCTATCAAGGGTATCCAAGAAGACAGAAGACCTATCAAAACAGAAACAGAGGAAGAAAAGGTCAAAACTATAGCTTTTCAAGGACCCCTAACACTTATACCTCACCCAAATCATACAATCCTTACCCACATCATAACTATCATCATCAACAATTCAGAATGACACCCTATATGTACCAAATCCTATCATACCTAAATTCATTCAACCAAAAATCCTTTGTCCCAAAGAACAACAGCCCTCCTAAGAAAATTGTAAAAGTTTGGGTCCCTAAGGCTGTCTAACCTCCTGGACCCATAATTCAAAGGGGACCATGTTTATTTTTATTTTATTGTTTTGTAGGACTTTAACAAGGGAATCTGGTACCTAGACAGTGGATGCAGTAGGCACATGACCTTCAACAAACATTGGCTGCAGAACTTCATATCAAAAGATGGTCCAAATGTTGTTTTTGGAGATAACTCTCAAGCCAGAGTAAAAGGATATGGAGATTTAATCACAAAGAGCATTATCTTATCAAATGTGTCTTATGTGGAAGGCCTCAAGCACAACTTGATTAGCATCAGTCAGATCTGTGACAAAGGATTTCATGTTGTGTGTTCTCATAACCTGTGTCAAGTAAAGAATTCCAATGATGAAATCATTTTAACTGGCCTCAGAAAAGGAAATGTGTACTGCATATCTCTTGAAGTGACTAAATCCTCTAATGCTATGTGTCTACTGTCTTTTAATCAATCTAATTTGGCATGACTCTGGCATAAGAGATTATCCCACTTGAATCTCAAAAACATAGCCAAACTTAATGCATCTAAACTTGTCAAAGGACTTCCAAAAATTTCCTTCAAAAAGGACAAACTGTGCAATGCTTGTCAGTGTGGAAAACAGCAAAGGACCTCCTTTAAATCCAAAAATAGACTGGATACAAAAAGGCCTCTTGAACTCCTTCATATGGACTTATTTGGACCAATCAGAACTAGGGATGGCCAAACCGGACCGGAACCGGAAAACCGGACCGGAACCGGACCGGAAAAGCCCGGAACCGGAGCAAACCGGAGAGTAAACCGGAACCGGAGTAACCGGAACCGTGGTAAGCGCGGGCCGGTTCAGGGTCACATATATGGCGAACCGGAACCGGAACCGGATCGGCATTTCCATTAAAAAAAATAAAAATCCCTTATTTTTCAATAAATTTTAACATGTTTATTCATTAGTGTATTATAAAATAAAAATATCTTGTCTTTTAATAAATTTTAACATGTTTATTCATTATTGTATGATAAAAAAAAATAAAAAAAGGTAGCGTGGACTGGACCGGAACCGTACCGGAACCGGATTGTGATGACCGGAACCGGAACCGGTGTAAGCGCGGGCCGGTTCAGGGTCACATATATGCTGAACCGGAACCGGCGGTTCCGAACCGGAACCGGGCCCGGAACCGGTTTTGGTCATCCCTAATCAGAACTAGAAGTCTTGGAGGAAAAATATATTCTCTAGTAATAGTTGATGACTTTACAAGATTTTCTTGGATCATTCTCTTAGAATCCAAATCAGAAACACTTGGTCATCTTATCAAATTGATAAATCAAGTGGAAAACCTAAAAAGCATCAAAGTGGTCAGAATAAGGTCAGATCATGGTACTGAATTTGATAATACTGGAGTTGAAGATTTCTGCAATCAACAAGGAATTAGTCATAACTTCTCAGCACCTAAAACTCCTCAACAAAATGGAGTGGCTGAAAGAAAGAACAGGACTATATGTGAAGATGCAAGGACCATGCTATCTGAAAACAATCTCCCTAAGTATTTTTGGGGAGAAGCTGTTACAACTGCAGTCTATGTTCAAAACAAGACCTTGATTAATAAATTCCACCTGAAGACTCCTTATGAATTGTGGAATGAAAGGACTCCAACTATTTCTTACTTTCATGCCTTTGGAAGTAAGTGCTTCATTCACAATAATTGGAAGAATAATTTGGACAAATTTGAGTCCAAAAGTGATGAAGGGATATTCCTTGGCTACTCTGCTACCAGCAAAGCATACAGAGTGTACAATAAAAGAAGAATGGTTGTTGAAGAATCCATCCATGTGGATTTTGATGAATCTCCCAGTGCCTGGGATGAAAAGATTAATGAGTTTGATGAAACTCTTGGAAATGTTGATTCCATGCCTGAACCTTCACCCATTCTCTCACAAAATTCTAAAAATGACCAACTCGATTATCTTCCTTACAATCTACCCAAATTATCCCCTGAACCCTTTCCTCCCTTCAGCAACCTCAAAATCAATGACATTCAACCCTCACCATCAGTTACAAAAGATAGAACTACCCTAAATAATCCTGTTTTCATTCCTGATAGTAGTCCTACTAATGATAATGGACCTACCAATGACAATAGACCTACTACTGATACCTGTCCTATCCCAACTAACTTGACTGGGATAAACTGTAAGCCTAGCACATCTACTCAAGAACCTTCTATTCGTAATCTGACTAGATCAATTCCTATTTCCAGCATATACATTGATCTCCCTATTTCAAGAAACTTCAACAATAATCACCCTGAGTCATTAGTAATTGGTGACATTGCCAGTGGAGTTCAAACAAGGTCAAATCTTGAAGATGAAGCCTTATACATTGCCTTCATATCCCATATGGAGCCAAAGAAGATCAATGAAGCTTTGCTTGATGCAGATTGGATAGAAGCAATGGAGGAAGAGCTTGAACAGTTTGAAAGAAACAAAGTTTGGAAACTTGTTCCTAAACCTAAAAATCAAAACATTATTGGAACTAGATGGGTGTTCAGAAACAAGATGAATGAAGATGGTACAGTCATCAGGAACAAAGCAAGATTGGTAGCTCAAGGCTATAGACAAGAAGAAGGTATTGACTATGATGAAACCTATGCTCCAGTTGCTAGACTAGAAGCAATTAGGCTGTTTCTTGCCTATTCATCATCCAAGAATATGACTGTATATCAAATGGATGTTAAAAGTGCATTTCTAAATGGTGTTCTTCATGAAAAGGTCTTTGTGGCACAACCTCCTGGTTTTGAATCCCTGAAATTCCCAGATCATGTCTACAAACTGGATAAAGCTCTGTATGGACTCAAACAAGCCCCTAGAGCTTGGTTTGAAACATTATCTAATTTCCTACTTGAAAAAGGTTTTTCAAAAGGACAAATTGATAAAACTTTGTTCATCAAAAAGACCAACCAAGATATTCTACTCATTCAAATTTATGTGGATGATATTATATTTGGCTCAACTAATGATGATCTCTGCAAGGAATTTGGATCAATAATGCAAGAAAAATTTGAAATGAGCATGATAGGAGAGCTTACTTTCTTTTGGGTGTACAAATCAAGCAATTTCCCAATGGAATCTTTATAAATCAAGAGAAATACACTAGAGATATGCTGAAGAAATTTGATATGCAAAATATCTCAACAGCCAAAACTCCTCTATCAACAACTGCAAAATTACATGCAGATCCTGAAGGTCAAAGTGTGAATCAAACTTTGTATAGAAGCTTCATTGGATCTCTTCTATATGTCATTGCCTCTAGACCTGACATTATGTTCAGTGTTTGCTTATGTGCAAGATTTCAAGCAGATCCTAAGGAATCTCATTTAGCTGCAGTAAAAAGGATTTTAAGATACCTTAAAGGGACTCCTGATTTTGGAATTTGGTATCCTAAGGAATCTCCTTTATCTCTTATTGGATACACTGATTCAGACTATGCTGGATGCAACTTGGATAGGAAATCCACCAGTGGTAGTTGTCAGTTCCTTGGCTCAAGAATTATAAGTTGGTGCAGCAAAAAACAAACATCAGTTGCTACATCAACTGCAGAAGCAGAATATGTTGCTGCTGGCCTATGTTGTTCACAGGTCCTTTATCTCAGAAATCAACTCAATGACTTTGGAATTTCTCAAGATCATATTCCTATCTTTTGTGACAATACTAGTGCTATAGCAATGACTGAGAATCCAGTCTAGCATTCTAAAACAAAGCACATTGAAGTTAGACACCATTTCATAAGAGATCATGTTGAGAAGGGTGATATATGTCTTTCTCATGTGTGCACTGAGAATCAACTAGCTGACATTCTCACAAAGGCACTTGATGAACAAAGATTCAGCTACTTTAGGGCAAACATGGGAATGCTGAACATGCCAAACAAATAAAAAGGAGATATCATTAAAACTTAGTGGAGTACATATCTAAAAGGAGTAAAATTCAACAAAAAGGCGCCATAAAAGGCTTCCCTACTCCTATAAACCAAAAGGAGCCTAAAACATGTCATCTGCTCCATCTTCACTCAAGACAGCCGACCTCTCCACTAGGTCAACTATCTTTAGTTCTCAGAAATTACTCCTCTGACTTCCATGGTCCTTCAACAAAAGAGCACTCTGCTGGCATATCTACCTTCTCCTTCATCCCTCCATATGATGTCCCAACAAATGGCTGACCTGACTCATCAGATCTCTCCAGAATGAGTCTACTATCCCATCTCCACGACTCAACTCCTCTGACAGACTGATTTGATGAAGGCCATACAGATTTAGGCCACCAATTCCTTGCTTCCTGTGGCTTAGGGAAAGTATCTAAAGGTGATAAGAAGCTGAAAGTACCAGAGGAATTATGACTCTCACTAAACACATATGCCTCATTTGATCTAAAGCTTCCCTCCTCCCTATTCCCAAATCTGAGTGGACTATAGCAAGCAAAATACTTACTTGATAAAAGGGAAAATGAGCTGGTCTTAGTATAAGAACTTCCATCATAATTGTCTCTTTGGCCTTCCCCCTTCTCTCCTTTCTTGCCTATCACTAAATCAACCTTCCTCTCCTCCTGCAAAAGATCAAGCAAAGATCTTTTAGGTCCTATGTCTTCTTCAATTTCTGATATTTTGGCTTTGCCCTTACCAATGTCACACCTCTTTTCCACCTCCTCCCCTCTCTTCAGCTTCTTTCTTTCTTCCTTAACAAACTCTTCTCTAGCATGGAGCCACATTTCTTTCTTAATAGACCTTTCCATCAATTCCACCTTTTTAAGTGGATCATTTGGAAGCAATTGATCCACCTCCTGCTCACTTATCAAGGCTTCTTGTGCCTGATACTCCCTATACTCCTTCAAAAACTTGTTATCCTCCACCTCTTCCTCCTTCTCCTTAAATTTCAACTTCTTTACAAGATCAGACATCTTGCTTGGGCTAAAAATGTTTGTTAGTCTACCCATGTTTTGAAGAAATTTTGAAAGAAGAAGGTCTACTATCTTACTTTGAACTCTCTATAAATCTGAATATTTGCTGTTGTGATGTATAATTCACCAACAAATGGTTCTTATATAGAAAGATTTCACATCATTTAATTCACCTCGAGAATGAATGTTATAGATACAATGATGACAGTAGACCTCAAAAGATGTATTCCAGTAAGGCTGATTTGATATGCTAAAATCATGTTGACTGAAATCACTGGATTAATAGAAGAATATTGGACTTAACCATGTCAATATTTATTGAGGGTATAAAGAATGTTTGCTCCGTTTACGCTATGTCCTCTGCATAAACATAAAAAGAAGATAGTTACTGTTTTAACAGTTACGACTGTGATGAGTCACCTGATTGTCCACATCACTTATGTTTTTCCATTAAAGGGCATGTCTTTTCACCTTTCTACCGTTGTCCCCTAAACTCTTAAAAGCCACCGTTTCTAGTAACCTATCATCTTTATAAAACCCTTCCTCCTCATTCAAAAAATTGACCGTTACATCCTCTGCTTCTTTCTCTCAAACCCTAGAAAAATGTCTTCATCCGCTCATGGCTATCGCATCAAAAAGTCGTTTTACATTAATCCAGCTGGTGGATGGATCGGAGAACTTCTCTCAAATGCAAAGCTTAAGACATTCATGGAATCCAAGCATCCAATTCTTCCTCTACTCTGTTCTCACATCTACGACAATGGAGTATGGACTCAGCAACACAATATCCAATTTACCCTCCAAGGTACCTCCTACACCATATCTCCTCATGATGTTGCTGCTACTTATGGCACCTTAAATGAACCCCACATGATCACAAATATTTGGAATTCCAACATCAACTACTCTTCCCAAACTGCTACTATAGAAGGATGGCCTAATTACCAAAGTGACAAACCTGTCTATAAAAAGTTCCTTTCTGCCAAATTCTCCATCTTTGCTGATGTAACTATGAAAGGTTTGTGTGGAAAGACCTCCTCTCATCATTTCATGAGCCCCAATGAGTGGAAGCAATTATTATGTCTGTTACACAAAGTTCAAACCACAAACTGGAGTTTTGTGCTGTTGTCTAACTTTAGGCTTAGATCTGGTTATCATCCCCTCAAAATCAAATCCAAATCCTCCACAAATCCTGGGCTTTATAGATTCATGAGTGGGATTTTGCTTCACATTGGGAGAACAATGAGAGTTAGAGTCCCAGCCCCCTATGATAGCCAAGTAGACCATCACAGATACAAGGTTTTTAGTGTTCATACCTTTTCTTACAAACAACAAGGTAAGGTACAAGAACCCATTGGAGATGAAAACTCACCTACCCATACCTCATCAATCTCTAGAAGTGATATTGAAAGAGAGACCCTAGCTGAAATGATTCATAACATTAAGGGAAAAGGTAGGAAAAACAAAGGACCCAAGATAGTGGACCTGGATGATGACTCAACTGTGCATGAACCTCTAGCCAAAATCATTCCACCTTTGCTTATTGAAGCACCTCCACCCTCTACTCCTGGTCCCAGCACCACTCAAACCCCTTCTCCCTCCCCAAAAATCTCTGCTGTTTACAAAAGAACAAAAGCCAAACCTAAACAAACTCCAATACCAGAAAAATCCAAATCCCAACCCTCCAGAAAATCCAAGAGACTTCAAAAAGAAAATGAACCCATTAATATAGATGAAGTTCCCAAAGTCTCAGTCATACCCCTTAGCAAGAGAAGAAAATTGATTATCCCTAAAGAAGAATCACCACCTCCTTCTCCCTCTATCTCTCCCCCTGAACCCTTTGATTTTGACCCTGCCCCTCATAGCTCTTCTACTGAAACCTTAAGTTCAGGAGCTCAAGAAGCTGCAGAAGCCCTCAAAACCCTCACTCAATCTCAAACCAAAAAGGCTTCCTCACCCCCTCCTCTCTCTCCCATTTCTTCAGGTCCTCTATCTTCCTCATTCATGCCCACTCCTGGTCTGTTATCTCATTTTGAGGAAGTAGCTGTTGAAACAGAAAGGGGGAATATAATTCCTGATAGTTTTGTGATTTCAGTTGAAGAAGAAAGGGGGAATGATAATTTTGAAGATACACAGGGTCAGACAGTTGACCTGGGTAGAACTGTGGCCTTGATAACTGACCTTGCCCAATCTCTTCCTAGTGACCCAAAAACAATTCCTTCAACCCAATTAACCATTGAGAGACCTATTCACCCTTCTTCCTCCCTACCCATCTCATCTGGAAAGGGAAAAGCTATCCTTGTTGAAGACAACCCTTTTGACAAAAAAGCCTACTCTGCCTTATCTGATATGGAAAAGATTTCCAAATTTCATGAACTGGAAGAAAAGTTTGGTTTTGAGGTCACCTGGAAAAGTCTTGGGCTAGACAAAACCCCTCCTACTGGTCAATCTTCCTCCTCCATTCCTCCTTCCAGAATAGATGACCCCCACATTCACTCCAACTCATCCTTTGATATCATTTCTCCTGGTCCATACAACTCCTCAACATATCCATTCTTCTCAACCAACCTACTTCACCTATACTATGTACCCCCTCCCTGGTTCATTTCTCATCCAGTGGATCTATCTATCTCATCCATTCTTCCTCTTGGTCTTTCCTTTGACCATCTTAAGTTTCCCCAAGAAATCTTCAGCTCTGCTATCTCCAGTAAGTACTGGACCTACTCAAAAGCCCAGCTGAAAATGACTGCTAGAGAGGTTGCTGGAAGAATATTTTTTGTGCACAATGAGTGGAAGACCTTCAGACTAGCCATGAACCACTTCTACATCCATGAGACTTCTCTTGTCCCCTCAAGCCTTACTGGAGGTAAAATGGCTCAATGGGAAAAGTTCTTCTCCCAATGGTTATCTCCCAAGCTCAATGAAGGCCTGCATATGCAATCTGGAGTAGTTCTGACCAAATGCATTGACCTCTTCAAAGTCATATATTGGAAACTGGTCTGTGAGAAGATGTTTGGTTTTTATGCTCTCAAGAGATTATTTGGAGGAATCCTTCCAAGTCCTTCAATTTTCCCAAATGAACCATCTCTTCAAGACCCCTTCCATCAATATTCCTGCCCTCTAATACCTGATCCAGTTGTGGCTGCATACCTATCCTCATTTCCTGCTGCCACTCATGAAGACATCAATGCAGTTGGGAACTATGTGAGAGCTCAAATGAAAGGACTCAGAATTGTCTTGACCAAACTTGTCCAAGAAACACTTGCTGGGAAGACAGTTGACCAGACTGAAGCTTCAACCCATCCAAGAAACTTCAGAGATGTCACTCAGGCTCAAGAAATATTTACCCAAGATCAACCACCATCAAGAGATCAAGCTACAACAAGACATCTTCTACTTGGTCCTGCTCCTTCAGTTTCAAGAAAACTGGGAAAGAAGGAACCCTTGCTGAAAAAGAGTCAACTGATCAACCATGGCATTCAGTATGATGAACAAATGAGTCTCACTTGGAACAACAAGCTGTACTACTTCAGGTTTAACAAAAAGCAACTTCAACTACTAAATCTTGAAAGAGAAAGACATCTGACTGCAGTAGACCTTGGAGAAGCACAACCTGAACCTGAGTACCAAAGTGATGACAGTATTGAAGCTCTATTTCACTAAGTCTTTTTATCTCAATACTTGCTCTATTATTTTTTTGAACAATTTTTTTGGGGTGTAAGCTTTAACCTTTACATCTCTTTGTGATCTAGTTGTGTTTTGTTTCAAATATAGATTAATTTCTCTTACAGATGTTGCTCTGTCTCTTAATTATTTCCCAAAAAGGGGGAAATTGTTAGAACCCTAGTTCTTAACTAAGTGTTTTGACAAATAAATTAAGAACACATCTTGGAATAACAAAGAAGCAAACTGGAAATCATCAAGACACTCATTACAAACTGATAATGATCAAAACCTGCATCAGTCTTGGTCTACTATCTTCATAATCATATCGAGACAGCTGACCTTCCAGATAGCAGACCTTCAACAAATTGTTCAAAGCATCTCAGTCAAACTGACACATAAAGTCAAAAGTCAAAAACACTGTTCACAGAATTTAATGACTGACATATATATTTCCAAGATATTGAAGGCCGTTGGAACTCAAAGGGATATAATATGAAGACCTATAAATAGAGACCTCTGCACAACTGAAGAACAAGCCTTCAAATACATTGTCTTAGCCATCACACAATTTGTTAAAAGCTTCTAAGCAATTCCAAATTGTCAAATCACTCTTGATATTTATAAATCTGTACTAATAACAAAAACATAGATCTCACATAGCTACATAAGAGCCAGTTTAGAGATCACCAAACCTTCATATTTGTGAAACCCTTTTCTTTTTCTTTTTCTGTACTTTGCAACAAGTACAAAGCTTAATTAGTGAGGCTAATTAGGTTAGAAAATTCTGAGGGAATTTTCTTGCAATTTATTGTAATTTCTTGACGAAGTATTATAGTGGATTGCTTCTTCACTGTTGAGGACAGTGAGGCGTGGATGTAGGAGAGTTGCTAAAAGCTCTGAACCATGTTATATCGTTGTGTTTGTGTCTTCTTATCTCACACTTATTCACACACTTATCACATATTATTTACTCATTAAATTCTTCCATTTACTTATCTTTTATTCCGCTGCATATCTCTACATACACACACTGCACCTCAAGAGAGTCGACCTACTCTGTCAAGACAGTCGACCTCTTGTGCACTAATTTTTTACCCGTTTAAAGTGTAACATTAAGGAACAGGTTCTTTCACTTTACAAAGATTTTGTGAAGGGGATGATAGTGTGCGTGAAACTAAGCTTAGGAGGCTCACTAGCAAATTTGAAAAATTGTGGATGAGTGAAAATGAAGATATTTCTTCATATTTTGAAAAACTTTTTGATATTGCTAATGAATGTCAAGTTTTGGGTGAACCTTTTACTAACAAACAACTTGTTTCAAAAGCAGTTAGAACTCTTCCTGAGCGCTTTAATATAAAAGTTTCATCTATTGAAGAGGCTCACAATCTTGCAACCATGGATATCAATACTTTGATGAGATTTTTGCAAAATTTTGAATTAAATCTCGCTGATCAAAGTGATGCTATTAAAGGCAAAAATGTTTCTTTAAAATATCAACCTTCGACTTTTGAAAAAGATGAGGGTTTTTGATGAAATGGATGAAAATGCTAGTGTTGCTTTACTTGCTAGGAAATATAACTCTATGTTAAAAAAATTCAACAAAGAAAATATGCAGGTAAAAGCAAATGAGCAACAAACCAAGGTGTATGATTCGATGCCAAGGAGGTCACTCCCAACCACCCAAAAGGCGAACCCAATTTGTAGGGCATCCTCGGATCAGTCGAACTCCAATCCCAATTACCTTGACTCCATTCAATGTCACACGTGTTCGGGATGGGGTCACTATGCCAATGAATGTGCAAACAATCTGAGGAAGAAGGGTAAGAGCTTGTGGGTGTCTCTCAGTGATAATGAAGAAGAAGGAGTGGACCATGCCCAAGAACCAGATGAGAAAACCATGTTTGTCACGGTTTGTGACTCAGACACAAAAAGTGCTATCCCAAGTGATAACCCAAGTGGGGTAACACCTGTGATAACGCTCAGCAGGTATAATGATTTCAATTCTGAAAATGCTGTTTGTTTTGTGGGGTCTGCTAATCTGGATGCAGGAAATTCTCAAGATGATGCTGAGATGAGTAAGGATGAACTCATAAGAGGATTAAGAAATCTTTATGAGGACATTCTTGAAGAATACAAGAAGCAGCATAACATGGTGCAATTCTTGACCAAAGAAACTCAGCAACTAAGACTTGGTGTGGCTACTCTTGAAATCCAAATCACAAAGAAGGATGCTGAGCTGGAGAAGGTCACGACCATTGTCCCTTGCCGAAACCACACTCAAGAAACTCAACACGGGGTCTACCAAACTGGATGAGATTCTCATGTTAAGTAAACCTCTCAGGGCAAGTATTGGTTTTCAAGATTCTTTAGAAAATATCATTTCTTCTTTATCATTGGATGATAATCAAACATGTTTTTTAAATGAACGTGGAAAGAATAAAGATTTTTCTTCCAAAACCTCTGACAAAGGAAAAGTGTGTACTTATTGTCACACTGCTGGACATTTTAAAAACAATTGTCATACTTTTCTAAAAAGAAATTGGTCCAGTTCCTCAGTGTTACCTGATGTGTTACTCACTACTTCTGATAACACTGTTTGTCAGAGAAACAAGAATCAAAGAAAGAAAGAATGGAGACCTAAAAACAATCAAAGATGTGATGTTGTTTTTACTGCCTTAAGAACTAATGTTGAAGGTTCATGGTACTTTGATTGTAATACCCCAAAAATTTAAGTATTTTATTTTGAATTTAGGTTGTATTTTTGGATTAAAAAAAATGATTAGTGGGAAAAATAAATTATTTAAGTTGGGCCCTTAGTGCAAGTCAAGTTAATTGGGTTATTGTAAATTTATTATTTGGGCTCGGGCCATTTAGATATTAACTAAGTGAATTCTTGAAGAGAGTATAAATATTTTTACCCTAAACCTAGCACGTCAACTAAACACCACTAATTGTTTATCACCGCAAAAGAAAGAAGGGACGGGCTCTGCGGCAAGGAAAGTTAGGTGCTGAGTGACGACTTGGCTTGGTGCAAGTAAGATTGTAGTTTTAGTTCTTAAGCCAATTTATAGTATATTAAGTTTATAATTATATTTATTTGGTTTGTATTTTGTTTTATGTGAGAGGAATGGATATATTGAAAAGGATGAAAGATGATAAAGTGGAGAATGTGAATATTGTGTGTGTGGCTGATCAAGGGAGATGGGTAAAAGTCAAAAGACATGCTAGTATTTGAATTGAGCAAGCATATGGTGATCCGATCTTGATGTGTTTGAGGTAAGAGAGACTACACAGTGTCGATTCCGTGTCAGTTTTATCACGTGATTATTTTTTTCATATCCGTCCCATCGTTGTGCTCCGTTTTATTGATACGCATATTGATTGTTCCGTCCAATTTGATAATTGCTTTGATATTGATATTGTTTCAAAAAGTATTGATTTTATTGAAAGCATGCTATTTGTGTTTTGATTCTCAAAGAAACGAGATTTGTTATATGTAATGGTTTTGATGTGACTAATTTATGTGACGGTTGCCGTGGTTTTTGTTATCGTGTTTGTGTTGGTTTGGCTTCGAGTGTGGACACCAACAATTGAGATTGAGTTTGTATAAGATTGTTAGGCCACTGAACCCGAACATAATTAGTGCATCGAACTGTGAAGTATGATCGATTGGTTTTCGATTTATGAAGTTTGAGTCTTTTTGGTACGTCCATATTTATAATTTCATGGATTGTGTTGTTTGATAATTGTGTTCCTTTTACTTCTGTGATACTGTGTATCCCCTTTCTTACTGAGCCCCCCAGCTCACCCCCTCCAGTTTCAGTTTTGTAGTTGACCGTTGAACAGAGTTTGTTAGCAAGGATTTGGATCAAATCAAGTTTATTGAGATTTCGGGGTGATTAGCGAGATTTTGTACATTGTTTCAGAGTTGTAAAATGTACTATTTTGAAATTTATGGAAATTAAATAGTTGTGAAATTCCGGGTCGGTACATTGATAGTGGGTGTTCATGTCACATGACAGGAACACAATTGTTTTTAAGAGACTATGAATCAGTTCTTGGAGGTAATGTTACTTATGGTGGTGGAAGTAAGAGCAAAATAATTGGAAAAGGAACACTAGATGTGTCCGGTTTTCCCACCTTAAAAAATGTCTTACATGTAGATGGTCTTGTAGCTAATTTAATTAGTATAAGTCAACTTTGTGACGACAATTTAGAGGTGAAATTCAATAAAAATACTTGTGAAGTCTTTGATCGTTCTAACAAGTGTGTGATGTCAGGTACTAGATCAACCGACAATTGTTATTGTATTGAAGACAAACAGGTATACAACTCCGTGAGAGTTGATGTCACTAGCTTGTGGCACCAAAAGTTGGGACACGCCAATTTTCGAAACATTGAAAAAATTGTTAAGCTTGGTGCTATTCAAGGAGTTCCTAACCTGCATTTTAAAAACAAAATCATTTGTGAAGGTTGTCTTAAAGGCAAACAAACTCGTGTTGCCCACAGTGCTGCCCAACACCATGAGCAGTACTCTGGAACAACACATTGTTTTCAACTTTTACATATGAATTTAATGGGTCCAGTTGAGGTTGATAGTTTGGGTGGTAAGAAATATTATTTGGTAGTTGTTGATGATTTTTCTAGGTTCACGTGGATCTTTTTCTTGAAAGAAAAATCTGAGGCTTTTGAAAAGTTTAATATCTTACACTCAAAAATCAAAAACATGTTTTGTGCTTCTGTTTCTCGTATAAGATCCGATCACGGTAAAGAGTTTGAAAACACTTCATTTTATACTTTTTGTGAGAAAATAGGAATTCACCATGAATTCTCGGCACCCAAAACCCCTCAAAAAAATGAGATTGCCGAAAGGAAAACTCGGACTTTACTTGAAATGGCCCGTGTAATGTTGTTTTCTAAACAGATTTCTAAAAGATTTTGGGCCGAAACACTAAACACAGCTTGTCACACGGTAAATAGAGTCTTCTTAAGACCCGGTACCACTATGACACATTATGAAATTTTGAATGGCAAGAAGCCTAAAGTTCAATATTTTCATGTTTTTGGGTGTGTTACATTTTAAATGACCGTGATCAATTGACAAAGTTTGACTCTAAAAGTGATAGGGCAATTTTTCTTGGGTATGCTCAAAATAGTCGAGCATATAGGGTGTATAATCTAAGGTTGAAAACTATCCAAGAATCGGTTAACATTGTTTTTGATGACCTGTTGAGTATTACAGGTGAAGGACCTCAGGAATCTCCATTGATTCTGTTGGATGAGCTGAATGATAACAGAGAAAATTCAAATTCTGTTAATGAAGCAGGTGCTGACCAAAGTGTTACCACTGACGAGGCAACACTTCCGGTAACACCTGATTCCAGTACAGCTGCTGAAACAGAAGAAGAAAATCCAAACGGTGCAGAGGTTCATGAAGTTATAAGGAGAGATCCCCCAGCTAGAATAAGAAGGAATCACCCTTCTACACAAGTAATAGGGGAAGTAAGTGAAGGAATTCAAACAAGAAACAAAAAACCAATCAATTACCGGGAAATGGTAAGATATGTGTGTATGTCTACCACATATGCAAAGGTGAAGTACTCTTGTTTTATTTCTACCTTATAACGTAAGAATGTGATTGATGCTTTAAAAGACAATTTGTGGATTCAAGCTATGCAAGAGGAGCTTGAACAATTTACCCAAAATAATGTTTGGACTTTAGTCCCCCGTCCCGCTAACACCAATGTTATTGGAACCAAATGGATTTTCAAAAACAAAAGTGATGAAACGGGTAACATTGTTCGTAACAAAGCTCGTCTTGTGGCTTAAGGCTACACACAGGTCGAAGGTATCGATTATGATGAGACCTTCGCACCTGTGGCTAGAATTGAGTCCATAAGACTCCTCTTGGCTATAGCTTGCTATCTTAAAATCACATTACACCAAATGGATGTGAAAGGAGCATTTTTGAATGGGTACATTGATAAAGAAATATATGTTGAACAACCAAAAGGCTTTGAAGACCCATTCAAACCACATCATGTTTATAAGCTTATAAAAGCCTTATATGGCTTGAAACAAGCTCCTCGAGCATGGTATGGTCGCTTAACTCAATTTCTGTTGGAAAATGGTTTTGTTAGAGGAGAAGCCGATAGGACTTTGTTTATCTTAAGAAATGGTAAAACCCTTGTCATAGCTCAAATATATGTTGATGACATTGTTTTTGGCTCCACATCCGAAAGTGCTTTGAAAAAATTTGTGGATGCCATGTCATCAACTTTTTAAATGAGTATGATAGGGGAACTAAACTTTTTCCTTGGTTTGCAGGTAAAACAGTCGAATGAAGGGATCTTCATTTCACAAAGTAAATATGCAAAAAGTTTAGTAACAAAGTTTGAGTTGGAGCATGCCAAGGCATCTAAGGTACCAATGGGTTCTTCACTCAAGTTGGGAAAGGACCAAGTGGGGGAGGATGTGGATCCAACCTTATATCGCTCAATGATAGGTAGTCTCCTTTATCTTACCGCGAGTCGTCCTGATTTAATGTTCAGTGTGTGCGTTTGCACACGCTATCAAGCCTGTCCTAAACTCTCTCATCTAAATGCTGTAAAAAAGATTGTCAAATATGTGTCAGGCATGAGTGATTTAGGTATATGGTTTTCTAAGGATACTAATACCAACCTTGTTGGTTTTAGTGATTCTGACTGGGCGGGTGACATGGATGATAGGAAAAGTACTAGTGGGGGGTGTTTCTTTTTTGGTAATAACTTAGTGTCATGGTATAGTCGTAAACAGAACTGTGTGTCTCTTTCAACTGCCGAGTCCGAATATGTCGCGGCAGGCAGTTGTTGTTCCCAACTTATTTGGTTAAAACACATGTTAGACGACTATGGTCTTGATAGCAATATCTTGACCATGTATTGTGATAATCTAAGTGCTATAAAAATTTCTAAAAACCCGGTTCAACATTCCCGCACAAAACACATTGATATCCGTCACCATTTTCTAAGAGACTTGGTTGAAAAATATTTGATAAATATAGAGCATATTGATACTAAGTATCAACTTCCTGACATTTTTACCAAGGCCCTTGACCACGAGAGATTTTCAAGTTTCAAAAAATCTCTTGGTCTTTGTATTTTTTAATCTGCTGTTTTAGAAGTGTTAACCTAAGTGTTGTCAACACTTCTGGTAACACTGTAATAATAATAAAAAAAATGTTTTTCAGTTTTTCGTTTTAAGCCTTCGCGGTGGCACAAGCTGACCTTTTTGTTTTGGTAGGTTTATACTTGGTTAACATGTTTGTCAAATCCCCTTTGTACTCAAAAGTGACAAAGTCACTAATTTTTGTGATAAAAATAAAAGGCAAAAGGCAAAAAGCACTTATAGTATTTCCTGAGGAACTTGGGACACGGCGTTCGCTGTGACGATGCACTCTTGCCAAAGCGAGACACTATCTAGTGATTTCGTACTAAGTATTAGGAACATGGAGTTCGCTATTACAATGTATCCTACTTGAAAGGTACAAATCACTAAAGCATTTTTTACACTTTATAAGGACTCGGAGCACGGAGCTCGTTACTACGATGCTATCTTGTAGATATTAAAGTGTAAATTATGCTTATTTTTAAAGTGCTTAAAGATGAAGAACAAGCTTATTTTATCTAACTTGTTAGATTTATTTTACCTCAAACACTTATAATTAAAGGCTTGCTATGCCTCAAGTGTTTGAATTTGGGAAGCTTGTTTTTGCCTCAATTTCTTATTTAAAAGAAGCCTAACAATTTTCCTCAAGTGTTCATAATGAGGATTGTTTTGCCTTAGCGCCTAGCACCCAGAGGAGCAAAGCTCATTTTCAAGTGGAAAGTTTTATCAAGGGGATATTTGACTTATGTGTTTTGTAAAGTGTTACCATCATTGCCAATAACACATTAGTATGTGCCACATTATTTTTTTATTTATTATTTTCTCGGAATTAATATTTAAATTTTGAAAGTCCGAAAGTCCTTTATAATTTGAGGAGTTTTTTTATTTTCAAAAAGTCTTTATTAAATTACTTTTTATTTTTAGTGAATTTAATTAGGTAACTTCATCCCTAAAATTTTGGAGTAAAATTTCAAATCAAACTCAAAAATTTGTGGGATTTGTTCACCTATGCCGAATTACCTGAGATTAATTTTTCTTTCTCTTGTATTTTTTTTATTTTTATTTATTAAAAAAAGAGGCTTTTTGGGGATAATGGCCGGTTGTTTTGATTAAATTGTGAGTGATGTGATAGAGTTAAACTATCTTGCTAGGAAATAGGGGGAGTTGAGGGTTTTTAGGAATTAGGGGAGTTATCTTATAATGAGTATTTAACTTCCATTTGAATACTTCCTAAAAATATCCTAAACCCTCCTCCCTCCTCTCTCGCCGATCTCTCTCTCCCTCGTCGGTCTCTCTCTCTCAGTCTCTCAATCCCTAAAAATCCCTCTTCAAAATTTCTTCATTCTCTTCTCATTTTCTTCAATGGCTTCTCCATCCAAACCCTTTTCTGAGCCTATGGAAGTTTCCCCAAGCGGTGGTGAAGCTAGGTTTTTCTCTCCCATGGAGACATCACCGGAGACAACACCGGTGACATCACCGCCTTCTCTAGCGATTGTGGTGTCCGGTCCGCCTCCAATTCTAGTCGCCCAAGCTCCGTCCACCATGGCTCCTCCCCAACTTGCTGAAGCAACCACCAAGGCCACCAAGAAGAAGCGAAAAGCCCCATCTTCTTCTCAACCTCTGGTAACCCAAGCTCCAAGAAAACGAACATCCAGTCGGCTTAGGGCTATGTTCAACAAGGCCAACACCAACACTCATTCTGATCCAATCGAAGTCTCAGATGAAGATTATCAAAGCTTGTCATCTCTACATGCTTCGGATGAGAATTACTCTGTGGAAAAAGAAAAACTCGATGATGACTTTGATGATTGGGTGGATGAACAAGACAGTGAAACCCTAGCCGCTGCTAAACAAGGGCTGGCCAAAGGAAAAGGTATACAGAGTGCTGACCCAAGTGTTTCCAAGAAGAGGACGGCACCTTCGGCAACTATTGGATATTATGCCCTAGGCCCTTGAGAAAGGCTATGCATTATATCATAGCTTCGTTGTTATAGAGATAACAAACCCGATTATTATATATTTTACATGTTTATTATAAGGATCTTTGTCCCTAGCATTTATGAAGGGCTAGCATAAGTTTAATGGATAGTCATGTGATGATTATAGCGCATAGGATGCGGATTAAACTTGTGGGTACATGTTGGAGAACAAGTACTGGATAGACCCGTTATGAGATTTATGTCATGGTCAAATGTCATAATTAAATCTCATAATAGTTATATCATTTATCCTTAGATCTGAGATTATCATAGTCTTCCACTTGATGAACATTATGTTTGACGTACTCAAACGCTACCCCTAACCGGGTGGTTATAAAGGCTACAATTGGCATAATCGGATTCTTGTAGGGAAGAATGATAAGTCAAGATGGGATTTGTCCCTCTCTCAAGAGAGATATCTGCTTTGCCACTCGATGAGTGAGATTGATAATAGTGTACGGCCGTGCCCAAATGAATTGATGTGTTCGATGTCATTTGCTCATATCAATCTACTCGAGATCGAGAAAGCATTGGACAACATAAGTTGACGTGGACCATGACTTATATCCAATATGATATCGCGTGACAAAGGGATTGTGATATGTTCTATAAGGTTACTTTAGGCTTTCAAAGTTATACTAATTGGGTAGTCATAATGGGTTGCTAGAGTCCTATTATGACTTACGGGTTCTGACTCGTTTGGACTCGTTGCCAACATAGTATAATCCTATTGGGTCACACACAATAGAGCGGATTGTAAAAGGCAGAAAAACTAGGATTTTTTACTGGAATCCGTATGGTGGCCAAGGTGCCGTATGGCTCCTGGTGAGCCGTACGGCTGGCCCCCCGGCAAAGTACATATTTTTCAGTTTTCTTTTTAGAAAAGGAATCCCGATCCCAAACGGAATTAGGTCAAACCCTTATATATGATATGTTAGAGCAATAACAAGACTTGATGAGAAAAGCGAGCGATCACAAGAACACCAATTTACGTGGTTCACCAACTTGGCTACGTCCACGGGGAGGGGAGAGAATATTATTATCAATCTGGAGAAACGATTACAAGATCTCACTATTACTGCTACACGAATTTTGATCACAAAATTCCTAACTGTGTAACTGTAGAATTACAGACCTTGCTCTGAGCACTCTAATAATTTGTCTATGACAATCTGAGGTGTGATTTTAATCTAAACTACTGGCCTCTATTTATACTAGTAAAGTTTATCTCAAAATCTCTTAGGAACTTGGAAACCTAGTCCCCAAAACTGACTTGGAAACCTTCCTTCTGCGCTCTGTCCCGGAATTACGAAATCTCTCTGTTGTTTAATCCTTTAACTCGGCGTCCCAAATTCAAAGGCATTAACCCAATAATCTCCACCTTGACTTTGAATCTCCATGACAACAAACCTTTTTTCCCCCCTCGCCTCTTCTGCTATCTAATAGCTGCGAACAATCTGCAAGTCCAAACAATGTTGGAACTTGCTTCCCGTCACGAGTTTTGTGAACATGTCTGCAGGGTTGTTCGCCGTCCCTACCTTCACCTTTACCCATTTCTCATCCCTTAGGAAATGATATCTGACATCAATGTGCTTGGTCCTCTCATGATGAACCCCAAGATTGCTGATGAATCCCTTCAACCATATTCCCTCCTTAGCGGACTCTGTCAATGCCACGTATTCTGCCTCTGTTGTAGACAACGTCACTGTCGCCTGCAATGTAGCATTCCAACTGAAAAATGACCCACTAAGCGTGAATATATATCCGGTCTTCGATCTTCTTGTATTAACATCACCCAATTCTGAGAAACCCTTGACTGCACATTCTGTCCCATCTCCACAGACGAGTCTGACATCGCTAGTGCGCACTGTAGTATACATCAAACTACCAACTGCACTAGCATAGGATACTGGAGCCATATACTCTTTCTCCTCAACCGATTTGGGCCAAAACGCGACTGTATGTGCATTCACTGCACCCGGAGTATCTATAGTCTTAGCTGTCGACCCACCAAATCTTTCTGAAACTTTCTTGATGTATCTTTTCTGGGATAAGAACAGTTTCCGTTTGGCTCTGTCTCTATAGATCTCCATACCCAGAATTTTCTTCGCGTTACCCAAACCCTTCATCTCTGCGACCAATAAGCCTTTCGACTTCTGAATCTCTGACTTCTTGACTGCTGCTATCATATAGCTGTCAAATCTCTTGTACCACTGCCTAGGCGATTGCTTCAATCTACAAACTTGATCTTCCTTACCAGGAATTTCAAATCCTTCCGACTGTATCATGTATATCTCTCCCTCTATTACTAGCAACACTCTGATCGAAGTGTGTCTGACCACTGGTGAGAAGATCTCATTGTAGTCCACCCCTTCTCTCTGTGTGAAACCCCTTGCAACAACGTAAGCTTTATACTTGATCCCCTCTGCCGGTGACATCCCTTCTTTTCTCTTGAAGATCCACTTGCAAGTCACAATCTTTCTGCCTTCTGGCCTTGTGGTCAACTCCCAAGTCTGATTCCTGTGAATAGACTCCATCTCATCACCCATAGCCGCATACCACTGAGATGACTCTGAACATGTATCTGCTTTATTGAAAATAGAAGGTTCCGCAAGAACGGGCTCTACTTCCTCAGCAACCTGCAGTGCATAAGACACCAAGTCTTCAAATCCATACCTCTCCGGAGGCTTCCCTAAATTAGCTCTTCTAGACCTTCCTTGTGCTAACCCATGTTCCTCGGGAACTGAACTTGAACTTTCTGGTGCTTCAGTCTTTGTCTCTGTTGGTGGATCCTGATTAACATCTGACTGTGGGACAACTAACTCCTCATTATCTTGTTGCTCCACCTGTTTATCAACTCCGCCAACACTTGAAACAATCGTGGATTTACCAGTCCATACCTCATAGGAAACTTTTGAGGCCAATACCGGTATGAAGTCCATGATTAATCAAGTAACACGTTGTACTAAGCGCTTCTGCCCAGAAATGTTTAGACAACTCTGCATTGGAGAGCATGCACAATGCTCCCACAAGCCATGTCTGATTCATCCGTTCTGCTACACCATTCTGCTGTGGCGTGCCTCAGCTGGTGAGATGTCTAGAAATCTCTACCTCTCTGCAAAACGAATCGAACTCAGTACTGCAGAACTCCAAACCATTATCTGTTCGGAGCTTCCTGGTCTTCTTCTCTGTCTGGTTCTCCACTACCGTCTTCCAGTCCTTGAAATTCCTTAGAGCCTCATTCTTGAACTCCATGATAACCACCCAAGTCTTCCTCGAATAATCATCAACGATAGACAAGAAATATCTGTGCCCCCTTAGAAATTCCTTACATGAAGGTCCCCAATACTCTGAGTGGATACAATCTAGAACGCCTTTCAGATCCTTGATCTTATAGCCATAAAGAAGATCTCTGTTAGTCAACTCATGCATCTCTTGAGTGCTAATGTGACCGAGCCTGATGTGTCACAGCTTAGACATATCTCCCTCGTTCACCTCTTCTGATGCAGCCATAGTCGAATCTGAAAGTGTCTTTCCCTGGAGGAAATACAAGGAGCCCCGCTTAAGGCCTTTCAGCATCACTTCTGAACCGTTACAGACACTAACTGCTCCACCTTTACCTTTAAAACTGAACCCTTTGCTGTCTAACTGACTAAGAGAAATCAGATTCTTCGTCATATGCGAAACGTGTCGAACCTCGTTCAAAGTGACAACCCTACCATCATGAGTCCTGACTTTGATCGAACCAATACCGACAACCCTGCAGACTTTACTGTTAGCCATGCTTATATCACCTCCAACTATCTGCCTATAATCGGTAAACCATTCTCTCTTAGGGCTGATATGGTAAGAAGCTCCTGAATCAAGAATCCACGCATCAGATTCGCATGCTTATTCTGATGTTACTATAGCATAATCCTCTTTTGAACTGCTATCTCTGGCCATCATGGCCTCTGCTCTGACCGGTGCCTTGCCTTGCTTCTTTCTGGGACAGTCGAACTTCCAATGCCCCTTCTCTTTGCAGAAATTACAGATATCCCCAGGTTTTGGACCCTTCTTGTGTGAAGAATTACCTTGATTGTTCTTCCTCCCACTAGAACCCCTGCTGTTGCTACTACTAGCAACCAAACCTGATGACTGGGTACCTGCCTCATTCCCACTCGCCTTTCGGCGCAATTCCCTCATCTTGAGAGAAGTTTTCACTTCCTCTAGAGAGATCCCATCTTTACGGTTTATGCACGAATCGACATAATGTTCATAAGACATAGGTAAAGATACTAAAAGCTGCAAGGCTGCATCCTCGTTATCAACAACTACTCCTATATTACGCAGTTCAAGTAATGCAGAAGTAAATCTGTCAAGATGATCATTTATGGGCGTACCTTCAGTCATACGACAATCATATAGCTTCTTCTTCAGGTATAACTTGTTGGTCAATGAACATGTCATGTACATATCTTCCAACTTTAACCAAAGATCGCTTCCGGAGTTTGTTCCTGCAACATTGGTTAGGATCTCATCATCCAACTGTCTGATGATTTTGGCGTGAGCCTTCTGATCTAACTTTTTCAATGCCGCCACCTCCTTCGCTGCTGCTATCTTGTCCTTCTCTGACTGTTCTACTGTACCTTCTGTGGTGACTGCCTTACCCTTGGGATCCTTACGATCCCTGATTGCAATCTCCAACGGTTCCCATAAATCTTTGTCTACCAACAAAGCCTTCATCTTGATCTGCCAGAGAGAAAAACTATTCTTCCCATTGAACTTGTTGATCGAATCTGCTCCTTGACCCATCTTCTTGTTCTCTGCAGCGGAATCCCTGAATCTCTAACCACGAACCAAAGTTCTGGTGCCACTAAGAGAAATCGCAACAAGAAACTCCAAACGCATACAATCGAAGACAAAACACCAGCAGCTTCTGTCCGGATACAATTTCGGATGCTACGGACATCAAAATCCAATCTCCACCGTTCAGATCGAAGATCTATGAGTCCCGAAGCTAGTCACCGAAAATCAGCACGATCCAACGGTGAACTAATGCGTTACGCCTTTTTCTTCACCGCTGCGCTGGATAAAAACGGACCAGAAACTGCTACCTTGTTTTTCTTCGATCTTGGATCTCTTCCGTCGATGCTAATTCTCCTTTTCAACCAAGCTCTGATGCCACTTGTTAGAGCAATAACAAGACTTGATAATAAAAGCGAGCGATCACAAGAACACCAATTTACGTGGTTCACCAACTTGGCTACGTCCACGGGGAGGGGAGAGAATATTATTATCAATCTGGAGAAACGATTACAAGATCTCACTATTACTGCTACACGAATTTTGATCACAAAATTCCTAACTGTGTAACTGTAGAATTATAGACCTTGCTCTGAGCACTCTAATAATTTGTCTATGCCAATCTGAGGTGTGATTTTAATCTAAACTACTGGCCTCTATTTATACTAGTAAAGTTTATCTCAAAATCTCTTAGGAACTTGGAAACCTAGTCCAAAACTGACTTGGAAACCTTCCTTCTGCGCTCTGTCCCGGAATTACGAAATCTCTCTGTTGTTTAATCCTTTAACTCGGCGTCCCAAATTCAAAGGCATTAACCCAACATGATAAACAGCCGGGTTTGACAGCCTCTAATGGTGATTTTGGAAATCACAAAACTTTGTTTTAGAAAAAATAAATTATAGAGAGGTATGATTATTTATTGTGAGATTCATGATCGTCAAAATACAATAATCATTGAAGCAAGATAATTCCTACGAAGAAATCATTTCTTCATCAAGCCTTGGGTCTAGCAATACATAACAAGAAGGTGTTCTTGATATCCGTTCGAAGTGTGGATACCGATGGAGGGTGTTTCCTTTAGCACCTTAAAGTCCGTGTTCATTGATGCGATCTTCAAGGGTTAGTTTCTTTCAACTTGTATTTAATTTAAACAACATGCACGGATCCGGGTTCTTGGGAGTTTGATTTATATGTTTAATTCCGCTGCGCATGATGTATCAAAACTCAACAGTGGTATCAGAGCCCCATTCTTTGTTGATTATTTTAGTATATCATGTTGAAATTATTTAATTCGATTATATAATATCTACATGATAATAAGATGAATGGTTGATTTGAGTTTTATATGTGAGATATAAAATCTATGAGCATGTTTATATGAGGATTATGTGATTGTAATATTAATTGGATTCATATGTATAATCGCATGTTTAGATTATCATGTTATAATTGGATTATTTTATTGATGATCTTGATCTAATTTGTATGAGGAATAAATTGGTTATGGATTATATGAATTAGATGGGTTTAAATTCATAATCTGAAATTTCGTGTCGTTATAATCTGATTATGTATGAACACGATAATGGGATTGATCGAATTTAAAAATTCTGGAAATCTGGGAATCTGATCATGGGAACCATACGGAGCCCTACTAGGCGTACGTCTCCGTATGAGCCGTACGGCTGATTAAGAATTTCGTGGCAGTTTTGTTTGTTTTCTGGTTTTTCTGATTGTTCTATAAATCGTTTACAGAATTCGAATCAGAAATCAAATCTGGTTTCAGATAGCTGGTTTTTGAAACCGTGTTTCCTGAAACATATTAATCCGAAAATTGCAGAAATCAGAGTTCTGAGGAGTTCAGAATTGCGGTAGTCTATGACATTGATAAGACAATGAATGATCTTGGAACAAGTTATTTTCTATACGAAATTGTGGATGACTTTTGGCTTAGTATCGGCCGTATACAAAATTACTTGGTTTCTTAATTTTAGTACGGGATTGTGGATACCTTTTGGCTTAGTTTCGACCGTACGTTTTGTGCTCTCAATATATAGATGTTCTGCAGAAACAAAGTTTCAGAATTTAACCCTATGAGCAAAGTGCAAATAGTTTGCAGGAAAAGGAAACTAAATTTGGATTAATTCATTGCATGGATCAATGGCAGGCTTACGCCTTGTTTCCGGGAATGTGAATGAAATATCCAATTGTTTACAGATAATTTAGATTCCGTCCCCATAAAGTTACTTCATAATTAAATCACAAGATTTTGCTTCAGTTAATTAATTTAATTAGTTAACATACATTATGCAAAGACTATATTTTATTATGTTTGACATAATTAAATATATGATGCATGTCTCTAAGAAAATAATCCGTCTTAAAAACTTGAGTCATGTGCCAATCCATTATTAAAACACTTGTGAGTACACCGGGTATTTTTATGTGGGCTCTGCCAAAGCGAGGTGCATTAATTCTATCAATGTATGAGTAAGATGAGGAATGAGAGTTTCCTATACGTTTAACGTGGTTTGACTTAATTAGGCTATCAAAAGACAAAGTTTTGGGCCTAAGGCACAAGATGAGATTAAAACATGTTTGACATAAGATGTCTAACAAATCTCATAAAGGATCTAAGAATCATATATGATATGATTGACAAAGAGTTGTCTACCTAATTAATTTAATTTTGTGCAGTATCGCCAAAGCGGACTTGAAATTAAATTAAAGTTTGATCTTAGCCTACTTAAATTATATTATACAAGAGTTGTATTTGAAGGTGTATAATTTAGTGAGAGTATTTATGGAATACATTAAATATCTCTGAATGATAACGGTATGAAATATATGTGCATATTTATTTGCATATTTTGTAGAATGTCTTAAACTATAATCATGATTAATTACTGCAATTGACCCCACTTAAAGAGAATAAGATTAACTTACTTGACCTAGTCGTGAGCTTAAGAATTTTTCTAAAGCAAGAATGGAAGTTATGAATTCTTAATAAATCATTTTACTAAGAAATCTTATGCCTAAAGGGTGGGCAAAGACATTAATTAGAAACATGTGGATGATTCTATAGATGTCAACTGTCCTACGACTTGCTATCATATGATCGTAACTTTAGAAGTATCTGAAACATATGAATGCTTATGCGATAAGCAATAATGTAGGAAGCATTCCTACAAGCAAGGCAAATAAAGTTTGACATTGATTAAGAGCCTAACATTCATTTGATGAATGAAAGATATGTTAATAAGTTCTCATGTTTTGAACATGGAGAGACATATTAAATACCTTAGTTGGCTTGGTTATCATGTTAGTTTGGAACTAACAATGGATTTGATATTAATTCATGAGCGACATTCGATGTTTAAACTGCTAAGTCTTAATATCAAATGGAAACCTTCTCAAAATTCTAAAGGTTAATGTGGAAAAAGGATTTAAGATAAGGGGAAGACAAGAGTTGTTAAGCCTAAGGAAATATTTATGGCTAAAACCTAAAATCCAAAGGATGTAATTGCTACCATGGCAATATGATTGACCATTGGAAGAATTACAATTTAAATTAAAAGATCAAAAGGAAGTGTAGTAGGACTACCACTTCAAGTATTTATGTTTACCTTTCTACATCTAAGTTCTTAGGTATTGGATACCGGATATGGATCCCACATTTGTACAAATGTGTAAGACTTGAGAAATAGAAAGACTACTTAAAAGGGTAAAGATTAACCTATGTGTTGACAATGATGCAAGGGTTGCGACATTATTCATAGGAACTTGCGAAGTGTCTTCACCTAATAGGGTTCATATTTGTTTTGAACAAATGTTATGATGTCCCCACTTTAAGTAGAAATATTATTTTGGTTTCTTCATTAGAAGATTATGGATATTTCTTATTTCGAATAAGAAAGTGTTCCATTAAATATTATTTGCTTTATTGTATTGCTAATCATACAAATGGGACTTTATATCCTTATCTTGGAAGAACAAAATAATGAGTATAACGTAAATAATGGAAATCTGAATCTAAAGATGTAAGCGTTGCATTCTTAAAATCATTAAGGTCTATATCAAATGAAAAGAAACGCATATCTAAAATTTCATGGGACGGAGTTTTAAATTCGCATGATTTCGAATCATGTGATTTATGTGAATCTTGTAAATTGATTAAGACACCTCTTACTAATAGTAGTAAAAGAAAGTACTCTTTTGAACTAATACATATTGATGTATATAGTTCATTAAAGTAACAATGCTTGAAAATGATTTCAAAATTTCATGGCAAAATATTAGTGTACTCTGATCTGATCAAAGTAATGAATATTTGAGCTCTGGGATTTACGAGAATTCCGCAGAAAGTCTGCAGAATATGAAAAAAACAAAATCCGGAAACAACATCCATACGGCTTCAATTTAGGCGCACGCCTAGTACTGAGCCGTACGGGCCCTGTTTACAGAAACCTGCAGATTGTTTGCAAACTGCTATTTTTCGCCTCATGATAAGTCAAAGACGATCTTTAATTAACCCTATGGATTAAGTGCTGAAACAGCTGCGCTTACACTAAATTGAGTTTCATCTAATGAGGTTCGAAATACCATATGAGATATGGAATGAAAGAAAACTTGGTTTGTCTTTCATAAAGATTTGTGATGTGATGCTTTTGAGGAAAAGTGTTGTCTGAGACAAAATCACACCTAAATCTTATAAATGTAATTTCATGGGATATTTTAATGATATTAATTTTACACCCTTTAGAATACAAATCATTTGTTACTCTAAATAGCACTTTCTAGATAAATCGTTTATCTCTAAAGAGCTAGTGGGAGTAAAATGTATCTCGAAGAGTTCGAGACCCATAAAATGACATAGAACCTAAGATGGAAATTGAACAAATATTCACAAGGAGTTGTGGAAATTCGTTCAAGTATACACGAGAAATTTGCATAACTGATAGGATACTATCTATAACAAGAAATATTGATTTCTCGTAATAGAAAGTAATAAGGAAGATATCATTGCGTATGATTGACCGATAACCTATCAAAATACAAAATCCGCTCCGGATTTAGATCAATGACTTGGAGTCATAAAGTCTAAAAGTGCAATCCATGTATCATAATCAAGTTTCGAACTTGATTGTTCTACCCTAAGGCTTAAAAACCATAGGATAGAAAATGAGTTTTCTTGGAGAAAACGGACATGGATCGCAAGGTGCATATTGATAAAGCACGACTAATTGAGTAAAGTTAATTCATAATATTGATCATGATGAAACTTTATCACCCGTAGTCATGCTTAATGTTATTGGAATTCTTATTGTCATGACTTTCATATTTCGAATATGTAATATGACAGATGGATGTCAAAACTATATTCCTTAACAGGAACTTACATTAGGATGTGTTTGATACAACCTAAAAGTTTTGATTGATCCATAAAATTCTAATAAAATATGCAAATTGCAGAAATTCATGAGATGGATTGAAGCAAACTACTTGGAGTGAAATTTTAATTTGATGTAGCATTCAAAGAGTTTGAATTCATAAAAAATGAGACTTGTGATTACAATAAATTTAGTAGGAGCGTAACATTATTCCTATTCATATATATGTGGTTGACAAATAATTCATTCTGAAAGAGTTTTTAAATGAAAGACGTGGATAAAACCACCTATATTAGGGATGGCCAAACCGGACCGGAACCGGAAAACCGGACCGGAACCGGACCGAAAAAGCTCGGAACCGGAGAAAATCGGGGAGGAAACCGGAACCGGATGAACCGGAACCGCAAGGCATCCGGGCCGGTTCAGGGTCACATATATGCCGAACCGGACCGGAACCGTAACGGGACCGAAAATTCTTTGTTTTTCAATAATTTTAAAGGGGGGGGACCGAAACCGGACCGGAACCGGATTGTGCCAAACCGGAACCAAAACCGGGGTAAGCGCGGGCCGGTTCAGGGTCACCCTTTTTCCGAACCGGAACCGGCGGTTCCGAACCGGAACCGGTTTTGGCCATCCCTAACCTATATAATTGGAATTTAGATTTATGGAGATAAATCTAAAACGTTGATTGGTTAAATTCAAAGTACTAATAAAGACAAGATAGTGAAAAATTCACTATGCAAGACTCTTGGAGAGGTTACTTGCGAAAGTCTAATGGCATTAATTTTTTTGCAAAATTTAGTCTTACTGGAAAACTAATGAGCAAGAGTACATGATTAGGATTACATATGCTTCGGCAATTGGATCTATCATGTAGGCCATGTAAATGTACTAAGACCGGATGTCTCATATACTCGGAGTATGATGAGATAAAACCGATCGGATCCTAGTGAAAGTCACTAGATAAGAAACATCCTTATGTACTTGAGAAGAACTAAAGGATGCATTCTTGATCTTTGATGGAATGAAAGATGATCTTGTAACAGTTACATAGATGCATTCTTACAAACCAGCAAAGATAAATATTGCAGAATACATGTTTACGTTTAATAATGGTGTTAGAATAGTTCTAAGTGGACAATTACCATTCTACAAAAGGTTGAGTATCTAGTGGCATGAAATGCAACTAAAAGAATGTTAAGATTAAGATTCTAATTAGTAAACTAGAAATCGTTTCTAGTGTCACTAATTTAATGTACCCTCATTTTGTCAATAATCATTATTACACAAGTCAAGGGACTAATATCTTATCTAAACATATACTCAGACGTTTCTATCTTACTCAAGAAATCGTCAAATATGGGAGTGTGAATACGTGTGTTTGAATTTGGGATATTCATTGCAACATTAAAATTATGAGAGTCGCCACGCCGTTTTAATTATAGCCAAAACATTGAGAAAAAGCATGTTAATGGGTTCGGGGGTCAAATTACAACAAGAGAAGAATATTAATCGTTATCACTCCTATTGCCCGAATGATCGGTCTTTCTATCATGATGCGGTGTATGTAGTGTGTTAGTGATTGAGACCGAATCCGAAGATTGCCTACGTTCCTCTCAATGTGAGAAGCTCAGGTCAGCGTAGTTCGAGAATGATTTAGAATAGGCAGAAGAATCGGGATCATGCATAATGATGGGGAATTACCTAAAGATTAGGATTTAGAAGTAGTTCCTAGATCATCCTTGGGTTGATGAACCCTAGATCATCATCGGCTATGAAATAACACATAATTATGAAGATCGCAACCCTAAATATAACATAAATAAGGTTTTAATCTATGAATATGATGAACATGCGAAGGAGATATTATGAGCATATGAACGAACATGCAAAGAATATGAAGAAACTATAAATAAACATGCAAGAACATGAATATTAAAGATCTACATTAAAAATAATGCAAGAACATGAAGAAAAGTTAGAAAACTTACCTTTGTTGACAAGAAATAACCTTGGATCTTCTTGGGATTCTTGAGAGTGTTCTTGGAGGCTTGAATGACTTGATTTGGGAGCAAAATCGTCACTTGGAAGCTCTAAAATTCGGATCCTAAACCAATAGGATGAGATTGGTTTATATAGTAGACAAAGGGGGAGATCCAACGGCTGAGATCTGAAGGAGCGAGGTTGGCCGCGTGGCCAAAGATGGCTAGGTACGAAAGTGGCCGCGTGGCCAAGATGGCTAGGTACGAAAGTGGCCGCGTGGCCATCGTTGCCGCTTACGTGAAATTCAAGCTAGGGTTTTACTGTTCATACAAGGCAACCCTAAATGTCCATATTTAATGTTTTCTAGAACATTGAGCTATTTTTGGGAATCCGGGACAAGTCTTTGTAAGGTTTTTTTTTAATTACTATAAAGTCCTCGTAATTTGGGAAAACCCTAATAAACTCATTTTCAGGATCGGGTACTAACAGTAGCCCCTCGGTGACGCTTCTTGCAAGGCAAGGTGGGGTCGATGATAAAAATAGGAACTGTTCTGAAAATGAGTTTCAAAACAGATGAAAGGTAAGCGAACGGCTGAACCTTGGCAGGCGACCTATGTATCCGCGGGGGAATCAAGCCAAACGTAGTTCAAATCTGAATTGAGAATGATTGTCCTCAGATGGGGAGAAATCTGATCTGCGGGAAAATTCATCTATCGGGGAAAATGCAACTGCTGGGGATGAGAGATGACCACGTTGGTCGGGTGACTGAACCTTTTCAGGCTTCCTACGTATCCTCAGAGGAATCAAGCCGGTCGTAGTTCGGATGTACTGGGGAAAGAAGGAAGAAAGAAACGAGACATCAGACTCCTGCTGGGGATAACAATCCTACGGACACTATCCTGTATGAAGACTGAACATTCGTAAGGGAAATGAGACATCAGGATTTTGCTGGGGATAACAATCCTACGGATACTATCATGTATGAAGACTGAACATTTGTAAGGGAAACGGGGCGAGACCTAAAGACTACGGCGTCTAAATGGCCTCAAGGTGGAAATGGTAACTGCCGGGGTAAACGCAATCAGAAACGGATGGGTTCCTGCCGATCGCGCTAAAATAATAGATGCTGGATCTCTCGCAATTAGAGACGAACGGGCCTCTGCCAATTACGATCGATCTAGGATGAGCATGACATAGAGGCGGACGGGTCTCTGCAATCATACGAATCCTAAGCAAATATTGGGGAAAGAAGGTAGGGGTGATAATGGTGCAAGACATATAGACGGCGGGGTCTAAATAATCCCAAGATGGTAAAATGGTAATAGCCGGAGCTTATGCGATATAAAGATAGACGGGCCTCTGTCAATCGCAATTTATAAAAAAAGAAGTGCTGGATATTACGCAATATAGAGGTAGACGGGCCTCTGCAAATTGCAACAGAACGTACGTGAAGTAGAGACAACTCTCGGTCATCGCGATAATATAACAAAGCAATAACAAACGTACGTGCAGTAGGGAAAACTCCTAGTCACCACGATAGTTTTTATAGAGATGAAACATTCATGCAGTAGGGATAATTCCCGGTCACCACGATAGTTTTTAAAAAGATGAAACAGTCGTGCAGTAGGGATAACTCCCGGTCACCACGATAGTTTTTAAAGAGATGAAACATTCGTGCAGTAGGGATAACTCCCAGTCACCACGATAGTTTTTAAAGAGATGAAACATTCGTGCAGTAGGGATAACTCCCGGTCACCACGATAGTTTTTAAAGAGATGAAACATTCGTGCAGTAGGGATAACTCCCGGTCACCACAATAGTTTTTAAAGGGGTGAAACATTCGTGCAGTAGGGATAACTCCCGGTCACCACGATAGTTTTTAAATAGATGAAACATTCGTGCAGTAGGGATAACTCCCGGTCACCACGATAGTTTTTAAAGAGATGAAACATTCGTGCAGTAGGGATAACTCCCGGTCACCACGATAGTTTTTAAAGAGATGAAACATTCGTGCAGTAGGGATAACTCCCGGTCACCACGATAGTTTTTAAAGAGATGAAACATTCGTGCAGTAGGGATAACTCCCGGTCACCACGATAGTTTTTAAACAAAGGATAATTTAGAGATTTTTTTAGGCTTTTTAAAACCAAATGATGTTCTAAAGGACAATAGACCCTTACAGAGTCATAAAGCTGGCGAACTTATCATGAGTCGCGAAGATGACGGATTGTTATGAAGTTGCAAAAGGGATGAACTCTCATGGCGTCACAAAGGTGATAGACTCTTGGGGAGTCACAAAGGTGAGGGACTCTCGGGGAGTCTCTAATATCTTGTGAGCAAGGATAATCATGGAGAGCATAGTGCTTGGGCTCCACTTGTCTTAAATTAGGAGGGAATGCATAAGACGAGGCTACAAGCCAAGGCATTAGGTAAGGAACCTTTTGGTTGGTTGCTTAGGGTAGGACCTAAGGCTTTTGAGGAATGAGGACCTAAAGATTAGGGTTTAGCAGTGTTCAGGAAAACTGCCGTTAAGGACCGCAAATTTGGGACTAGGGTTTTAGAAATATCCTAGGCTTTGAGGCTAGGGCTTAGAGTTGTGGTAGGCTCAGAGGTTGCAAAGGCGTTGGCTTTTAGACATAAGTCTGGGAGTTAGAAAGGTTGTGACTTCTTAGGCTTGAGACTAGGGACCACTGGAAAGAGGGATTGATTTTGTGGAGGGTTTACTAAGCTTGATGTTAGGGTTCACCATTTTCTGGGATTGGTGACTATGGCTTGGAAATGTTCGTGGTAACCTAGGCTTTAGGCTAGGTTTTAAGGTTAAGGATTGTAAGCTCCCTATACTTTGAGACTAAGGTGAAGGAATTTCCTAGGTCTAGGACTAGGGTTTGAAGGGAATGCTGGATCCTAAGCTCGTCGCTAGGGTTGAGTGAGGATATGGTCTCCTAGGTCCGCAGCTAGGGTTTAGAAAGAGTTCGACTACCTAGGCTCGAGGCTAAGGTTTAGAGCGAATGCGACTACCTAGGCTTGAAGCTAAGGTTTGGAGATAATGGGACTACCTTGGCTCGAGGCTAGGGTTTAGAGTGAATACGGCTTCTTAGGCTTGAGGCTAGGGTTTGGAGAGAATGCGACTACCTAGGCTCGAGGCTAGGGTTTGGAGATATTGCTGAATCCTAAGATCGACGCTAGGGCATCATATCCTAGGCGTAAGACTAGGGTTCAATAAGATGGGGGATTGAGATTGTAAATTTCCTAGGTTTCGAGACTAGGGTTTCAGGAGTTTTGGAAAGGATGTTGCATACGGGGCTTTGGAAATTCCCTAGAACTTGGGGCTAGGGTTAAAGAGGATGCTGTGGTTTCCTAGGCTTAAGGCTAGGGTTTAGAGCGAATGTAACTACCTAGGCTTGAGGCTAGGGTTTGGAGCGAATGTAACTACCTAAGCTTGAGGCTACGGTTTGGAAGGAATGTAACTACCTAGGCTCGAGGCTAGGGTTTGGAAAGAATGTAACTACCTAAGCTCGAGGCTAGGGTTTGGAAGGAATGTGACTACCTAGGCTTGAGGCTAGGGTTTGGAAGGAATGCGACTACCTAGGCTTGAGGCTAGCGTTTGGAGGGAATATCGACTACCTAGGCTTGAGGCTACCGTTTTGAAGGAATGTAACTACCTAGGCTTGAGGCTAGGGTTTGTAGACCGGAAGTTTGAAGGTTGGTCTTGGTTTAGACTAAGCAAGTCTGAAGTCCATGAGTGTTATAGTTTGGGGCAGGTGAGCGTGATACCTCAAGGATGGGTAGGCTTGATAGGTTAGACCTAGGCTTAAGTAAACTATACCAAAGTATAAGGGTTTATCTAGGGTAAGATTTAGACAAGTGCCAAGGAGACCGGGACCTAATGGACTGGTAGGTGCGAGATCAAGGAGATCGAAGGCTAGGCAGGGTAGCGTTGGGACATGAGGTTTTGAAACGGATAAGTCTTTTGTCCTAAAAGGTCGCGTTATGGGTTAAGACCAAGCAGGTTTGAGTGGAGCTAAAGAGAAATGGATTAGGATTGGATAATCCTAATGCCTAACCAGTTAAGGGTGTAAGGCGGACATGGCGGGTTTGGGTCCTAAGGTGTGCTAGGTGCGAACCATGTACGGGAGATGGTCTGGATATGTGACCACGTTGGCGCTTTAGGTAAAGGGATTGAGTGTCCAAGACTTTGCTTGAGTACAATAGGTGCCTAAGTTGGATTGGGTATGCTTAGGACCGAAGTTTGTCTTAGAGGTCATTGCGCGTGACCAAACTCGTTCGGCGATTGTGAAGGTAGGCTAGGGATGGGACCCAAAGGTGTTAAGCGTACGAGTTTTGACCGGACAGGTTTTGATATCTTTATGGAATGTCACGGTACGCGGAAGATCCTATGCGTTCGAGCATGTTTGAGGTTTGGACTCGTGAGGAAGAAAGGTTTGAGATCTAAAGAGTTTGAGGAGAGGATCGTGCAGGTGGTGAGGTTTGGACTCGGCTTGGATTAAGTAGGTTAGAGTCGTAAGGAGTTGAAGGTCAGACTAGGTAGTCACTTGCGGCTAATGAGTGACACTAGGTTGGTACTTGGTAGGTTTAAGAGTGGTAGGGCCATGGCTTGGATATGACGGGAGTCGGGAGACGTAGATGCGTCGCTTTTAATCGGACCAAGTAGTCTTGGGAATTAAAGAGTTCCAAGGGTGGAGATGTAATGTGAGAGACCTAGAGGGCAGAAAGTCTTGTAACCTAAAGGTTTAGGTGTTGAGGCCTAAGGTATGGATCAGACATATCATGGACTTTAAGGATAAGTTTGGTAGACTCGAATGGTCTTGGCAATCAAGGGATCGCTCAACAGGTTAGATTGGACCTAAGAGGATAATGGAGACATAGTCTGGACAAGGTAAGGATGAATATATATTGGTAGGTTTGGGATCTAAGAGATCAGGTAGACTCGAGACCGGTAGGTCCGGGACCTAATGGGTCATTCTAAGGATATGGATTCGGTAGACTTGTTTAAGACCTAAGGTTTTGAATCAGGTAAGATTGGGACGTAGAGAGTTGAGGGCTTAGGCCTAGGGGTTCCCTAAAGTGTAGGAGATAGGGTAAAGGACCGAGTCAACTCAAGAATCACGGAGATGGGTCTCAGATGGATCGAGGATGTTTTTACAATTTTGTGGAGACCGAGAGTGCGGGTTTATAAACAAAGTGTCGGGGAAGAGAATACTTTTGAAAGTGTTATGATTTTATAAAGATGCCTTATAATTAGTTATGATTCTAACAAATTCAAAGTGTTCGTCATGTGCCGAGCTCGGCGATGAGGGATGCCCTTCCTTGTTGAAGCTCCGGTGTTCTCCGAGAAAGCGCATAGTCGACCCATTTTGTTGGGGACGCTCTAGTTTGATGAGCGGGTATTCTCCCTCCTTTGAGAAATCCTACGTCGAGCTTGATGATGAGGAGTCCTCTTCTTCTAAGTATGTGCTTGATGAAGCCCCGACATTCTTTGAGAAACCTTATGGTCGGTCCTTTATTGTTAGGGAAGCCCCAGTTGCGTAGAGCGGGGTATCCTACCTCTTTTAAGACGCACCCTTTTTTCTTCTTAGACCGCCCTTGCGGGTTTTCAATCTAGCAGGCGTCTCTTTTGCGTCAATTTTTTTTTTAAGAAATCATTCAGTCGACTCCAAAAAAAGAAAAAGAATTGTATGAAAATATGCGAGGGCATTTTGGGGAGAGTAAGAGAGAGAGAGAGAGATAGTACTCACATTTTGACTCTTTGGACAACTGAGTGTATATATGTACAAAAGGGAGGAAGCCCCTGCTTGACAGAAAGTAAGTGTTTGGCTCTCCTAGATTGTAGAAAAGAAGACTTGCGAGACATTTGAAAATTGTTTTATTCAAGATTGTCATTTGATTGCTTGAGAATGGACCTCGTTGATTAATTAATGAGTTATGGTTAATTGGTAAACAAGTAGCCTCAAATTAATAAATGTTTTGATCAATTGTGAGTGAAGAGATCAGAAGTAGAAATATATGGGGAAGAGAGAAGAGAAAGGAAATTGGCTCAAGGTGGGTTGTGTATATTTTGAACCAAACCGGGAGGTTGCCTACGTTCTCCTCAAGGTGAGGAGCTCAGGTCCGCGTAGTTCGGGGGAGGCCCGGATGATGATGAAGTTGGGGTTGAGTTTCGAGGTGTGAGGTTCGTTTAACTGAGGTGAGTTGTTCCTTGTCGAGGCAGGCTGCATCATTGTAGCTCATTGCGGTGGCTTGCTCCATTCTAGATGTCATGGGCTGCTGCTGCCGTGTTAATCTTCTTTGTGGGGAAAGAAAGAAAAATAGAACATTTGAAGTGAAAAGAAAATGGGACGTTTATTTTTCTATGGTGATAGCCCCTTCTATTTTTCTTTTATTTCTTTGTGCACACCCTTTTTTTGCCTAGGCCGCCCTTTTGGGTTTTCAACCTAGCGGGCTTCTTTTTTGTGCAATGTTCTAACTTTTGCCTAGGTCGCCCTTTTGGGTTTCAACCTAGTGAGCCCCCCTTTTTTTATATATATATATATATACATTTGTACATGAAACATTGGGCAAGACGAGCCCCTAGTTTGCTTTCGCCTCTCTCGATTGCGAGGTAGCCTCCTTATAGTTCAAGCGGCGTTTTGCTGGCGGCGGGCATCTTAGCCCCTTGATCTTCACCGGTAGAGCTCCATCGGATTATCACGTGCACCTATTAATGGCATGAATGACCTCGTACATTCCTTTTATATTTGTGATGGGATACGGACATCCCCGGTGTATCGGCATGTAGTACTTATGAAGGGAACAAACAGCCCCTTAAATTGTGGCAGCATGGATGTCTATTTGATGATGAGCAACCGCAGTCCATTTCTTTGTCATGACCGTATGGAAAAGGGGTCTAATGGTGGGATGAGAGGCGTATGAGGATAGTGTATGGGAGAAGGTGTATATAGAGAGTGTACATAAAGGGTGTACAAGGGGTGAGTGTATAGAGAGAGTGTATGGGGGTAGAATGTAGAGAGAAGAGAAAGTGATTCGTTCATCCCAATTGGTCAAAGCATTTGTTATCTTGAGACTAATTGTGTACTTAGTTATGTGAATGGTTTGTGGGTCCATTTACCTTTTAATGAGTCGTCATTAATGAGTAAGATTAAGATTAATTCATCATATAAAGATATAGCAATCAAGTGAAGATGGTGAATAAGACAATTTTATTGATTTATGCAAGATTATGTCTCAAGTCTAGAGAGAAAAGAAATAAAGACTCTTTTATTATTTGAAAGAAAAACGACTAATCCGGGGTGGGCTTTTACTAAAGAAACAAAAATAGTCCAAGGTGGGCTTTTGACTAAAGACACTCTAGAACCTACGAAGACTGAATGACCCTTTTTATTTATTATTTAAAGGAGGTAGCCCCAGTTTGCTCTTTCTTGTTTGGACTTTGCTCACGCCCATGCATTCCTATCGCGGGTGATGGCTCCGCTATCAATGAGGCTTTGGATCTTCCTTTTCAATTGGAGGCAACCTTCAGTGTCATGCTCAATGTACTGGTGGTATTTGCAGTATTTGGAGGGATCCAAGTCTGGTCTTACCCTATTTGGTTCATAGTTGAGTAGAGGAGCCAACTTGCCGGCTCGAACCAAACCTTTGAAGAATTTGGCTAACGGCATACCTAACTCATCGAATTCGCGCTCATCCTTCCTTTCACGAACTGTCTTTGAGGGTGATTTAGGTACCGGTACCCCTTGTTGATGAGTAGTCATAGGAGGCATCCCGATGGGGAAAGTCTGTGGCGGCCCGTACATTTGAGGAGCGTACGGGTGTTGAAATTGAGCAAGAGGGAGAACTCGGCTGAGGTAATCATAAACGCCACGAATGTCAGACAAACGGCGCCTCTCGATATTTCTTAGGGTCTTATGCATCTCCTTCTGAAAGTGTGTTGCTTGCTCATTGAGAATGGCCTTAAAGTGGATTGCTTGTTCATCGAGGATGGCTTCGAAGTGGGATGCTTGCTTACTGAGAGCAGTACCGGTGTAGAGGATTGTCTCGGGATCTTGGGTAGCAGCTTCAGTTGCAACTTCGATGTTCCTTGCAGCCGACATGATGCAGGATTCTGTAATGGTTGTAGATGAATTAGGTCGTTGAATTTAAATTAGATTCATATTTAATGATAAGGCATCGTTATACAATCACTTTTGGAAAAGAGTCGGTCTCCAGGTTTTGAAATGCATTTTGGTAAAAATTTGAAAGTTTGACCGAGCCGAAGTTGCCTACGTTCCCCTTACCATGAGGGAGAGATCCCACACAATAGGAGGCTCAGGTCGCCGTAGTTCGAGTCAAGTTATACTTTTAAAAAGAGGTGAGAGGTGACCATAGGGATCAATTTGATAGAGTCATTTTAAGATAAAGAGCGATCTTGAGGTCAAAAGCAGGAGATGACTCGGTCCTTGGTCAAGCATGGGTGACGAAGACCTATAAGAGTTGGTTTTGATTGAGTCGGGTATGGTTTGACTTATGGTTTGACCTAAATTTGACCTAAGGTTTGACCTAAGGTTTGAGACAGGAAGTGGTTCAAGCTAGAATGCGACGACAATGGTGGGTTGACGTAGATGGGTAAAGGATAGGTCGACCAAAATGAGAAGGGTTGGATTGACCTATATGGTGAATGAATCAAGATAGCGGGTTGTAGCGGGTTGCCTATGGGATGATCTAAGCGGGATAGACATGGTTTGACCTAAGCGGGTCGAATGTGAGTTGGTTGACCTAAATGGTTGACCTATACGGGTTAAACATGGGTAGGCTGACCTATTCGGGTTGGTTGACCTAGGGAGGTCGGTAGATAGATTCAAGACGGGCGAGTCGGCTTAAGCGGGCTAAGGATTGACCTAGATGGGTCAAAGGTAAAGGGGTAGTTTTAACCTAAGACGGACGAGTTGACCTAGATGGGTCGAGGATGGTGTGTGGACCTAAACGGGTCGAGACGGGTTGACCTAGGTTGGTATGGACAACGGTGGGTCAAATAATGACCTAGGTGGGTCAGGATGACGGTTTGACCTAAGCGGGTTAAGGTCAAAGGTAATTGGGTTCACCTATGGGACCAAAGATTGACCTAAGAGGTCAATAGCGGATAAGGTTGACCTAGGGGTCAAAGGTTGACTTAAGAAGTCAAAAGGTGATTGGGTTGACTTAGGGAGTCAAAGGTTGACCTCAGAGGTCAAAGGCGGATAAGGTTGACCTAAGTGGTCAAAGGTTGACCTAAGAGATCGAGGGGTGATAAAGTTGACCTAAGGGGTCCAAGGTTTGACCTATGGGGTCAAAGGCAGATGAGAATGACCTATGGGGTCAAAGGTTGACCTACGAGGTCAAAGGCGGATGAGGTTGACCTAAGGGGTCAAAGGTTGACCTAAGAGGTCGAGGGGTGACCTAAGAGGTCGAAGGTGATAAGGTTGACCTAGGAGGTCAAGGGTTGACCTAAGAGGTCGGAGGTTGATAAAGTTGACCTAGGGGGTCAAGGGTAGACCTAAGAGATCAAAGGTTGGTAAGGTTGACCTAGGGGGTCAAAGGTTGACTTAAACGGATAAGATTGATCTAGGGGGTCAAAGGTTGGCCTAAGAGGTCAAAGGGTGGTAAGGTTGACCTATGAGGTCAAAGGTAGATAAGGTTGACCTAAGGGGTCAAAGGTTGACCTAGGAGGTCAAAGGCGAATAAGGTTGACCTAGGAAGTCAAAGGTTGACCTAGGGGGTCAAAGGTTGGCTTAAGAGGTCAAAGGTAGATAAGGTTGACCTTGGAGGTCAAAGGTTGGGAAGGTTGTCCTAGGTGGTCAAAGGTTGACCTAGGAGGTCAAAGGTAGATAAGGTTGACCCAGGGGGTCAAAGGTTGACCTAGGAGGTCAAAGGTAGATAAGATTGACCCAGGGGGTTAAAGGTTGACCTAGGAGGTCAAAGGTAGATAAGATTGTCCTAAGAGGCCAAAGGATGGTGGGATTTTGACCAAAGCGGGTCGAGATGAAGGGTAGACCCAAATGGATCGCAATGATGGGTAGGTAACCTAGATAGGCCAAGATGAGGAATTTTGATAGATGGCCCAAGGGGTGAGCGATGGACCTTAGAGGTCGTCTAGATGCAATGCACATTTTATTTTGCGAAAAGTTTTGCATTTATTTACATCCTAAATGGTTGGTCTAAGGAGTGTCCTAATCTCTATGTGTGGGTTGAGACGGGTAAGGTAAAAGGTTCCCACCGCTCGAGGAACGTACACGGTGAGTGGAGTAGACGAGTGACTCGAAAAGAGGGCGGCAGTAGCGCACAAATTCCTGCACATCGAATACTCCGGGTAATGGGGACCTGTGCAGTGCAGACACTGACTAGTGGTAGTGTGTGGCAAGAATCTAATTCTTTTTAGGGAGAAAAGAGGGAAGCTTTGAATGTTTGAATGATGCAATGCAATGCAAGAGAGAGGGAAGAAGAATGTACAAGGGAAAATAGCAAGGTTTTGTTTGACCCTAATACTAAGATGAAAATAACAAGGGTACAGAAATACAAGGTACAAGTATTAACATGGAAAAAATACAAGGTGCATGTGTAAACATAGCAAAGTGTGAGGTGCATGTGTAAACATGGCAAAGTGTGAGGTGCATGTGTAAACATGGCAAAGTGTGAGGTGCATGTGCAAACATGGCAAAGTGTGAGGTGCATGTGCAAACATGGCAAAGTGTGAGGTGCATGTGCAAACATGGCAAAGTGTGAGGTGCATGTGAAAACATGGCAAAGTGTGAGGTGCATGTGCAAACATGGCAAAGTGTGAGGTGCATGTGTAAACATGGCAAAGTGTAAGGTGCATGTGTGAATATGGGAAACATCATGATGTAAATGAAAGTTAGACCCACTAAGTTTGAAAAAGTTTCAAAGCAGTCCCCAGCAGAGTCGCCACTGTGAATACGTGTGTTTGAATTTGGGATATTCATTGAAACATTAAAATTATGAGAGTCGCCACGCCGTTTTAATTATAGCCAAAACATTGAGAAAAAGCATGTTAATGGGTTCGGGGGTCAAATTACAACAAGAGAAGAATATTAAGCGTTATCACTCCTATTGCCCGAATGATCGGTCTTTCTATCATGATGCGGTGTATGTAGTGTGTTAGTGATTGAGACCGAATCCGAAGATTGCCTACGTTCCTCTCAATGTGAGAAGCTCAGGTCAGCGTAGTTCGAGAATGATTTAGAATAGGCAGAAGAATCGGGATCATGCATAATGATGGGGAATTACCTAAAGATTAGGATTTAGAAGTAGTTCCTAGATCATCCTTGGGTTGATGAACCCTAGATCATCATCGGCTATGAAATAACACATAATTATGAAGATCGCAACCCTAAATATAGCATAAATAAGGTTTTAATCTATGAATATGATGAACATGCGAAGAAGATATTATGAGCATATGAACGAACATGCAAAGAATATGAAGAAACTATAAATAAACATGCAAGAACATGAATATTAAAGATCTACATTAAAAATAATGCAAGAACATGAAGAAAAGTTAGAAAACTTACCTTTGTTGACAAGAAATAACCATGGATCTTCTTGGGATTCTTGAGAGTGTTCTTGGAGGCTTGAATGACTTGATTTGGGAGCAAAATCGTCATTTGGAAGCTCTAAAATTCGGATCCTAAACCAATAGGCTGAGATTGGTTTATATAGTAGACAAAGGGGGAGATCCAACGGCTGAGATCTGAAGGAGCGAGGTTGGCCGCGTGGCCAAGATGGCTAGGTACGAAAGTGGCCGCGTGGCCAAGATGGCTAGGTACGAAAGTGGCCGCGTGGCCATCGTTGCGCGCTGACGTGAAATTCAAGCTAGGGTTTTACTGTTCATACAAGGCAACCCTAAATGTCCATATTTAATGTTTTCTAGAACATTGAGCTATTTTTGGGAATCCGGGACAAGTCTTTGTAAGGTTTTTTAATTACTATAAAGTCCTCGTAATTTGGGAAAACCCTAATAAACTCATTTTCAGGATCGGGTACTAACAGGGAGATGTAAAAAATATGCAAAATACCTTATGATAATAACAAGGATAATCATCCTACATAAGCTCGTTTGCAATTATGATGGAGAACATAACTAAGCTCAATGGGTATTGGATACACTTTAATTGGGCCTAGTGCAAGTGGGAGATTGTTGGATATTATGCCCTAGGCCCTTGAGAAAGGCCTATGCGTTATATCATAGCTTCGTTGTTATAGAGATAACAAACCCGATTATTATATCTTTTACATGTTTATTATAATGATCTTTGTCCCCAGCACTTATGAAGGGCTAGCATGAGTTTAATGGATAATCATATGATGATTATAGCGCATAGGATGCGGATTAAACTTGTGGGTACATGTTGGAGAACAAGTACTGGATAGACCCGTTATGAGATTTATGTCATGGTCAAATTTCATAATTAAATCTCATAATAGTTATATCATTTATCCTTATACTTGAGATTATCATAGTCTTCCACTTGATGAGCATTACGTTTGACGTACTCAAACGCTACCCCTAACCGGGTGGTTATAAAGGCTACGATTGGCATAATCGGATTCTTGTAGGGAAGAATGATAAGTCAAAATGGGATTTGTCCCTCTCTCAAGAGAGATATCTGCTTTGGCACTCGATGAGTGAGATTGATAATAGTGTACGGCCGTGCCCAAATGAATTGATGTGTTCGATGTCATTTGCTCATATCAATCTACTCGAGATCGAGAAAGCATTGGACAACATAAGTTGATGTGGACCATGACTTATGTCTAATATGATATCGCGTGATAAAGGGATTGTGATATGTTCTATAAGGTTACTTTGGGCTTTCAAAGTTATACTAATTGGGTAGTCATAATGGCTTGGTAGAGTCCGCTTATGACTTACGGGTTCTGACTCGTTCGGACTCGTTGCCAACATAGTATAATTTTCTTGGGTCACACACAATATAGCGAATTGTAAAAGGCGGAAAAACTGGGATTTTTTACTGGAATCCGTACGGTAGCCAAGGTGCCGTACGGCTCTTGGTGAGCCGTACGACTGCCCCCCGGTAAAGTACAGATTGTTCAGTTTTTTTTTTAGAAAAGGAATCCCGATCCCAAACGGAATTAGGTCAAACCCTTATATATGATATACAGCCGGGTTTGACAACCTCTAATGGTGATTTTGGAAATCACAAACCTTTGTTTTAGAAACAACAAATTATGGAGAGGTATGATTATTTATTGTCAGATTCATGATCGTCAAAATACAATAATCATTGAAGCAAGATAATTTCTACGAAGAAATCGTTTCTTCATCAAGCCTTGGGTCTAGCAATCCAGATCAAGAAGGTGTTCTTGATATCCGTTCGATGTGTGGATACCGATGGAGGGTGTTTCCTTTAGCACCTTAAAGTCCGTGTTCATGGATGCGATCTTCAATGGTTAGTTTCTTTCATCTTGTATTTAATTTAATCAACATACACGGATCCGGGTTCTTAGGTGTTTGATTTATATGTTTAATTCCGCTGCGCATGATGCATCAAAACCCATCAGCAACACCACATCCAGCTCAGACTCGATCAAAATCCCAGGAGGTACACCACTCTTCTCCTCATGTTTCTGGTTCTAGTGATGAATCTGATTATGAGACAATTCGTGTAGAGGATAATGATGCTTTTCCTTTACCGCACTTCTCTATAAATTTTTTCAAAGACTCGGGTATGTAGTTTTGGATAAAACATAGCAAAACCCCATTTTGGGAAGAGAAAAATATATATGAGATTGATTTGAAGAATAATGGTGTGTTTCAATTTCTTGAGGACCGAAAATTTTTGATTCCAAATACCCAAGCCAAAGCCTTTGTTGACAAAATTGTGAGGAATTTTTATGTCAACTTGAGCCCTAATCTGGACAATGATCTCTCTCCCGAATTTGGTAAGGTTTTTGTTAGGGATCGAGTGTATATCTTTAACCGAGAAATCATTAACAAAGCCTTAGGTATGCCCAATACTAATGAGGAGAGTTTTTATTGCAATAAAGATGTGATGGCCAAATTTGACACGCCCCCAAGTCCCGGGATTCCCTAATAGAACCTCGAACCTGGTGGGTGTGACTAACAAGAAACAAGAAACAAACAAGAAACGGGATGACATCTGCTTATAACAAACTGACATGATATATATACTCAAGAGTAAGGAGCTAAGATAGCTCACAACAAGAGTTTTAGACAAGAAAATTAAAACCAAACTTGATTATACACAGCGGAAGACATGCCTAGCACATAAGCTGGCATTACAAGATGTCTAGAGACAACAAGTACTATACAAGACTGTCTATCCCAAAATAAGGAGTTATACAACCCATATAAATCGTCCTTACCAAAATGTAAAAGGACACAAGCCCCAAAAGAATAACAACCTGCTTAGTAAGCTCCCAGCTATGTCGAGCCTCACTGCGCACTATCACTAGCCTTCCTTTGATCTAAGGAAAACAAATAAACAAGGAACGGGGTAAGATAAATCTCAGTAAGCTATTAGATGCAACTACATGACATGTTATCATGCAATTCAAGTAGATACTCAAGTAATCATATATCAAGTATCATCAAGTAACAAGTATATGAGAGGCTAAGCCAACTCATCAAGTAGCACATAGGGCTAAGCTAACACGTTACAAAGGATATTGCTTCCTTCCTTATTCCTCCCAAGAATACCATTGTTGTCGTAGCTTATATTACTTTTGACAATCACGATCAATATCAAGAAACTGATTATACAGTATAAATAAGAAGAACCGGTAACCAGTGTCATTCCCAAGATCAAGATTCACGAGGTGCTCACGAATTTAGCATTCACTTTTATCAGGCGTATTTCTCTAACAAAGGAAGCTATGACCTTATTAGGGCCTGTAGTAAGGGGTCAAGCGCAGATACATAGATCCCCGATTATCACTTTGGCCCCAGCCTCATGATAAGCGTGAACCTATATACCTCCTAACAAGCAAGGACCAGCTGGACTCACACAAGAATGCACAAGTAGGTATTTACTTGAACTACGAGAGTAGAACTAATCCAAAAGTAGTGGACTAGCTCACAACAAGGAACATGCTTCAAGTAATCAAGAAGTCACATTGTTATCAAGCAACTATATGCAATGTTTGCACATAAATATCAAGAACATTTCTCATACACGTTAGTGCTTGTTCTTAGCACTTTCAAGTTCATTACCATACAAATGTATTGGTTTCAAGGCATGTACAAGATTTTATCATCTTATATTCAAGTTCTCAATCCACTTCTATGGATGTTTAAGACATGTACAAGATTTTATTGTCTTATACTCGAGTTATCATTCCAATCTTTGGACATTCAAGTCATATATAAGAGTTAGACATCTTATACTTCAAGTTCATCATCCTATACTTTGGATGTTTAAGCTCAAGACATTGTTCTAAGGCCCCTAAGGTGCACAAACATTGGTTTCAAGACACATATAACATATTAGTGCTTGCTCATAGCACTTTCAAGACATATAAAAGAGTTCTTCCTTTTATACTCAAGTTCTCTATTTAAATAATTGAATAATCATGTTCAAGACTCACTTCTAATGCATCTAAGGTGTCACAACACTTGCTAGGACATCTTATACTAAGGCTATATACCTCAATTGGGGTTATTTCCAACTTATACAAACATTGGACAACATTTTGAGTTTTCAAGTCATCCGGGCGGGCGCTCAAAACGGACCGGGCGGCCGCACACTACAACACATTTTGTATGGAAATTATTTAGCTAGCTTGTGCGGTCACACAAGGGATTTGTGCGGTTGCACACTAGGGCGCAAATGCTCAATTCTTTCCTAGGTTAAGAATTCTCCGTCCCAAGTGTAGGAGTATAACTTATTAACACTCAAGACATACAAAAATACTCTCTAAACATGCTCTAAACATGCCCAGAACATTTTAAAGTTCATTTCCTCTTTTATTTTTATAGAGTCTTTTATACTCCCTTTGTCCCAAAATTACAAGTATCACAAAAATTGCCCCAAACACGAAATTGACAATCACAAGTATTAGGAATAACATATATGCATGTTATTACAAGCAAGGGGGAGCTAATAATTTATCTAGTCTGAAATCAAAGTTACCCAAACAAATTTCTGTTCGGCAGGAAACGCTCTATTCAACGCCACGAATATTTATCCGGGATCGGAATCGAGAACAGATGGATAATTAAACACGAGGAGTCGAGAATAGGGTAAACCTAAACCTAGCTTTTCTTCACACAGAGAAAACGTAAAAAAAAACTAATTTGGGGAAGAACATCCCAGGCAACAAACAAGATATACTTTCAACTGTCAAGAAATGACAACTAGGCCCCTCAAGTTTCACTTTTAACAAAAAGGCCCATAAAGTCATATTTTCACAAATGACCCTAAAGTCAAAACTAGACATTTAACCACCTTAATATTCTAAAGCAGTTAAGAAATTAACTCAAGTAAAACTATCACATAATATGCAAGTTCAAGAATTTAACAAGCAAGTCAAATATTTAACAAGAATATGAAAATTCACCCACGAATTTTACTTACCAAGATTTTCAAATAGGCTCGGGTATTTATCTCGCATCTTTTTCTCGGTTTCCCAAGTAGCCTCTTCTATTTCATGATTTCTCCAAAAGACCTTCACAATAGGAATCTTTTTGGTTCGCAAGACTTGCTCTTTCCAGTCAAGAATTTCAACATGTTGTTCCTCATAGGACAAATCAGGCTGAAATGGAATAGCCTCATACTAAAAAACATGTGACTCATCTGCCATATACTTGTGAAGCATGGACACATGAAACACATTATGAATACCAGATAAAGAAGGTGGTAAAGCAACTCTATAAGCCAACTCCCAACTCTTTCAAGAATTTCAAATGGACCGATATAACGAGGAGATAACTTTCCTTTCTTCCCAAATATCTTTATACCTCTATGAGGAGAGACTTTCAAGAATACAAAGTCACCTACTTGGAATTCAAGATCCCTTCTGCGATGATCAGCATAACTCTTTTGTCTACTTTGAGCTGTGCATAATCTATCTCGAATGAGTTTCACACTCTCAACTGATTGTTGAACCATTTTAGGTCCCAAGAGTCTAGCTTCTCCCACTTCATCCCAGCATATAGGAGATCAAAATTTTCTACCATAAAGAGCTTCATATGGAGCCATTTCAATGCTAGACTGATAACTGTTGTTATAAGCAAACTCAGCCAAAGGAAGATGAGTATCCCAACTGCCTTTAAAGTCAACAACACAAGCACGTAACATATCCTCAAGAATCTGTATAAGTCTCTCAGATTGCCCATCAGATTGAGGATGAAAAGCAGTACTAAAATTCAATTTAGTACCCATGGCACCCTGAAGAGCTTGCCAAAATCGAGAAGTAAAACTAGGATCTCTGTCAGATACAATACTCACAGGAACCCCATGCAGTCGGACTATCTCCTGAACATACAATGAAGCTAACTGAGACAAGGAATATCCCATGGAAACAGACAAGAAGTGAGTTGACTTAGTCAACCTGTCCACTATAACCCAAACAGCATCGTGGCCTCGTCTGGTACATGGTAAACCAGTCACAAAATCCATAGTGATATGCTCCCATTTCCACTCAGGAATTTCTAATGGTTGCAACAAACCTACTGGATGTTGATGTTCCACTTTTACTTGTTGACAAGTCAAACACTTGGACACATACTCAGCAATTTCTCTTTTCATGTTGTTCCACCAGAAATGTTTCTTCAAGTCTTGGTACATTTTAGTGCTTCCAGGATGAATAGTATACTTGCCTTTGTGAGCCTCTTCAAGAACTCTCTTCTTGATCTCAAGATCAGCTGGAATGCAAACTCTGCCTCGAAAGGTAAGAATTCCATCACTGTTGAAAGAAAAATCTGGTTGCTTTCCTTCATTCATTCCACTAATGATTTTCTGCAATTCAGAATCAGTTACCTGGAACTTCTTTGATCTGTTGGAGTAAGTCTGAAGTAGCCTTTATATTTTCAAGGATAATTCCATGTCTTGATTCACAAGGACTCCAATCACACAAATCCTCTAACATCTTCCATTCATGAATCATCAAGCAAGAAACATATGTCTTTCTGCTCAGTGCATCTGCCACAACATTTGCTTTTCCTGGATGATAAAGGATAGTACAATCATGATCCTTTAATTTCTCCATCCATCTACGTTGTCTCATGTTAAGCTCTTTCTGAGAAAACAAGTACTTCAAGCTTTTATGATCAGTGAACACCAGTGGCGGATCTAGGAGTTAAGGTCAGGGGGGTCAATTTTACTGCATAACGAAAAAAATAAAAATCACGCTGTTAACAACAATAAGATTTACCGCAACATATGAAATATGAATTTTCATTGACATCAATTAAAAATTTCAAAGGACGAAAGGTGATGGGTCATAAACAACTTTCTAAGAACCTGATCATTTTGTGAGTACTTGGGCTACAATGTGATAATCATAACTTACACCGATACTTAAAAATCATCACAATATTAAAGCAAACCTTTCCCTTGGCAGATCATACCTAAAAGTGGAAAATGTTGCTGCCTCCAAAACACAGAGATATGAAGAATTATGCTTGTTCATTTTACATGTATTCCTTGTACACTACTAATTCACAGGGTCTATGGCACCCATCACTTTCATTTTAGATGATATTCCCTTCATGATGCTACTCATAACATATCAAGCATGTTGGTCCCAGAAGGGCAATAAGGGTATGAAAAATGCTAGAGGGGGGGGGGTGAATAGCGTTTTTATAATTCTTTTCAAACCCTTTTGCAAAGCAATGGCGAATGCGCACGACTCTTAATTTGGCTAAGTATAGCGCGCAGCAAGAGTGTGAAATGCACAGCGGAAGTCTTAAAGCAATCACTTATGCGCAGGGAGTATGCGCAGAAGTGTAAATACGCACGCACTAAGTTTTAGCTTAAAGATAGGCGCAAGATGGAACTAAGGCAAAAGGCACACAAACACAATTCAAACAATGCAAGACAATCTACAAGGATCAAACAAAACAATATATGAGTAAAGCTTAAATGTAGAATGAAAAGCACAAACAATAGATAAGCTATTTGGAGAGGTTCGATCGGGAAAAGATCTACGTCCTCTACCAAGATGGTTAGTCTTGGATTTCTAATGGAGATCTTATTATATGAGAGATTTTACAAGTTACAGCGAGGTAGAACAAAACTAACTCAAAGATCTATAATCTATGAAAGAACGAAATCCTAGACAATAACCGGTGTATCTCTAGAAGTAAGATCGATGAGATCGAAACTTCAAGAGGTGTGTGTGTATATCAGAAATCTGGGCTCTTTGAATCTATGAGATGGAGAGCACAAGATTCTGGTGTTACAAAGGCTTTATAGGATCTGGGCTTGGTGAAGTATGAAGGTATGAAGGTTGATCTTAGAAATCTGGAAATCTTGTAGGCAATCTTCAAATCTTCAAAGTTTCTCTTTGGAAGCAAATCTTAAGCAATTCTCAAGCAATACACCAGCAGCTTGGAAAATGAGGATGAGCATGCTATTTATAGCTGAGCTCCAAAAACTAGCCGTTGGGGAGCAGAGCAAGGACTATGTGCTGTCGCTTTGTGATTAGCGCGCAGCTGTCCTTTATAGCCGTTGGAGACATCAAGTTGACAGTTTTCAAAAATCTTCAAGAGTGACAGCTGTCTTCAGATTTGAAATTCAAACAAGGGGAGCGTCTCCATCTTCGTGTGTGCTGAGTGTTCTTGTTTTGTCGTTTGTCCACATCAGCAAATTTGGCTCATTCAAAAGCGTAGCTTGTTATGACGCTTTCCAAGCTTCATAAGGTAAGGTCAAAAAGTGAGAATTAAGGCAAGTCTGAGTGCGCATGAGATTCATGCGCATGGAGTGCGCAGAAGGTGATGCGTTGCGCATGAAGGGATGCGCTGCGCATGAAAGGTGTGCGCACCATGCTTTGCCTTTGCTCTATTTACCATGAAATTATAGCTTCAGCCCTAGATACTAAGCCTAGTCTTTAAAGAGGACTTAGCTAAAAATTGAAGTTACAAAACTTCTTACATAGGGTCCTAAAGTCCTTAAAATAAACACAGGTGATGGTATCAATCAATTCTAACATAAGTAGGAGGGTTAAGTGATAAGCATACCCAACAAAGCACTTATGTTGTTACACCTAGTTAGTCCCTTTAACAGTACCACCATCACCACCTCGTATTCAATGGAGCATCACAAGACTACCAAAAACAAATTCCCAACGAGGGTCTTTTCTTTTAGAAGTCAACAACTGTCACTTAAAGGATGTGATAACAAATATTTTACAATCAATCATCTTGATTATTATAATAACAAACTGATATAAATTAATGAGAATTTGAAAGGAGTTTGAGGCGAACAAAATTTGAGCAACTTTCAGCAAGTAAAAAGAAGTGAATATTTAATTGACTCAACTCAACACCCTCATATTGAACAATTTCTCCAAACATCTTGATGAGAGTGCTGCTACTGAAAGGAGTTCACATCCAAACAGGACAAGATAATAGCAGAAACAATTGATATAAAACAAATATAATTGGTATAAATCAATATGAATTCTGATGCATACTATCCTCTTTTCACACTGTTGGAACACAATTTCAAGATCCAATTGATATAAATCAATGAGAATTTGGAAGGATTTTTGGAAAGGTAAGACCCTAAATTTATTAGGGTTTTGAGTAAGATGGAAAGCCAGTGAGGGGAGAGGATCGATGAAAAGGATACCTGGTAGTGCGGCGACAAAGGGAGAGGAGAAGATACATGTTCAAAGCGACAAAGATGGTGGTGGCGCCGCTGCAAATCGTGTCCGTCTCTCCCTGCTGTCTCTCCGACTTCGTGCTCAACTCAGGATTGTAAAACGTGAATGTGAAAATCGAAAAACTAAATCTAGCCAAAGCAGCGAGCGACAAACTAAATTAATAAGTGAAGGTCTGTTGGGTAAATTTAGCTTATATATGTAGGGTTTAATATAAAAATTAAGAGGGTCAATGATATTTTTCAGGGGGGTTAATGGTATTTTTTTAGGTGGGTCAAAGTTAAAATCCTAAAAGAATAAGGGGTCAAAGTGGGCATAAACGTGAATTTCAGGGGGGTCAATTGACCCCTCCCTCTATAACGTGCATCCGCCACTGGTGAACACTTCAAATTTTGTTCCATACAAGTAATGCCTCCATTTATGTAAAGCAAAAAAAATCGCAGCCAACTCTAAATCATGAGTAGGATAGTTCTTTTCGTAAGGAGATAGTTTCCTCGAAGCATAAGCTATCACTTTGCCATCTTGCATCAAGACACAACCCAATCCTTCTTTAGAAGCATCGGTATAAACCATGAAATTCTCACTTCCACTAGGTAAAGCCAAGACTGGAGCTGTAGTTAAGCGCCTTTTCAACTCTTGAAAACTTGCTTCACACTTGTCACTCCACTCAAAAGAAGTAGATTTCTGAGTCAAATTAGTCAATGGAGTAGCAATCTTGGAGAATCCCTCAATGAATCTCCGATAATAACTAGCCAAGCCCAAGAAACTACGGATCTCTGTCACTATAGTTGGCCTCTTCCAGTTTACAACTGCTTCAACTTTGGAAGGATCTACTGCAATACCAGTAGCAGACACAACATATCCCAAGAATGAAACCTCTTCTAACCAGAAAGCACATTTGCTGAATTTTTCAAATAATTATTTCTCACGAAGAACTTGCAATACCACTCTGAGATGTTGTTCATGCTCAGCCCGTGATTTAGAATACATAAGAATATCATCAATGAATACCACCACGAAACAATCAAGATATGGTTTGAAGATACGGTTCATCAAATCCATAAATACAGCTGGAGCATTTGTCAAACCGAATGGCATAACAATAAACTCATAATGCCCATACCTGGTACGGAAAGCTTTCTTTGGTATATCCTCAGATCTGATTTTCAACTGATGATAACCACTTCTCAAGTCAAGCTTCGAGTACACTACTGAACCTTGAACCTGATCAAACAAGTCATCAATATGAGGTAACGGATATTTGTTCTTGATAGTTACCTGATTAAGAACTCTGTAATCAATACATAATCGCAGAGTACCATCTTTCTTTCTGACAAATAACACTGGTGCACCCCACGGTGATACACTAGGCCTGATGAATCCCCTTTCAAGTAATTCCTCAAGCTATGTCTTTAACTCTTTCAACTCAGCTGGCATGCTATACTCTTGTCAGGTGGCATGGTAATAACTCAATACAGAACTCAAGCTCTCGATCAGGTGGCATGCTATACTCAGAAGAGAACACATCTGAAAATTCAGACACAACAGGAATATCTTCCATCTTGGGAACAGATAAACTCTTGTCAAGCACACATGCGAGATACCCGGCACAACCACGAGATAAAAGTTTTCTAGATTTTAAAGAAGAAATAACACGTATATCATACATAGGCCTATCACCTTCAAAGGTAAAATCAGGCAAACCAGGTATAGAAAAAGTTACTACTTTTCTATGTCAATCAACAGATGCATAATGCACATATAGCCAATCCATGCCAAGAATAATGTTGAAGTCCCTTATAGGTAACACGACTAGGTCAGCAAGAAGGGCATGATCACCCACAAGAACTTCACATTTCTTATAAACCTCAGAAGCAAACATGCAATCTCCCACAGGGGAAGATACTTCTAGCACATAAAGAATAGAATCAGGAAGAACATGCAAGTGCGACACAAAATGAGATGCCACATAAGAATGAGATGAGCCTGGATCTATCAGGACTCGTGCTCTCGTACTAGAAAGTAATATAGTACCTCCTATGACCGCAGAAGACTCAGCTACACCCTGCTGATCTAGAGAAAACACTCGACCCTGAACTTTAGGTCGACCCCCACTATCTCTCTTAGTACCTGAGGCCTGTTGACTCGTACCCCCAACTTGACTTCCTTTGCCTTTTGGACAATTCTTGATAAAGTGCCCTGTTTCACCACAAGATAAACATTTTCCTTGCTTTAGCCAACACTTGTCTTCAGAATGGCCTTATTTCAAGCAATAACCACACACTTTCCTGGAACCTTGGACTGTTGTCTTAAAACCAGTTGATACACTACCTTTACTTTCAGATGGTTGTCGAAATCGACGATCCTGGCGGTTAGATTTACCACCCTTAGAACCAGATCCCTGTGCTTTCTCTGAAACACGACCTGTCATGATTGTTCCCTGCTTTACCTTGTGTTCTTCAATGTCATTCTCAATCCCATAAGCTTTTTCCACTGCTTGTTGGTAACTAGTAAGCTGTAGAGAAAGAAGTTGCTTCATGTACTCAGTCTTCAACCCCTTCACAAACCTCTGTGCCTTCTTTGTTTCATTTGGAACTAAGTGATCATAATACCTATCCAATTCTGTGAACTTGGTTGAGTATTGCCCCACTATCAAGCTTCCCTGCTCCAGATTAAGAAATTCCATCACTTTTCTGTCTTGAACCACTGCTGGAATGAACTGTGACTTGAATGCTTTCAGAAAATTCTCCCAAGTCTGTGGTACCCCTTCTAGTTCCCAGCTTTTATTCAGAACTTGCCACAAATGTTCAGCAGCTTTCTCAAGTTTAAAGGTTGCAAATGTTACCTTATCACCTCCTGTGCATCTCAAGGCTGTAAAGATCTTTTCTATACTTTCTATCCACTCTTCTGCCTTCTTAGCATCAGGTTCTCCGTCAAAGCTACGAGGTTTCAACTTCAAGAACCTTGTAAGTCGATTAGGATAATCCCAGTCTATATTATCAACCATCTCTTCTTGAGGAGTTACAGATCTCAGCTGATTACTGCCACAAGTACCTTCAGAACTCATTGTACCTGTAGGTAAACACTCGGCGTTAATCACACACCCAAGACTAACCCATACCTAGGCCATAGACCCTATCCAGACTTAGAGTAAACCAAGGTAGCTAAACAAGGTAGCTAAACCAGGGTAGCTCTGATACCAACTGACACGCCTCCAAGTCCCGGGATTCCCTAATAGAACCTCGAACCTGATGGGTGTGACTAACAAGAAACAAGAAACTAACAAGAAACGGGATGACATCTGCTTATAACAAAGTGACATGATATATATACTCAAGAGTAAGGAGCTAAGATAGCTCACAACAAGAGTTCTAGACAAGAAAATTAAAACCAAACATGATTATACACAGCGGAAGACATGCCTAGAACATAAGCTGGCATTACAAGATGTCTAGAGACAACAAGTACTATACAAGACTGTCTATCCCAAAATAAGGAGTTATACAACCCATACAAATAATCCTCACCAAAATGTAAAAGGACACAAGTCCCAAAAGAATAACAACCTGCGTAGTAAACTCCCAGCTATGTCGAGCCTCACTGCGCACTATCACTAGCCTTCCTTTGATCTAAGGAAAACAAATAAACAAGGAATGGGGTGAGATAAATCTCAGTAACCTATTAGATGCAACTACATGACATGTTATTATGCAATTCAAGTAGATACTCAAGTAATCATGTATCAAGTATCATCAAGTAACAAGTATATGAGAGGCTAAGCCAACTCATCAAGTAGCACATAGGGCTAAGCTAACACGTTACAAAGGATATTGCTTCCTTCCTTATTCCTCCCACGAATACCATTGTTGTCGTAGCTTGTATTATTTGACAATCACGATCAATATCAAGAAACTGATTATACAGTATATATAAGAAGACCCGGTAACCAGTGTCATTCCCAAGATCAAGATTCACGAGGTGCTCACGAATTTAGCATTCACTTTTATCAGGCGTATTGCTCTAACAAAGGAAGCTATGCCCTTACTATGGCCTGTAGTAAGGGGTCAAGCGCAGATACATAGATCCCCGATTATCACTTTGGCCCCAGCCTCATGATAAGCGTGAACCTATATACCTCCAAACAAGCAAGGACCAGCTGGACTCACACAAGAATGCACAAGTAGGTATTTACTTGAACTACGAGAGTAGAACTAATCCAAAAGTAGTGGACTAGCTCACAACAAGGAACATGCTTCAAGTAATCAAGAAGTCACATTGTTATCAAGCAACTATATGCAATGTTTACACATACATATCAAGAACATTTCTCATACACGTTAGTGCTTGTTCTTAGCACTTTCAAGTTCATTACCATACACATGTATTGGTTTCAAGGCATGTACAAGATTTTATCTTCTTATATTCAAGTTCTCAATCCACTTCTATGGATGTTTAAGACATGTACAAGATTTTATTGTCTTATACTCGAGTTATCATTCCAATCTTTGGACATTCAAGTCATATATAAGAGTTAGACATCTTATACTTCAAGTTCATCATCCTATACTTTGGATGTTTAAGCTCAAGACATTGTTCTAAGGCCCCTAAGGTGCACAAACATTGGTTTCAAGACACATATAACATATTAGTGCTTGCTCATAGCACTTTCAAGACATATAAAAGAGTTCTTCCTTTTATACTCAAGTTCTCTATTCAAATCATTGAATAATCATGTTCAAGACTCACTTCTGATGCCCCTAAGGTGTCACAACACCTGCTAGGACATCTTATACTAAGGCTATATACCTCAATTGGGGTTATTTCCAACTTATACAAATATTGGACAACATTTTGAGTTTTCAAGTCATCCGGGCGGGCGCTCAAAATGGACCGGGCGGCCGCACACTACAACACATTTTGTATGGAAATTCTTCAGCTAGCTTGTGCGGTCGCACAAGGGATTTGTGCGGTTGCACACTAGGGCGCAAATGCTCAATTCTTTCCTAGGTTAAGAATTCTCCGTCCCAAGTATAGGAGTATAACTTATTAACACTCAAGACATTCAAGACATACAAAAATACTCTCTAAACATGCTCTAAACATGCCTAGAAGATTTTCAAGTTCATTTCCTCTTTTATTTCTACAGAGTCTTTTATACTCCCTTTGTCCCAAAATTACAAGTATCACAAAAATTGCCCCAAACACGAAATTGACAAGCACAAGTATTAAGAATAACATATATGCATGTTATTACAAGCAAGGGGGAGCTAATAACTTACCTAGTCCGAAATCAAAGTTACCCAAACAAATTTATGTTCGTCAGGAAACACTCTATTCAACGCCACGAATATTTATCCGGGATCGGAATCGCGAACATAGGGATAATTAAACACGAGGAGTCGAGAATAGGGTAAACCCTAAACCTAGCTTTTCTTCACACAGAGAAAACGTAAAAAACTAATTTGGGGAAGAACATCCCAGGCAACAAACAAGATATACTTTCAACTTTCAAGAAATGATAACTAGGCCCCTCAAGTTTCACTTTTAACAAAAAGGCCCCTAAAGTCATATTTTCACAAATGACCCTAAAGTCAAAACTAGACATTTAACCACCTTAATATTCTAAAGCAGTTAAGAAATTAACTCAAGTAAAACTAGCACATAATATGCAAGTTCAAGAATTTAACAAGGAAGTCAAATATTTAACAAGAATAAGGATGGGCGTTACAAAATTCTTAACACACAATGAAGTTCGTGAGTGGCCAACCAATCCCAAAATCAAATTTCCCGCTTCTAAGCTTACTTCGCTTTATTCAGTTTTGCACAAACTTTGCTTGTTTAATTGGCTCCCTTCCAAAAGTGATCAAAATCTTACCATGGAACAAGCTAGAGTTTTGTATAAGCTAGGGAAAAACAAACCTCTTAATTTTGGGAATCTTGTTTTTAAACATCTTGCTACTTGGCCAAAGAGGAAAGAACCATCTTATTTCCCGTATCCCTCATTTATCTTTCGAGTACTCACTTTCCAAAAACTCCTCGTAGAAGCCTCCGATGTCTTCACTTCCGGTCCCAGTTTCTATGTTGTGGATAATCAATTAAAGAAAGGAAATAGGTATAAAGATCTACCTTGGTCCAAACCGTCCCAAGCCTCAGATTCCAGTTCTATTCCTACTAAGAGTACTCCCTCCCAAGAACAACCTTCTGCCCCAGATTTTACCTTCTCAAATCCTACAGGTACTGCTGGTGCTACCCCAAATGTTGTCAACACTTCTGATAGCACTTCTGTTATGATTCCAAAGGCAGATGTAATACAGGTTCTTCAAAGGATTATTGGGAATGTAGGGCATCAAGTGCAGTCCTGGATGAAAATTCATACAGATTTGCAGGCTTTTCTTGATTAGCTTTCTTCACAAACAGGGGGAGGAAATGCTACTACTGATGCAAGTGCTGCCCAGGGTGCTGCTGCTGCCCAGGGTGCTGCTGCAGGTGCTGGAGGCGATGATACTCAACAAGGAAATGAAGAGGACAAGGACGAGGAGGAGTAAAACAGCGGGTTATGGTTCTGTTTCTTTTGAACACTTTTATTTTGGAAGTTGGGTGGTGATCAAAACAATTTTTATGTTAGTTGTTTTAAAAATTTGTGGTGGTTGTCATTAAACATTTTTATTTGTTTTTGTTAGGTGGTTTGTTAAACAATTTTCTTTTGGTTGGATGGTTGGTTGAAGTGTGTTACACTTCGTTTTGTTTGGATGTTTTGACCATGATCTATGTTGGTCAAATTAGTACTTTGTTTTTAGTACTCGGTTTTAGTTAAAACTGTTTTAAAGTCATTGTTTGTTTCGGTTGACTCACCTATTTAGGGGGAGTAAATCTTTGTGAGAAGACCTTATTCATATTATGTATTGGTGGCTAACATTGTCTTGCAGATCACATCATTATTTAGTTTGTGAAGAAATATCCAATTAAGGGGGAGATTGTAAGTGCAGAACGTGGTGATACCACAAGTGCTGCCAACACTGTCCCAGTGATACCCGACGGACTGTCTGGGATTTTATTTGGATATTTGCTTCATAAATAATTGATGTACTAATGTACTAATGTCTATTACAATGAAAGCTTTGTGGAACGACTAAGTCTATACACGAGACCCTATCCTAGCCAAAACAAACTCATAATACTCGATTACAAGAATGGAAAGGTTTGGGAAGACAGGGTTTATCAGTACCAAGGAGTGTATAGACTTTCTTGTGTGGGGAGTGTGTTTTATTTGCTTCAAGTGTTGTATCTTCAAACACATCCTTCCTTGCTATTTATAGGCTTGATCAACTTGGGGAATACTCCAATAATGGCTTGGAGAGTTGATAAAAACGTGGTTGAGTGGAGAGATGTAGTGGCCGAGCCTTGTGGTGAATTATCTCCACATTTCCTACAATGTAGGAACTACTTTCTTTGTGCCCAAGTTTGTGCTTTGCCATCTTGTACCTTCTAGCTTCATGCGCCTTGTACATCCTTCTTCAACAACTTAGCTCTTTTGAATGGGTCAAATCCCATGTGTTTGTTGTGAAGTAAATTCCATATGTTTATGGATAAAATCCTTTTTTATCCATAACTCTTCTTTAACTTCCTTGCAATATTCTAGCATAGTATATACCTAAAAATTGGACCAACATAAACACTAAACTTGTATAAATATTAGACATTAGTACATCAATTATTTATGAAGCAAATATCCAAATAAAATCCCAGACAGTCCGTCGGGTATCACTGGGACAGTGTTGGCAGCACTTGTGGTATCACCACGTTCTGCACTTACAATCTCCCCCTTAATAGCATTAGGGAACTCTCAGCCTTGTACTCATTTCATATTATTAGTGAAGGTCTCGCCTTTTGAGGCATCCCTCAAGATATATAATTTATATATCTTGAGAAAAATAATTCTTGTATGATTTTTCCGCTGCAAACACTTTTCAGAAATTGTTTTCTGTTCGTGTGTGTTAAGTGTTGCCCGAAGTGTTATCGTTGTAGTGGCAACACCTTTGATAACACTTCTTTTCTGATTTAGGCCATCGACTCATTTTTTTTCAATAACTATAAATTAATTTAATAATTTTAATAAAAATTTAAAGTTTGTTCTTTTTCAAAATATTATCAAGAACAACTTAGAGATTTTTTCTAGAATAATTAAATTAATTTATTTGTTACTCCCTCTGTCCCGAAATAAATGTCCTACTTTCTATTTTCGTTTGTCCCAAAATAAATGTCATCTAATGAAAAATAGGGTTTAAATTTTGGTGATCTTCCAATACTACCCATTCTAATAGGCGCAAGCATTGCAATGTCATAAGAAGTGTCACTCTACCCATATGAATAGATTGGGGCAATCAAGAAAACATAACTAAAAGATTAAATATATTGACTTGCCAACTATGACCTTTATTCCGGAAAAGAGGAAGTATAAGTCATTAAATAAAAAAATTGGGAACATTTTTTTAAGTCGAAGGAAGTAATCAGCAAACTGTTGCAAATTGGGAGCTATGGGGGTTTGATTAGTGACTTATAGGGATGGCCAAACCGAACCGGAACCGGAAAATCGGACCGGAAAAGCCCGGAACCGGAGCAAACCGGGGAGGAAACCGGAACCGGACGAACCGAAACCACAAGGCATCCGGACTGGTTCAGGGTCACATATATGTCGAACCGGACCGGAACCGTAACCGGACCGAAAATCCCTTGTTTTTCAATAATTTTAAAGGGGGGACCGGAACCGGACCGTAACCGTACCGGAACCGGATTGTGCCAAACCGGAACCGAAACCGAAACCGGGGTAAGCGCGGGCCGGTTCAGGGTCACCCTTTTGCCGAACCGGAACCGGCGGTTCCGAACCGGAACCGGGCCCGGAACCGGTTTTGGCCATCCCTTGACTTATGTATGAGGGAGAAAACAAGGATGGAGAAATGAGTAACTATCAGTATACTCGAATGAGGTGTGTCCTTTCTACTACCTAAGACTCCTTTTTATAGGCAAGGAGTTACACCCATCACTTTCACAAATACTCTCTCCGTCCCTATTTACTTTACAAAAATTGTCATTTTGGGTGTCCCTATTTACATTACAAAATCCCAAAAAGGAAACTTTTAAACATTTTTTAAATAGTGGGACCCACTTGTCATACTCACAACAACTATCCACTTACTTTTCTCTACCCACTTTCTCTCTCCCACTCAACTATCTACACTCACAACACATCAACTTTACAATCATTTTCTTAATTTTTGTGCAAAGCCTCATTTTTGTAAGGTAAATAGGGACGGAGGGAGTAGTTCTTACTTTTTGTGCATAGTAACAACTATTTATACAAAATGCATTACACAGTACATTACTCATAATGTGATACTTTTCATTGCTATAGTGTGCTACAGTCCACATAATAATTATTTATAACATTGCTATAACGTGATATTGACAAGTTTCTATTATTTAAATAAATGCTACCGCGCGTTTTTATAAAATACGTTTTCCTTATCACTAGAAAAAACGCATTTTTCAGGAGACTAACTCTCTTAGTTGACCACAAGCTCAACTCTCTCTATTGCATCAAGATTTACGATGACAAATTTGAATTCAAAGAAACATAATCTTATCACGAATCAATATTTTTTTGATCGAGTGACACTCAAATCGTTCTTAGAACCAAATGGGGAATGATTTTAATTCCTTTGTTGTAGCCTTTGAATTTGTATGGTTTAGAATTTTTATTAAATTTTAGAGTTTTATTCTGCGTTCAAAGTTTACGTTTGAGATCATACTTTAAATTTTGAAAATTTTGAGTCCGTCTCACAAATGAGATTTTGTTTTTGAAATGTCTCGCAAATGATTGAAGTTATTAGGTAGTAATAAAATTTAATGAACGACATAAACTGACTTGGTTGAACGGAACCCAGACACTCTGGGCCCACATACCTAACAGAGCTATACCGAGAGGCCCATGTTTACAGGCCGACATCAATAAGGCCGAGCAGGCATCCCTTGCCTAGGCCGAGCCTGAGAAGCCCAATCCGTAGCCGGCCTCTATGACGAGCCGAGTTAGATGACGGGCCGACTTACATCAGAAACCTCCCATTATCGTTGGGAAACCTCTTACAGAGTTTGATACAACTCTAACAGTGAAGATCTTTATCTAAACAAGGATATCTCTTCTATCAGATAACAGGATATCATCCATCCTCATCAGGACTCTATCTTCAAGGAATGCGAGTCCTACATCAACACAGGCATCCTAGCTTCTCTAACAAGCTAGGACTCATTCACCCACGCCTATAAAAACAGGTCCTCACGACAGGAAGAAGGTAATGAACTTTTGGCTCTAATATGGTCAATTGATTTCTTTTGTTATCATACAAACCATATCCTTATTCTTACACCGGAGGGACTTCGCCGGTGAAGCCCCGGTTTAGTTTACGTTTGTTTCGTGTGTGCAGCTCCGGCCATCAAGAACTGTCGCTGGGATTATCCGAACCGCTAGACGAAGGCTGATCCAACCAGATTTTGGCGTCATCAGTTTGGTTCCATTGCCGGGAAATCGATTGGTCAGTTCTTTAGCCAGATAATTCCAGACCATGGCCGGAGAATTGGTTGACGGGCGAGAAGCCAGCCCTTCAAAAGAAACTGCAAGAGATGCACCGCCCCCAAAAAACACGAACGCTGCTGCACAAAATCAGAGGCTCCCACCTACAGCACCTGCACAAGGGGGAGGAATGCATACCCGTTCAAAGGGGCCGACCCCTAATGTTGTTAACCAATATGGGCGCCGCCGACGGATAGGATCCCGAAACAATGGAGCAGGACCATCACAGCCGCTGCCATTGGACAAGAGAACATTGCTTCAACAGAATGTTCAAACACTCCAACAGCTGGCCTACGCACAGCGGGCCCTGTTAGAACTTGACCCCGAAAACTCCTTGGCTAACCTACTCCAGCCATCTGGAACGAGGGGGACAAATCTGGATGACAGAGCAAGCAGAAGGAAGCCCCTACAAAATCGTAGACGGGATGCGCCTCCCAGGAGCCGTGTAAGTCGCCAAGACGGACGTCTAGGAAGACTCAATATCGATGGGGACCTGAGAGACCACATTAATCGCCGCCGGGAAGAACAAGAAGATGAATCCCCAGGAGTGGAAATTATAGAGGAAAGACGTCGTGGGGACGCCCGACGTCATTCACCTCCCAGGTAGGATCCACCACGGCGCACATCACCCCGGTAGGATCCACCCCGACATACTCCGCCTCGCCGTACTCCTTCAAGGCATCGTCTCGAACTAAACCAAGGTGAAAGGAGACGCCGAGACCGAAGCATAGTCAGTTCCAGTCACACCTCGGCATTCAGCACAAGGGACATTGTCGACCTTAGAGAAAGGCTCAACAACATTGAGATGATGAATCAGGGGCACAGGAAACCCAATAATGACTATGATGCTATGCGCCCTTTCGCACAGAGGATTAAGGATGCACCACCTAATCCACAGTTAAAGCTTCCACACCTAGACAAATCCTCCGGCAACGCCGATGCTCTGGATCACGTCCAAGCCTTTGAGCCCACCATGGCCCTAGTGTCCAATCAGGACGACGTACTGTGTAAGGCCTTTGCAAGCACCTTAACAAAGGCAGCTCGGTCCTGGTTCATGGATCTTGAGAAAAGCAGCATCAATTCCTTTGCCAAGTTGAAATCACAATTTTTGGAATATTTTGCTACCGATGGGGCGAGAAAGAAAAGACTGTCTGACCTAGCCAACATGGTCCAAAGCAAAAACGAGTCCACCCTAAGCTTCTACAACCGGTTTAGGGACCTTGCCGACTCAATAGAAGAACGCCTGACCGACAGGGAGATCATTGTATGCTTCATGAATGGTCACAGGTCAGAGCAGTTAACTTATGAACTGTCGGTCAGAGAGCCCCTCACAAAAGACGAATTGTACCATGTTTCTTACGCCACGGCCATCGCCGAAGAGAAGAAAAAGACGTTATATGGTCATAAGGAACGGGACCGAGATCATGACAAGTCGCATAACGGGAACTCGTCCCAGGGGAACAACGAGGGAAACGGCAAAGGCAAGAACAGGACCAGGGGGACCGAGACATTCACCACATTCAATAAACCGATCTCTGAGATCATGAATCTGGTGGATCTCCCCAACCCCAAGCCTCTAAAAGACAACCCGAAATACCCGAGAGATACCACAAAGTATTGCTCCTATCACAGAGATAACGGCCACGACACCGAGAACTGTTTTGCTCTGAAGAAGATTCTACAGAAATGGGCCAATCAAGGCAAGCTCAATCAGTTCATGGCCAAGGACAATAAACGCCTAAGGGAAGAAGACAAAAACAATGACCAGGTAGATAGGTTACCTCGGGCCAGGTTGATAGGCGTGATCAGAGAGGAAATTCCATCAAACAAGAAACTCAAGGAGCAGATTTACGAGCTAAGTAAAGTCTTCCACATCCTTCCTTGGATACATGAGAGGGAGGAAGTGATTAGTTTTTCTCTGAATGAGTTGGCGGGAAACCGTGCGATGAGAGAACAACCATTGGTCATCACAGGCCGCATTGATAATTGCGAGTCAGACAGGCTCCTCATAGACTCCGGAGCGGCCAAGGATGTGCTATACTATCGCACTTTTAAAGAGATGGAACTTCCTAATACAATGATGACCCCAAATAATGGAAGGCTAGAAGGGTTCACTAATCATAAGGCTGATGCCAAAGGAACCGTCGACTTACTCTTGGAAATCGGAACTCATCCCTACAAAACCTCGGCCACGGTCACCTTCATAGTCATGGATCTGGACAGTGATTACCATGCTATCCTAGGCCCCAGTCAAGGAAAGCTGGGTCTGGTTGCCTCCCTCCCCCACCAAAGGGTGAAGTTCCCCACCCCGGCTGGAATTGGGTGCGTCCCAGGCTCGCCTAGAGATTTTTTGGAACATGTGATGAAGTCTAGGAAAGGAAAGGCTAAGATGGAGATTGATACTCCAGATAAAAGAATCACGGTTTCAAAATCAACCACGGTTACAACCTCGACGCCACATATCGGTGTTATATTGGCTACTGTTGAAGATAAACCTGAAGAATGGGTTATTCTTGACAACGACGTCCCAACTAAAGCCAAGGTTACTTATGGCTTAGACGGCTTCGGCTGCATCTCGATAAACACAGCTTCGGACGAGCCGAGTAACTTGGCTCTCGCCATCGTCCCAAGCTCAGGGGCCACACAGCCGACTGACATGGAAACCGAGATCGAGAAACTGTTAGACATGGAAAACCTAAGTTTGAAAGGGGAGGACAAGGAAAAGGTCAAGCAGATCATTGTCGAGACCCTAGAGTTCAGAGACGGCCCCGAACTTAAACCTGTAGATCAGTTAGACGAGGTCGTCATCAACCCAGTGTTGGGTTTCGTAGACACATGCGCAGCGGAATTAAGCATTTAAAATTTGTGAAACCCAAAGCCCATAGATCCATTCATATGATTAAGTCAAATACAATATGATGAATACTAGAATACTAACCCTTGATGCCTTTGATTTTGCAACCTTGAATTCGATGGAGGCTTGAAACCTTGATCACGAACATAGTAAGAATCACGAACTTTGAAGATGATAAGTTTCACCCTCTAGCGGTATCCACACCACGAACGAATATCAAGAACACTTGATCTTGGTTGCTAGACCAAAATTGTGAAACGCGTTTTCACAATTAATATGAACTATATGGAATATTATTTGTGTATAATTTTGTTCTTCAATCTAGGATCTCTTAGAACAAAATAATTCTCTCAAAACTCTTTTGAAAACTTACACAAAACATTGGTAGTGATTTTGGCCAACTTAGGGGTGTTTATATACAAGTTAGACCTATTCCAAATAGGTAACTTGTGTGTAAACCCGCAAGGAATCTCAATTAAGAAAGTCCAAAACGTTTCCATAACTTGTTTCCTTTTTGGAATTAGGAAACCAGTCCCCGGCAGTACTGTGCGGCCGCCCAAGAACACTTGTGCGGTCGCCCAAGTCATCTGGAACAATATGGTATATTTGAGCCACACTGTGCGGCCGCCCAAGTCAAACTGTGCGGTCGCACACTTGCTCTGGAACACCCTTAAATTTCCAAAATCCCTTAATGGTCCTTCGACCCAATTTTCCAGTATAGTCCTTTTAGGATTCTTTCTATTGTGTGTGACCCTCTAGGATTATACTAAGTTGGCAATGGGTTCAAACATGAAACCATAAGATATGATTAGGTTCTAGCAAACCGTCATACCTACCCAAATAGTATAACTAGATGCAAGTTCGCATTCCTTTAGAACATGTCACAATCCCTTTGTCCACGATGTCATTGAACACAAGTCATGGTCAATAAGTCAACTTGTATTCTTCAATACTTTCTCGATTCCGAATATGTTGATGATCCAAATGACATTGATCCAATCAATCCATTTGAGTTTGGCCAAACATTTCATCAAGCATCATTCCTTCGAGGGGCCCAAGCTTGACATCTCTCCGAAGAGGGACAAATCCATTTGGCTTATTATTCTTCCCTACGTGAATCCAATCATGCCAATCATACCCTTTATAACTACCGTGTTAAGGCAGCGTTTGAATATTTCAAACATAATGTTCATCAAGTGGAAGACTATAATAACTTCATGTCCAAGGATTTAAATGACATAACTAATATGAGATTTATATATGACATTGACCATGACATAAATCTCATACCGCGGGTCATGTCCAGTACCTTGTTCCAAACAAGTACCCATAAATCTAACATGATCATCCCATGATCATTTAGCCTTTATACTAGTGCTTAACAAGCTCTAGGGACGGAGATTATTATAAGCAAACACGAGCCATAATAATAATCTTATTATCTCTTTATCATTATGAATAAAATGATAACTTATACAACGTTTAACAACCGTGCCTAGGGCACCAACACCAACAATCTCCCACTTGCCTTAGGCCCAATTCCCTAGGTATCCAATACCTATGGACCCAACATGACCATCATGTCTTAGCTTGTGGAAGTCCCATTGTTTAGCGTGTCCGTAACGTTATCATTAGTAGGTACTTTGCATATACGTATGTCTCCCTTATCAACGATTTCTCGAACGATAAGAGAACGCCTAAGTATGTGTTTGGATTTAGGATGTGCTCTTGGTTCCTTTGCTTGGTCAATAGCATCACTATTATCACTAATATGGTCTATTGGATTAGCAATGCTAGGAACCATCTTAAGTTCACAATGAACTTCTTAATCCAAACCACTTCCTTTGCAGCATCCAATGCGGCAATATACTTAGATTTAGTATGTAGAATTTAGTGACTGTACTCTGCTTGGAACCATTCCAACTTACAGCTTCACCATTTGTTATAAAATTCGATTGCGATTTTTCTATTATCTTTGTCAGTTTGGAAGCATGCATCCGTGCACCCATATACGACGAGATCATCTTCCATCCCTCCATAGATCAAAACAAATCTTTAGTGCTTCTAAAGTACTTTAAGAATTGTTTCACATAGCCATCCAGTGAATCTCACCGGTGTCGGATTGATATCTACTCATCATGCTCCAAGCATTAGATATATCCGGCTTAGTACTTATCATGGCATCATGGATCCAATTGCCGAAGAAAATGGCATCCCATTCATTTTCTCATGCTCATCATTTGTCTTAGGACATTTGATTCTTTGCATAGAAAAATATCCATGTAACATTGGCAACTGTCCTCTCCTAGAATTTCCATGCGAAACCTTCTAATGACCTTGTCAATGTATGTACTTTGGCTTTAAACCAATTTGCTTCCTTGATCTATCTCTATAGATCTTAATGCCAAGGATATATGCAGCTTCATCCATATTCTTCATTGCGAAACACTTTCTTAACCAAATCTTTACAGATTAAAGTGTAGGAATGTCGTTTTCAATGTATATACAAAATTCATCTTCGTTCTTGATTAAGCCAAAGTCTATGACTTATCAAAACGGAGATTCCAACTCCCAAAAGCTTGCTTCAATCCATCCAATGAATCTTCGCAACTTTCATACCTTTTTAGAATTTTCTTGACTATCAAAACCTTTAGGTTGTATTCAATACATCCTTAAGTGAGTTCCCGTTGAGGAACGCTTGTTTTGACATCATTTTTATCATATTTCATATTCCAAATATGAACATGTGATTATGAATATTCTAATAAGTTTCTTGCTACCCATGTAAGTTTTTCTCCAAGAAAAATCATTCATCTCCTTTGGTTTTTACACCTTAGGTTAGAATGATCAAGTTCCAAACTCGATTATTATACATGAATTGCCTTTTAGATTTTATGACTCCAAGCCATTAATCTAAATGTGGAGTTGACATTGCATCTTTGATAGATGGTAAATACTTCATTCCAAATGAAATTTACCTCAACACTTTCTATTTCGAAATATCCAATATTTCTTGCAATAGATTGTGTCCTATCACATATGCAAGTTCTTGTATATCTTTTGAACGGACTTTTCACGACTCCTTGTGAAAACTTGTTCAACTTCCATCTTAGGTTAAAATATATATTTTTTAGGTCTCGAACCATTCGAGATACATTTTACTCCCACTGATTCTTTTAGAGATAAACCATTTATCTAGAAAAGTATCATCATAATCAACAAACCATTTTTTTCTTATGAGTAAAATTATATCCTCAAGTTTCCTTAGGATATCCCATGAAAATATATTTATTAGATTTAAATGTGAGTGTGTCCCAGACAACTCTTTTCCAAAAGGTCTCACCATCTTAAATCGTTGCGAAAGGCAAACCGAGTTTTCTTTCATCTTTTAACCTCTCTTGATGGTATTCAGATTAGTATAATCATAGCGGTTTCAAATACATAACCCCAAAACAAATAACGGAAGATCTATTTGACTTAGTCATCCAATTAACCATATCCAATAAGGTTCTTATACTTCCATGCAGACACATCATTTAAAATGATGTTCTTAGTGAAGTTAATTTGTGAAACCATTTCACAACTTTAATGATGACTGTCAAATTCTTGGTTCAATTATTCGTCATCATGATCCAATCAGAATCTTTGAATGGTTTTACCAAGTATAATAAAAAAAAAATTCTTTTAGCATTGCTTCTTAATGCACCATACACATCAAAATGTATTAGGTCAGTTAAGATATTAGCCTTTTACCAATCATAGTAAAAGATGTCTTGGTCCAAGTAAATAAGATTTGCATAAATCATGTGATTCCAAATCATATGACTTAAAACACCGTCCCATGGAATTTTAGATATGCATCTTTTATTTATTTGATCAAAACAATAATGCATAAAGAATTTTAATCATTTATGTTATAGCCTTTATTACTTTGTTCTTCAAGATTTAGGATATAAGATTTATTTATATGATAACACAATGAAGTAAACCATAATAAATAAATCACTTTTCTTATTCCAAATAAGAAATAAATATCCTTCATTATCTTATAACAAAATAATATTTCCTACTTCATTAGTAAAGCCACTTTACAAGTGTTCTATGAATAATGTTGCAACTCTTGCATCATTACCATTCATAGATCAACCTTTACTATAAGTAGTCTTTCAATTTACTAATTATTCTGGTATCCTATACCCAATAATTAAATTTAGAAAGATTAATTTATAACATAAAATTTTCAAGCGGTAGTCCCACTACCATTCCTTTTATTGATCATCCAGAATTTTGACTATAATTCTAAATGGTCAATCCAATTGCCATTTTACCAAATTGCATCAATTAAAGTTATTATTTTAACCATAATTATTTCTTTTAGGTTTGACAACTCTTGTCTTACCTTTCTTTTGGCACTTGGCCCTTTTCCTTATGAACCATGAGCTCTGGAGAACCATTCTCCAATATCTTCATCTTCGCAGTTTTTAGCATGTTAATGCAATTCGAAGAAATTCTTATTCATTCTAAACATGTTATAGTCCATCACAAAGTGATTATAACTCTTAGTCAATGAATTAAGAATAAGATCCATGGCTAGCTCCAACCCAATTGGACTCCCAAGTTTCTCAAGATGCTCTTTGTAGCCATTATCTTAAGCATGTGAGGTTCCACTTATTACCCTCTACTCTTTTTGCAAGAAGTGAATGCAATAATGGTTTTATACCTCTCTTGCTTAGATTGCTCTTTGAAACATGTAACTCAACTCCACGCCTATTTAATAGGCTTCCACAAGTTCCAAACTTTGTTGGAGTTTAAGAGCACATAATCGTGAGCATAAGACAACTCACATTCCTAGAATCATACTCATGATTCTTGTGATTGTCTATTCCGGCATTAGGTTCTTTAGGAATAGGCCCATCAAGAATGTACAACCCATCTTCTTGCCTTAGAACTATTCTTAGGCTCAGGATCCAATCCATGGAGTTTGTATCATTCTTTTGAAGCTTATCCGTATCAAGGATTAATCGCAATGATTTTAGTTGTCATCTACAACTTATGCAAAATTTCCAAAATTTTACAAGTACCAATCTCATTAAAGAAATAAATAATGTATTTTCCAAAAATACTCCCACTAAATTATATAACCTTCTTATACATCCAATGTATAATATAATTTAAATGGACTAAGATCCAACTTTAATTTAATTTTGAGTCCACGGAGGCGGACCGCTCAAAACTAAATTAATTAGGTAGACAACCCTGTCAATCATATCTCATATGACTCTTAGATCCTTTCATGAGACTCTTTTGATATTGGGCTAAGATCCAACTTTAATTTAACTTTGAGTCCACGGAGGCGGACCGCTCAAAATCAAATTAATTAGGTAGACAATTTCTTGTCAATCATATCTCATATGATTCTTAGGGATCCAATTTCGAAAGCATGTTTAATCTCATCTTTTGCCTAGGCCCAAAACTGTTTTGACGCCTAATTAAGTCCAACCATTTTAAACGTATAGGAACCATTCAATTTAATGCACCTTGCGGAGGCAAGCCCACATTGAATTAATGAACCTCATCTTGCTCATACATGAATAAAATTAATGCACCTCGCGGAGGCGAACCCACATCAAAATCATCCATGTATAAACAAGTGTTTTAATCATGGCATGGCAATGAAGGACTTAAAACTTTCTTGAAGGTTCATCACATATAGCATACAACACATTTATGAGCACATAAGATAAACATGTTACGCATCAAGTTTAGCCACTAAATTAATCATCATTAATTTAAGCACAACATTTATGTGTCATTAGTTTCTCTATAATTATGAGGATGAGACTATTTCAACTTTGGTTATTTTCTCCAAATCAAGACAACAAGAAGTGCGGTCGAACTAAGCCGTTAGGCAACCACAATCCCGCACTAATTCAAGAAACCAAGAAAGTAGTCCATGTGACTGAAACTAAGCAATAGATGGTCTCGATAAACGTAGGCCAATTGCATTCACAATTCCACATGGATCTCCAATCATCGAATCAAGAACTTTGTTTCTTAATTTTAGCAATTATGAACTCTTCATAATTCTAACTTCGTTTTATCTTTGAAACTTTGATTGCGATCAATTTTGGAAAACACAATCTCGATGAATGCAGATTAGTCATCCAAAACTTGAACCAATCTAGGAATCACAAGACTAAAACAAATAGGAAAATCAAACCCAAAAATCCACACACAAACCAACTACCCAAAACCCATTCCAGATCAGCAAGTCTGGACTGGTTCTGTTACTGGTTTTGTTGGACCTCTCGAAAATTCCAAATTCCAATTTTAACCAAAATCAGAACAGAATCAGTGAACTGTGCGGCCGCCCAAAATATCCTGTGCGGTCGCCCAAACATGTGCGGCCGCCCAGGGAGATTTGTGCGGTCGCCCAAACGCATCAGAAGGAATTTTGAAGTTCAAAAATTTGTCTCAAAATTGTCTTTCCCCGATTATTAAAACCATGATCCAATCAGAATTAATAATCAAACAATTCAGAATCCCTCATAATATTTATTGCGATTGAATCGTGCGATTAAAGTTGTAAAACAATAAACCACATAAAATCACATAACACATAAACATCATATAATCCAATATTCATATCATGCTAGGCACATAAAAAATTTATATACACACAACATGATCTAAGTATTGAAATAATCAACATGAATGGGGCTCTGATACCACTGTTGGGTTTCGTAGACACATGCGCAGCGGAATTAAGCATTTAAAATTTGTGAAACCCGAAGCCCATAGATCCATTCATATGATTAAGTCAAATACAATATGATGAATACTAGAATACTAACCCTTGATGCCTTTGATTTTGCAACCTTGAATTCGATGGAGGCTTGAAACCTTGATCACGAACATAGTAAGAATCACGAACTTTGAAGATGATAAGTTTCACCCTCTAGCGGTATCCACACCACGAACGAATATCAAGAACACTTGATCTTGGTTGCTAGACCAAAATTGTGAAACACGTTTTCACAATTAATATGAACTATATGGAATATTATTTGTGTATAATTTTGTTCTTCAATCTAGGATCTCTTAGAACAAAATAATTCTCTCAAAACTCTTTTGAAAACTTACACAAAACATTGGTAGTGATTTTGGCCAACTTAGGGATGTTTATATACAAGTTAGACCTATTCCAAATAGGTAACTTGTGTCTAAACCCGCAAGGAATCTCAATTAAGAAAGTCCAAAACGTTTCCATAACTTGTTTCCTTTTTGGAATTAGGAAACCAGTCCCCGGCAGTACTGAGCGGCCGCCCAAGAACACTTGTGCGGTCGCCCAAGTCATCTGGAACAATATGGTATATTTGAGCCACACTGTGCGGCCGCCCAAGTCAAACTGTGCGGTCGCACACTTGCTCTGGAACACCCTTAAATTTCCAAAATCCCTTAATGGTCCTTCGACCCAATATTCCAATATAGTCCTTTTAGGATTCGTTCTATTGTGTGTGACCCTCTAGGATTATACTAAGTTGGCAATGGGTCCAAACATGAAACCATAAGATATGATTAGGTTCTAGCAAACCGTCATACCTACCCAAATAGTATAACTAGATGCAAGTTCGCATTCCTTTAGAACATGTCACAATCCCTTTGTCCACGATGTCATTGAACACAAGTCATGGTCAATAAGTCAACTTGTATTGTTCAATACTTTCTCGATTCCGAATATGTTGATAATCCAAATGACATTGATCCAATCAATCCATTTGAGTTTGGCCAAACATTTCATCAAGCATCATTCCTTCGAGGGGCCCAAGCTTGACATCTCTCCGAAGAGGGACAAATCCATTTGGCTTATAATTCTTCCCTACGTGAATCCAATCATGCCAATCATACCCTTTATAACTACCGTGTTAAGGCAGCGTTTGAATATGTCAAACATAATGTTCATCAAGTGGAAGACTATAATAACTTCATGTCCAAGGATTCAAATGACATAACTAATATGAGATTTATATATGACATTGACCATGACATAAATCTCATACCGCGGGTCATGTCCAGTACCTTGTTCCAAACAAGTACCCATAAATCTAACATGATCATCCCATGATCATTTAGCCTTTATACTAGTGCTTAACAAGCTCTAGGGACGGAGATTATTATAAGCAAAAACGAGCCATAATAATAATCTTATTATCTCTTTATCATTATGAATAAAATGATAACTTATACAACGTTTAACAACCGTGCTTAGGGCACCAACACCAACACCCAGACTATCCAGATCAGAAAATCAAGATTGGGAAGCAATTCTCCCAACAAGAACGAGAAGAGCTTATCTCCCTACTCCAAAACAACTTGGATGTATTTGCCTGGAAAGTAGATGACATGTTGGGAGTAAAGGAAGCCGTCACTCTCCACAAACTGGAAGTCGACAAGTTCTTCAAACCGGTCAAGCAGACGAGACGAATCTTCTTTACCGACAAGGAAAAAGCAATTGGGACCGAGGTCGACTAACTCCTCAAAGCCGGCATCATAAGAGAGGCAACATACCCCGAGTGGCTTGCCAACGTCGTCATGGTAAAGAAGCACAATGGCAAGTGGAGGATGTGCGTGGACTTTACAGGCCTGAACAAGGCCTGTCCCAAAGATAGCTATCCCCTCCCCAAGATTGACAAGCTCGTAGACTCTATTGCCGGCCATCAAACCCTCAGTTTCTTGGACGCCTACTCCGGATACCACCAGATCAAAATGGCCGAGGACGACATAGAGAGGACGGCTTTTCAAGCTGCAGGCGGCATATACTGCTACGTCATGATGCCTTTCGGCCTAAAGAATGCAGGAGCCACGTATCAGAGGATGGTGAACAAGATCTTCAAATCTCAGATAGGCCGAAATATGGAGGCCTACATTGATGACATGGTGATCAAGACCAAGATCGGCAGCCATATACTAGATCTGAAAGAGACCATGGACAACTTGAAAGCTAACGATATGAAGCTCAACCCTAGCAAATGCGTCTTCGGGAAGTTTCTAGGTTTTATGGTCTCTCGGCGAGGCATCGAGGCTAATCCAGAAAAGATCCAAGCCTTGATTGACATGAAGGAGCCAACTTGTATCAAAGAGGTTCAAAGGTTGAACGGGAGAGTAGCGGCACTCGGTAGGTTTATCGCCAAATCGGCAGAAAAATCCCTCCCCTTTTTCAAAGCCTTGAAGGGAACAAAGGATTTTGCTTGGACGCCTGAGTGCTCGACCTCGTTCCAGCAACTAAAAGACTACCTCGGCTCCCCACCTCTACTCAGCAGCCCGGTTATGGGAGAGACATTGTGCGTCTTCTTAGCAGCGACCGACCGAGCCGTAGCAGCTGTACTCGTTAGAGAAGAAGGCGGCATCCAGAAGCCGGTCTACTACGTCAGTAAGGCACTGTCAGACACCGAGAGCAGATACTTCAATGCCGAGAAAATTGCTTATGCCTTGGTAATTGCGGCCAGAAAATTACGAGCCTACTTCTTGGCTCATCCAATCACGGTCTACACCGACGCTCCTCTTAGAAAAATACTTCACAAGATGGACAGCTCAGGATGCCTACTTAACTGGTCGATCGAACTGACCGAATTCGACCTAACCTACAAGCAGAGGAAGACTCTCCTGGCCCAACCTCTTGCCGACTTCTTGGTCGAGACCGCCTTCACAAGTGAACATACGGCAACCACCCGAAAGAGGAAGTTCCCTATGGATAGAGAGCCCTTGGAAGAGTTACCTCCCAACTGTTGGGTCCTATACACCGACGGGTCAACTACCCAAGGTAGAAGCAGCGCCGGAGTCTACTTGACTAGCCCTGCCGGCGAGCATGTTGCACGTGATTTTATCAGGTTCAAGTTCCCTGCCTCAAATAATCAAGCTGAATATGAAGCCCTAATCCTGGGACTAGAAAGAGCCAAGTTATTTGGTGCAACGAGATTGGTAGCATACAGCGACTCCCAACTGGTGGTGAATCAAGTTAAAGGGGAATACAACACCGAAAACCACATGCTGACCAAGTACAAAGATCTCGTCCTAAACCTGACCAAGAACTTTGAGTTTTGGGATGTACGGCAAGTTGGTAGAGAATACAACCTGGAAGCCGACCTGCTTTGAAAGATGGAAACAGCTGAAGACTCGGATCCCCTAATCATTTATGCCGACCAGCCCGCTTATGAAAGACTGGAGATCTTGCTCCTGGATGACGAGGAAAGGACATGGATCGACAACTACAAAGACTACTTGGAGAAGGGAAAGCTTCCTGAAGACGAGTTAGAAGCCAAGTCGATCAAAAAGAAGACGGCAAGATACATAGTCTGGAACGGCATCCTGTACAGAAGGTCATTCTCCAGACCTCTCCTTAGATGTGTTGCGCCGAAAAGCACCGAGAAACTCCTCGCCGAAGTACATGGGGGAGTTTGTGGGGGACACCCGGGGCCAGAACCTTTGCCGACAAGATCATCACACTTGGCTACTATTAGCCAAATATAAGGGAGGATGCCCAAGCCTATGTAAAGAAGTGTGACAAATGTCAACGCTACTCCGACCTACCCAAAGTACCTGCCGTAGAGCAGAGCTTGATCATACCGACATGGCCATTCGACATGTGGGGAGTCGACATCATTGGACCATTCCCATTAGCCAAAGGGAGCAACAAATACGTAATTGTGGCAGTCGATTACTTCACCAAGTGGGTAGAGGCGAAACCACTAGCAAAGATCACTGAAGAGAACGCCATCAACTTTATCCATGATTACATATGGTGTCGGTTTGGCGTGCCCCACACTATAGTGACAGACAACGGCCTACAATTCTCTAATGCTTTCACCGAGGAGATGAATAGGTTGGGAGTCAAGCACAAGAAGTCGTCAGTCAGCCACCCTCAAGGCAATGGACAAGCAGAGGCCGCCAACAAACTTGTCTTAAGAGCACTCACCAAGAACTTAGAAGGCAGTCAAGGAAAGTGGCTGGACGAACTCCCCCTAGCTTTATGGGCCGTCCGTACAACCACTCGGGGGCCAACTGGGGAGACACCCTTTGCTATGACTTATGGTTCAGAAGCAATGGCACCAGCCGAGATGGCCTTGCCGACTTTTAGAGTAACCAACTATGACGAGGTCGTTAATGAATACAACCGACTACTGGACCTAGACCTAGTCGACGAAAAAAGGCTAACTGCCCAACTCAGAATGATCAATTACAAGCAAAGAACCAAGGCCTACCATGATAGCAAAGTGAAAAAGAGAACCTTTGAAGTCGGTGACTGGGTACTCAGGAAAATTGAGTCGACACACTTGAAGGCACAACAGAATAAGCTCTCGCCAAACTGGGAAGGCCCTTACATCATCACCCACATCATACGGGAAGGGACCTACATGCTCAAAACTCCGGAAGGAAAAGAGCTTAAACACCCATGGCATTCCGAGCACTTGAGAAAGTACTATCAGTAGCACCTCAGTTAGCTATTTATTCTTTTTATCAGATTTTCAGTCTTAGATTCTATAGTCGATATCTAGTTGTTTCTTAAGTTTGGTTTCATCGATAAAGTTTTCTTTATTTTATTTACATCAAGCTTTGATTATAGTACATAACACGGTCTTAGCGTTATTTACAATGCTGAGATCACCTAACGAAGTCGATGAGAAAACTTAAAGCATGACTTCTAAAGCCTAGTTTCAATATCTAGCACCCTAACGAAGTTGACGAGCACACTTACGCATAACTTCTAAAGCCTAGTCCTAACAACTAGCACATAAGACGACTGGAGCTGGTCCTAACGGTTAGACTCAAATTCGGATAGTAAACTCCCAACGATTTGAAACTAATATCGAATGCTAGCTCTCGCGTATCAAAACCGAGCACTAGATGTTCGTCACGGCCATAACGGTGAACGACCATGGCCTACAAATGTAGCCTAACTCGGTTACAATCAAAACCTAACTCTGTCGGGTTAGTACTCTCAAATTTGGGTTAAGATTGATACATCTAGCTCCCACGACAATATTAAGACTAACCGCGGTTTAGTTCTTGCAAACCGAGCTCCTAACGCTCATCACGGCCATAACGGTGAACGACCACGGCCTGTGTCGCAGCCTAATCGACACATCTCATTTCAGTGTTGACGTCTCAAACCGAGATAAAATAACCTGATCAAATGATGAGGTAACACTTGACTACCTAACAGTTGAGAAAACAGGTTTACACCTCACTCCGAGGTAAACAAGTCCTTACAAAAGAAAAGTGTTTACGCCCCCCCAGACTACGCTGGGCCCTGGCATACAAATACTAAACAAAAAACTGATTGTTTCTAGCCAAACCGGCTTACTGCAATAAAACATTGTACCAAGAGGCCCCACCTGCCTTACATCACAAAAACAACATCAATCAACACCTGCATTAGCATCCGTCACGGCTCTTTCCAAAAGCTTTTCAAAGTTATTAGGATCCAATTCTGGTGGGTCCCAAACGGGCCTGTTAGCTTTTCGGTCCCGAGCCTTGATGATCTTAGAGCACCTTCTGAAAAGGGGACCATAGAGTGAGCCGCCCTTGCCTCCACACTATAAGCATCTTGCTGGAAAAGACGAGCACATTTCTCCAACGGCACTTTAACTTCCGGATCGATGTAGAGAAGACGAGTCAAATTAGACCAGGCATCGTTATATACCGTGCCGACACGGTCGCTCAAATCTTCCCTAAATTGGGGCCCATTCTTGTAAGCTTCAACAGCAGCTTTCTCCCTTCCCAACACGCTCTCCTCCAAACGGGCATATCGGTCCTCCAACAGGGCAAGTTTTTCCTCAGCCGTGGCTTTCTCAACAGCGAGCATCTCAACCCTTTTCCTTTCTTCCTCGACATCGGCTCTTGAAGACGACAGAGATTCGTTCAAAGTTGCCAACTCGGCCTTAGCCTGACGTTGCAGAGTATCGAGATAGGCCTTTTCCTTCTCCAAGGCGATCACCCTACCATTAAAATCACCGTTAAGATCTTTGAGCTTTCCCACCTCGGCTTCTTTTTCCTTCAAAGATTCGTAGACTTGTCGATACATGGTGTAATCGACCTGTGCAAGGGAAGCAAGCTGCCAAAAAGGAAAAGTGAGCAAACGGGTGTAGAGTGCAAAGAAGCCGGAATAACCAGAAATAGTACCTCGCTAAGTATCAAGCCCTTACGGTTCAACATCTGTTGAGAGGTGAGTCTCTCGGTAGCCAGCTTGTCTATGGTATCGGCATTCATAGCCCTTTTTTTCACTGGGCCTCCCTTCTTCAGTGGAAGACCAGACCGAACCGACACGTCCAAGCCCCACAGGATGGAAACTTCACCAAAACGCTCCACCCAACGTTTCACCTTGTCTTCAGAAGTAACCGGGGCAGAAGCTGAGTCAGGGGTAGGGGCCACCCTCTTCGTGGACCGATCACGGGTCTCGACCTCCCTGGCTCTTTTCGGGCGACCATGAACGTCTCCCTGTTCCACCTCGGTCGTGCCCTGAGCGTCCTGACCCAGGTCCTGACTCTCAGTCTGGTTATCTGAAGGGGCTTGCTAGGCCTCAGGGACTACCTCATCGATACCCCCACCAGCCTCCTCGACGACTCGGTCCGACAGAGGAACCGCTGAAGCTTGTTTATTTTGGAGCAACGCCTGCCTAGCGTCCATATCAGCATGACGTTTTTCCAAGGCAGCGGCCCTTGATTTTTCCTTCTTCAACCTGGCCGCCTCAACAGGATCAACTTCATCGATCTCAATATCGTTTATTTGTTCCATGGTCAAAACTGCACAGAAGATAAATATCAGACCGAGACGAGATAAAAATCATGAAGGAAACAAAAATAACAAGATTTTATAATTACAGCCAATCGTGTCTTCGGCCCTAAGACAAATTTTGTTCTGTTCTTGACAACGCAAGCATTCATGAAGAAAAACAAAGTTTGGGTGGACAATCCAATCAGGAAACCTATTCCCCCGCAAAACATCCACCTTGGGCACAACGCCGTCAAGAGGCCCCTTCATCAACCCGGCTTGGACATAATACTGAGGATCTCTTTCCAGCTCACTCCAATCCAGGGTACCAAGGTTAGAAAATTCCTCAAGTTTGGCGATCAGGTCGTCGCTCCATGCGGGCTTATGGATCTCAGTAGGACGACAAGGAACATAATCCGGAAGAGAAAACTCCCATCCAAAATGAGACTCTACTCTAATCACATGGGCGTTCCACCCAGACACTTTACTGACGGTGCCAGAAATGGGGGAGATGATTTTGGGTTTGGTGGAGTCCGACTTAATGGTTAGAGTCCTCGTAGCCTTGTTAAAACTCACGTTGAAAAAATGATCAAAAGCAGACATACAAGGCTCGAAGTTAAGACTACGGCACAATACAATGAAACTGACCAAATATCGAATGGCATTGGCACTGATATGAGCCGGCACGATCTCCCAAGACTCCAGGAATTCGTTGATAAAGGGATCAAGAGGGAGCCTTAAACCCAGCTGAAACTGCTTGAAGAAAAACGAAATGACTGCCTGATCATAATAGAAATTATGGGCTTTCTCATCGGTGTCCAAAGGAACGGCTTTACTATAATACAGACGATACTCATCACGATCTATTCTATATCGGGAATACAGAGTTTCTAACATCTCGTCCCCAGGTTTGGGATGTCTGTCTATAACGGAACCTGACTTCCCCATTTTCTTACTAGTCGTCTTAACACTTGCACCACGTCTCGGCCTGGAAACACCGGCATCAAAGCGGTCCACTATCCTATCGGAAGTGCTCTCCCCGGCCATACATGTAGAAGAAGCAGAGGGGTTAGACTCATCGAGAAGCCTTGGTAAGGCCGTATCCCCCCCCCCCCGAATCGACTACGAGGACCGAGGAGGTTGCACCCTCAAGACGAGATCGAATCAAGGATTTTTCCTTTACATAGAATAAATAAATATGGTCAAGGACTTTATCCTTATTATCGAAGACAATCATATCGGCATCGTCGTCCTCCCTAACCCTCGGGGCATAAAGGCCAGATGGATACCTCATATCTTCCCTAGGTGACCCCCTCGAGTACAGGATATCCCCCACGGCTAATAACGACAGCATATTCCAATGCCCATTTGATTTAATATAAATCCTATTGTTTCTTTGATAAAAACCATACAAGGGATTTTCACCCGAAATCAGAGGTCCAGACATTGGAAAGAGGTGAAAGTTCAAAAAATATGGCTAAGTAAGAACAATGGCAGGCGAAGCAGTAAAACCCTCAAAGAAACGCTCGGATCCCCAACTTTGGAAAATCAACAAGAGTAAAGGTGAAAAATACCTTAAAAATGGAAAGGGATCGGAGGGAGCTAGTCGCTGGGCCGCCTTAAGCACTTTAATCGAAGCAGATTGAGGGGAGTCGCTTCAAAAGTAGAGTTGTCGTTTGATTCGCCGGCGGCAAACACACTACGCAGGCGAGGAATTTGAAAATGGGATATTTTCAAGGGTTTATTTTGGAGCATATATAGGCGGGTCAAAAATTATGGATCCAGGTTTAACCCGGACCTGGCCCGCGACCCATGGGTTGCACGTACTCCCACTAGCCCATCATGATTCACATTTAATGGGCAACGTTTTCAAGGTGAATGTCTCATCACCAGGACACGTGCACCAATCGATATAAAGGGAAGACAAACGATTGAAATAACCCAACCGCCGTTTGAAAAACACGAGCAGACTGCCAAATGCTAGATCAACACGTGGCAAGCCGAGACCTATAGCAGGAATGCCAATCGGTTTTGGGAAACACGACATTTCGGGCGTCTGGATCGACATTGAAGAGTTCGGCACATAGGCGTAACCGACATCACAGCTATGGACCGACATCCTTAATGGTATCAAAGAATGAGACGAGACCGAGATGAGAAAAGGTCAGGGGTAGGTCGATGTCGGGCGGTGATTGAAGTTATGGTTGAACGACAGATGCAAATGCCTTCTATGCCGACATGTCAACTAAGATCAGATGATCAGCATTACTTTATAACCACATCATGTAAAAGGTAGTGGTAATGAAAAAATTCAAGGTCATGCGAAACGCAAGGAGTTCAAGCTATGAAATCAAATCAAAATCGGAGCAAAGATGGCAAAGGATAAAACCCCAGTATATATATATTTAACAAAAAGACCCCCACAGCAAGGCCGGGGGCCTGGCCTATACAAAAAAAAAAAAAAAAAAAAGGGTTACTACTATCACTGGATCAACATGAAACTATTTATTCTGGTACTTTCGATACCACTCCATCTCTTCCCGGAAAGCTTTGGAATCTCTTTCTTCTTCTTGGTCCTCTTCATCTACCTCACTGGAACTGCTGTCCTTATCATCACTTGAATCTTCATCACTACCTTCGACGCAGGGCTCCTCCCATTCACGATTGCTGTCATCCGAGTCTTCATCATCTTGACAGTGATCATCATGGGGAAGTGAGGAATCGTTATCAGATTCTTGATCATTCAGGACGGGCGGGTTCTTCGCATCTTTCGAGGAATCATATTCCTCTGGGAAAGCATTATCATAATCTCTTTTTGCCATGAATGAAGCTTGGAAGAAGAAAAGAAGGTGATGATAATGTGAAAAATTAAAGGGTTGATCCTCTATTTATACTACTGAAGAAGGAGTTAGTTAAACGGTAATTAATGTTACTCATAGTTGGAATCCAACTAGAGGTTTTCCCCATTCCAAGAAGAACAATGATTCAACTGGCATTAAATCCTATTGGCGTCAGCAAATCAAAGCGAGGATTTTGGTGGCTACAACTGTCACATCAATCAATCAGAAATTAAATACTCAACAGTTCCTACTCGGCATACTGAGATAGAAACTCGGGGGCCACTGAACGACATAAACCGACTTGGTTGAACGGAACCCAGACACTCTGGGCCCACATACCTAACAGATCTATACCGAGAGGCCCATGTTTACAGGCCGACATCAATAAGGCCGAGCAGGCAGCCCTTGCCTAGGCCGAGCCTGAGAAGCCCAATCCCTAGCCGGCCTCTATGACGAGCTGAGTTAGATGATGGGCCGACTTACATCAGAAACCTCCCATTATCGTTGGGAAACCTCTTACAGAGTTTGATTACAACTCTAACAGTGAAGATCTTTATCTAAACAAGGATATCTCTTCTATCAGATAACAGGATATCATCCATCCTCATCAGGAGTCTATCTCCAAGGAATGCGAGTCCTACATCAACACGGGCATCCTAGCTTCTCTAACAAGCTAGGACTCATTCACCCACGCCTATAAAAACAGGTCCTCACGACAAGAAGAAGGTAATGAACTTTTGGCTCTAATCTGGTCAATTGATTTCTTTTGTTATCATACAAACCATATCCTTATTCTTACACCGGAGGGCCTTCGCCGGTGAAGCCCCGGTGTAGTTTACGTTTGTTTCGTGTGTGCAGCTCCGGCCATCAAGAACTGTCGCTGGGATTATCCGAACAGCTAGACGAAGGCTGATCCAACCAGATTTTGGCGTCATCATTTAATATACATGATAATTACTTCCTCCATCTCATCTGAAATAAAACAAATTTTTATTTTGAGTGTCCCACCCTATATAAGACATTTTAAACTTGATCAGAAAGTTTAAATTACTTTTTTATTAATGAGACACACTACTCGCAACAAATTTTCATTCAATATTCCTTACTCACTTTCTCTCTCAACAACTACTTTTTAAACCACTTTTTCTAATACTCCCTTTGTCCACTACGTTTGGCTATATTTGACTTTTAATGGTCATCGTTATTGAACTTTGACAAAACATTAATGTTAATTAAATCATTCTAATAAAATTTTAAAAGTTACTATTGATAAAACACTAAGTTATTTATTTATTTATTTATAATAATTTTTAAAAATTTATTAGGATGATTGCAATTAGAGAAAATTTTGGGGGGAAACTAGTTTCTCAATAAGTTATAAAAAGTTCTGTTTTTATAGGGGTTAAAGTTTAGGGTTTAAGGTTTAGGGTTTAGGACTTTTTAGGGTTTAAGAAGGGTTAAAAAACAGGATTTTTTTTTTATAACTTATGGAGGAACTAGTTTCCCTCAAAACCAACTATTGCAATTAATGTTTGGTCAAAATTTATTTGTTTTAACCATCAAAAATCAAATGTGGCCAAACATAGTAAGACGGAGGAAGTAAAATATCTGTATTCTTTAATCTCCATATCGACACTAAAAATCTTATTTCAAATGATATGACGGAAATTTATTATAGCAAGATAAATTACATTTTATAATAAAACTCTCTTCGTTTCAAAGTAAATGTCCACATTATCCTATCGCCTTTAAATAACCATAATCCGTTAAAAGCCGTCAATCACACATACTAAAAGAGCACATCTTCCTCCGTCTCAAAATGATCTTCTCATTTGCCATTTCTCGTTGTCCCAAAAAGTTCTTCACAATTCTACAATTTAAGCTTAAAATTGCATAAACAAGCATGACTAGCAAAACAAGTGTTCATATCCTTAAAAAATTTGAATAATCAAACGCGAATATCATTTTGAGACGGAGAAAGTATATCTTAATCTCCGTGTTGAGACTAAAAATACTATTTCAAATGACACCGAGGGAATATACTAAGCAAGATAAATTACGTTAGTATTTGTAGTACTAATAGATTCTCTAATCCCCACATTTTTTTTCTTTCAAGAAACAAAAATGTACGCTCAGCTGTGTTTAATTACCCCCACACACAGGATCCTATCTACTCCCTCCGTCCTATAACTATGGGCACAAATTGTCATTTTGAGTGTCTAATTGATAAGTCACAATTTTCTAAAATGACAAAAAATCTTTACTATTCATCCACTCATTCTCTTTCCTACTTTACTTTACACTCACAACACCAATCAACCTGCTATTCCATACCCCACTTCTTCTCTCCTACTTCACTTTTCACACTCACAACAACTAACTACTATTCATCCCTTAATTCCCGTGCAAAACTCATTTTGTGCACATAGTTATGGGACGGATGGAGTATTGCTTTTAACTTACCCTAATCCGTTAAAGAGCCGTAAGTCACACACACTAAACACGTACACACCCACACACCGAAACTGGAAACATTCACTTTTATCCATTGTCGCCGACACATCCCCGGCCAATCGCCGATATTCCAACGACATTTTCGCCGTCGTCAAGCAAACACACACACACACCCCCCCCCCCCCCCCCCCCCCCAAAAAAACACACATTAAAATGAGCACTCAAGGTCAAGATCCAAATCAAAATCCTAGTGGAAACCCTCCTTTTACATCATGTGCTGCATGTAAAGACCAACATAATCAATGCCCGCCGGACTGTCCATTCCGTCCCTTTTTCCCCGCCGGCGATGCTCAAGAATTCCTCAACGCGAAAGCCCTCTATGGCGTGAAAAATATGAAAGAAATAGCAGAGTCAATTGCTCCTCCGGATCGAGAAATCGCAATCAGATCGATGATATGTGAAGCAAACGCTCGAGCCAATGATCCGGTCGGTGGGTGTTGCCGGGTAATAGCTCAACTCCTCGTCCAATTCGGTCAACTCCAGACCCAATTTGATCAATGTCAATCCGAGCTCTTGTCCTGTAAGGATCAAATTCAGTATCTTCTTGGCCAAATCACCAATTCGAATGTTGGAGTACATAGTCAGTTTAATGGGAATTTGAATCTTGAGAATTTTCGTCCTCAAAACCCTAATTTTTCCGCACCCATGAGATTTGATAACGACCCATCTTCTTCTTCTGGACTGCAGAATGTGTTGAATGGGAATTTTATGAATCTTGATTTTTTTCGTGCGCAAAACCCTAATTTTTCTGCACAGATGGGATTTAATACTAATGAAGAGTCTTTTTCTGGAAATGGGAATATGGATATTGATGGTATTGATGGTGATTATGCTACCGAGGAATCTGAAGAAGGGATAAACCCTAATTTTGATTTAAACTTCAATTTGAATGTGAATGCGAATGATTTGAATGTTGAAGTACAGAATCATTCAAATGCGAAAATGAGTCTTGATGATGAAGACGAAGAATGGTTACAGTTAAAGCTTCCAGAAAATCCAAGTCCAAGGTTTGTCAGATTTCTTTTAAAACCTTCATTATGCAATCAAATTTTCATATTTTGTTCATGCAAAAAAAACTTCAATAAAAAAAATAATTATATATATATATATAAATGAAAGTGAAACTATTTGTTGATTCAACGGTTGCTCATAGTATAATAATCCAATTGTTCACTAAATATAGTACTCCTTCCATTTGTTGTTGTTGTTGCTGCTGTTTTTTCTTTTATTGATCTAAGTACATTCATACCAAAGTCAATTAAGTTTGTAAAATTAAGTCGGACGTGATTTTTCGCAGCGGTATGTTCATATTTTGGTAATTGTGCAGTGATCATAGAGGGTTATGCTGAAGATAGAAAGCCGGGAATGATTTCAAAGTTACGAGTAGAAAGTGATGAATGGTTTGCGCGCTAGATTTGTTGTCATTGATCTTAGCTAGGGAGTGTATTATGGCTAGCCATGGAAGCTTTAAGTGGCGCAAACAAGGCAATGTACATATGATTTTTTTCGAGCATATATAGATATAGAGTCTATACGTAAATGTGATGTATTCGTTTCATATTTTCTTCTACTTTGGCACAAATTGAAACATTTGAAGAAAATTCAAGAAGATATTGAAGAAGATTTTGCATGCCTTTCTCAATCCGTATGGTACCTATTTAATTATTTATACTCACTTCGTATTGACATGTCAATATTTTTAAAAATGTGCTCTACTGGCTTATAGGTTGCTTGTCATTGATAAAACTACACTAAATCTCTTTCTTTTTTCACAAAACACGATATTTATATTGGAATGTATCAAAACAAAAAGTGCAACATTAATTTTGGAACGGAGTGAGTATTGCTAATTGTTTGGAATTGAATACTGCATTTTTTATACACCATTTTGTATAACTATTATACATATAAGCAAGTCTACAGGCACTCTATCAGTTTGGTACCTAATTCTTGCTCAAAATGTTAAATTTGAATCATTTGAGCAAAAAAGTTGAAGTTGGTTGTATTTATAATGGTACCCCACCATTCCAGTTTAAGTTTCTTAGTTAGTTTGACTTTGCACGTTTATTAAAAAATTAAAAAATTAATGAAAACGGAGTTCAATTTTTTTTTTAATGAAAACCAATGAATAATTGGTCAATAAAAGTAGAGAGTTAAGAATATAATTGTCCAGAACATTATTCATAAAGCAATTGAGTGAAAAATAATTTAGGTAAGTAATAGTCATTTTATAATTAAATGAACTTTATATGAGGACATGATTTTACATAACATTATTCATAATTTGCCATTTATGAAAATACAAGGAAAAAGCTATTTAGAGACGGCAATATCGGTAGCTAAAACAATGATTCTGTCTCTAAAGTTAGGTTAGAGACAGATTTTTTCGGTAGCTAATCGGTAGTTGGAAACTGGCCGCTAATTAATTTGTCTCTAGTCGGTCTCTACTTTAGAGACAGACCGGTGCGTCTCTAATTTGGAGACAAAATTGTGGTTGTCTCTAATTTAGAGACAGAACAGTTTGTCTCTGTTTTAGAGACAGAATTGGGGTTGTCTCTAATTCAGAGACGGAAATATTCCGTCGCCAAACTTGTCAATTATTTTTAAAAAAATCATACATATATATTTAATACAAAGTATATTTTTAAAATAGTTTATCTAATGAATAATTTTATTTACACAAAATTATTTTAATGTTAATACAATTAGCTAATAATTAATTTAATGAGTACATATAAAACAGATTAAATTTAAAACATTATATAATGAAATATATAAAAATACATCATATTTTTGGAAGCCATCAAAATACATCAATAAAAATTGTCATCAAGATACAACTACTAAAATTTAAAACATCAATTAAAAATGTTACACTCATGCTCAAAAATTACACTCTCAAAATTTAAAAACATCAATTGCATCTTCATTCTCCAAAACATCGGTGGTGTCTGGAAAACTCCGCCACTCTCAGACCGTGTTCTCCGGTTGAAACTCTCTGGCCAGCGATTTCTTCTACAGTTTTCCCTCCGGTGGTGAAGTCAGGTAAGCCGGCAAATTTTTGCAAAGGTGGATTAAAGCATATTCAGATCTTAGTTTCTCCAGAGACGGGAGAAGAAGAATAGGTCGGGGAGTGGGTGTTGGTCCCTAAAGGGCAACAAGGGTGTGAAAATCGCTAGAGGGGGGGGGGGGTGAATAGCGTTTTAAAATTCTTTTCAAACCCTTTTGCAATTCAATGGCAGATGCGCACAACTCTTATTTTGGCTAAGTATAGCGCGCAGTAAGAGTGTGAAATGCACAGCGGAAATTTAAAGCAGCTCTGCGCAGGGTATACTGCGCAGAGATAAAAACGCACGCGCTAAGTATGAGGCTAAAAAGTGGCGCAAAAAATGATTCTAAGGCAAATGAGCAATAACAATTACAACATCAAAGTGTAACAATCTGAAAGATCAAACAAAGCAGTTCATAAATAGTTAAGCAGGAAATATGCAGTAAATATAATGAACACGCTATTTGGAGATGTTCGATCGATGAAAGATCTACATCCTCTACCAAGATGGTTAGTCTTGGATTTCTAATGGAGATCTTATTATATGAGAGAGTATTTCAAATTACAACATTTGAGCTCAATACTAACTCAAGATCTAGTATCTATGAAGAACAAATCCTAGACTAAACCGGTGTATCTCAAGAAGTAAGATCTAAATGATCAAAGCTTCAAGAGGTGTGTGTGTGACAGAAATTCTGGGCTCTATGAATATGAAAGATGAAGAGCACCAAGAATTCTGGTGATATAGGCTTTGTGATATGAGCAGGAGTTTTGAAGGTTTGAAGATCTTGAAGGCTGTTCTAAAGAATCTGGAAATACTAAGCAGCAATCTTCAGATCTTCAAGGTTTCTCAGTGAAGCATGAAACTCGAGCTCTGAAGCATAGTGGCCAACAAGAGGGGCTTGATCAAAGGGCCGATGAATGGGCAGCTTGGAAATGAAGATGAGCAGGCTATTTATAGCTGAGAGCTTGAATATAGCCGTTGGAGCTTTGAGCAAGGACAATGAGCTGGCACAAAGTGATTGGCGCGCAGCTGTCCTTTATAGCCGTTGGGGCTCTGATCAAAGATGATGACTGTTGGTCCCAAAGGGGCAATAAGGGTATGAAAAATGCTAGAGGGGGGGGTGAATAGCGTTTTAAAATTCTTTTCAAACCCTTTTGCAAATCGATGACTTATGCGCACAGTTTTCAAATAAGCTAAGTATAGCGCGCATTGAGAGTGTGAAATGCACAGCGGAAGTTTAAGCAGCACCTGTGCAGTAAAAAGCTGCGCAAGGATAAAAACGCACGCGCTAAGTTTTGGCTTAAAGAGTTGGATAAAATGTTCTAAGGCAATAAGCAATAACAAGCACAGCAGGAAAGTATAGCAATCTGAAAGATCAAACAAAGCAGTAATTCAGAAATGATTAAGCAGGAAGTAAATAGCGAGATTAAAGAACAAGCTATTTGGAGTGGTTCGATCAATGAAAGATCTACGTCCTCTACCAAGATGGTTAGTCTTGGATTTTCTAATGGAGATCTTATTATATGAGAGAGTTACAAGATACAACAATGTAGAACAAACTAACTCAAAGATCTATAATCTATGAAGAGCAAATCCTAGACTAAACCGGTGTATCTCTAGAAGTATGATCGAAATAATCAAAACTTCAAGAGGTGTGTGTGTGTTCAGAAATTCTGGGCTCTATGAATCTATGAGATGAAGAGCACGAAGAATTCTGGTGATATAAGGCTTATAGGATCTGGGCTTGGTTGAGTATGAAGGTATGAAGGTTGATCTTGAGAATTCTGGAAATGAGCAAGCAATCTTCAAATCTTCAAAGTTTCTCTTGGAAGCAAAAACTCAAGCAACTTGGAAATGAAGATGAGCAGGCTATTTATAGCAGAGAGCTTAAAACTAGCCGTTGGTGCTCTGAGCAAGGACGATGAGCTGGCACAATATGATTGGTGCGCAGGTGTCCTTTATAGCCGTTGGAGCTCTGATCAAAGTTGATGACCTGGCACAATATGATTGGTGCGCAGGTGTTTTAGAGCCGTTGGAGACTGAGAATGAAGATCAAATTCAAAAGATTCTTCTAGAAGGTTGACAGCTGTCTTCATTTGAAATATTTCTCTTGAGCGCGTCTCCACCGTTGGATCTGCTGAGTGTGCTTGCTTTGTCGTTTCTGCACACCTCAGCATTTTTAATAAGCGTTCATCTTCTAAGCGCTTTCCAAGTTATGTAATCTGAATGTATCGAAAACTGAGCAAGGATGCATACTGCGCAGAGGAGACCTGCGCAGTGATGTCCTGCGCAGGGAAGTCCTGCGCAGAGACCACAGTCTTGCTTAGATCAATCTTTTTGCTCCAAGCTTCAAGAATATGAGGTTGTTGAAAGATAAGCATAAGGACCAAGTTAATCTGCTCTGCCCATAGAAGCCATGCGTATGGAGGATGAGCAAGTGATGCTATGCGCGCGGAGAATGAGCAGGTAATGCTATGCGCGCGGAGACAGAGCAGGTAATGCTATGCGCGCGGAGACTGAGCAGGTAATGCTCTGCGCATGAAATGTGCTACGCACGAAATGTCCTGCGCATTATACTTGGTCTTCAGAAAATGAAACCTCAATTCCGAGCAAGCCCTAACCGCTAAGCCTATTCTATAAAATTGGACTTAGCTAAAAAATAGAAGTTATAAAACTTCTTACATAGGATCCTAAAGTCCACAAAATACTTAGGTGATGGTATCAATCAATTCTAACATAATTGGGAGGGTTAAGAAATAAGCATACCCAACAATGACCTGGCACAATATGATTGGTGCGCAGGTGATTTAAGGCCGTTGGAGACTGAGCATGAAAACCAATTTCAAAAGCTTCTTCTAGAAGGTTGACAGCTGTCTTCACTTGAGATATTTCTTTGAAGCGTGTCTCCACCAATAGTTTTGCTGAGTGTGCTTATTTTGTTGTTTGTGCACACCTCAGCACTCTTACTCAATCAAAAAAGCGTAGCTTGTCTTGACGCTTTCCAAGCTTCTAGAATGTGAGATCAGGAGATGAAGAATTTGACCAAGGTTGTGTCCTCGCACAAAGGCATGCGCATTGCCGGCGCGCATGGATTCAGCGCATGAGCAGCATGCGCACCATGCTTGGTCACACAAAGATCTCTTGAGAGTTTAGGAAATAAGATCTTGAAAATTGAGCAGGGTCAAGGGCTGCGCAAGATATCTATGCGCAGTGGCGACCTGCGCAGAGAGCATCCTGCTCAGTGAAATGAGTCCTGCGTAGGAAATCTTCGATCTTTAAAGCTTCAAGTCCTATAATCTAAGCCTATACTATAAAAAGGACTTGGCTAAAAATTTAAGTTACAAACTTCTTTACATGAGGTCCTAAAGTCCATAAAAATACTCATAGGTGATGGTATCAATCAATTCTAACAAATGTAGGAGGGTTAAGTGATAAGCATACCCAACAGTGGGCTAAGTGGTGGATGGCGATAATGGCGGTAGAGATGTTAGCCGGCCGGTGAAGAAAGTTTGGGAAGGGAGGAGATCGGCGGTGGTGTGTGTGGTGGTGGGTTGAAGCATTTGATGAGTGAGAGAAGGTTTTAGAGAGAGGGAGAGAGGGGGTTTCAAAGAAGGGGTGGTGTGATGGTTGCGTCGGAAAGGAGAGTGGGAGGTGGCGGCTATGGAACAATTAGGGATCGGGATGTGCCTGGTGAGGTAGAGGGAGCTGATGAGGGTAATTGAGAGGAGAGAGAATGGTTTGTTGGATTTATGGGTTAGAAGAAGGTTTATTAGGTGAATTTTGTGCCATTAGATCTAATTCTATTGTCATGTATTTGATGGTCTAGATCTTATCTCGCTTTGATCCATGTGATTATTTATGATCTAATAGAACATTGCCACATTTCATATGCTAGCTTCTATGTTTAAGGCCATTGATTTAAATTGTAATGGATGGTTGAGATGGTGATCCAAGTGAAAATGATGGTTAAAATATGGGCCATTGGATTCAATTTAAGTTATATAATAGATGGCTAAGATGGTGATCCATGTGAATGCCAAAGATCTATAATAAAAAACAATGTCATTTGTAAGAATAATAGTAGTAATAAATTATAAAAATACTTATTAACAAAAATAATAAGTTAACCTTTAAAATAAATAATAATAATGTTATATCTTAAGTAGTTATTAATGTACTTAAATAATAATAATTGTATAATTAGTGTAAATTCTCACTATTAGGATAATTTAGATAATTATTTCTTATTTAAATTAGTTGGTCAAAGTATAAAAAAGGTACCGAAATCTTCTTTCGGACTGGACAGAGAGAGTATACCACTATACCCTAAACTTATATGAGCAAATAGAAAAATATTATATAAGATTCTTACTCTCGGACACACAAAAATAGAAAGTAAGACTCTTACTAAACCAATACTATACCTTATATCCTAAGTCCTAACTTTAAATCCTAAACCATATACCCTAAACTCTATACATACCTTGAACCATTTACAATGTAAAACAAAATATTTACAACATTATTGATAGTAAGTAATAATTGAATAATAGATGTTTAACATAAGAATAATAGTACAAAATAGAAAAAAATTACTTGAAAAAAATAATAATAATTTAACTTTTAAAAGAAATATTAATAATGCTTATTAATATACATATCCCATGAACACCACTCAATCTAAATTATAAAAATTTTATCATATACGTAATATCCTAAATCCATAACCCTTCAAAGAATCTTTATCAGTATTATTGATAATAAGTATAATTGAAGTATGCATGTTAAAAATAATAATAAATAATTATAAAAAAATACACCCACCCCTAAACCCCCACTCTAAACCCTAAAAGAAATGTTAATAATGCTTATTAATATACCAATTCCATGAACACCACTCAATCTAAACTATAAATCATTTATCATATATCCAATATCCTAAATTCATACCCCTTCAAATAATTTTTATCAACGTTATTGATAATAAGTACTAACCTCCGTCCCAGTTCAATGTGCATTTTTCACTATTCATTTGGTCAATCCAATCAATTTGACCATAATTTTATGAAAATGTTGATAGTCATAAGCAATTTTAAACTTGTTATTGTTTCATCGTTACGAATAGTATCATTGACATTTTAAACTTGAAGTATGCATGTTAAAATAATTAAAATAATAAATTATAAAAAATACGTAAACAACTCAAAACTAACTACTTTATACTTCATACTTCATACCCTAAACTCTAAACAACACTCTAGACTCTAAATTATACCTTAATGTATAATAAATTTAGCTACAAATTCAACATTTGTCTCTGAATTTAGCTACGGATTCTATAAATCTGTCTCTAAATTTAGCTACGGATTCAACATCTGTCTCTAAATTTAGCTACAGATTCAACATCTGTCTCTAAATTTAGCTACATCTATGAAATCTGTCTCTAAATTTAGAGACGGATTGTCAATTTGTCTCTAAATTTAGAGACAAATGTTTAATATGTCTCTAAATTAGAGACAACGTTTGTATATGTCTCTAAAATTAGAGACAGATTCAAAATTTGTCTCTAATTTAGAGACAGACTCAAAATCTATCTCTAAATCAGAGACAGACATGAAATATGTCTCTAAAGTAGAGACAAACTCAAAATCTGTCTCTAAAATAGAGACATATACGAATTCTGTCTCTAAATTTAGCGACAGATATCGAATTTGTCTCTAATTTAGAGATAGATTTTGATCGGTTGCTTTTCTGTCACAAAATTTTGAGTCTGTCTCTAATCTGTTGCCAAATTAGCTACAGACTCCGTTTGTCTCTATTTTTCCGTCTTTGTTTTTAACTTTCCTTGTAGTGAAATAAAGCAACTATACTTTGCCATTTATAAAATAAAATAACTAAAAACCTTTATTTGGGACATACCATAAAGTAAAATAAGAACCTTATAAGACCGAGGGTGTATGTATTTAAGTAATAATTTTAAGTTAATCTAATATTTTAATAAAAATAAAAATTTAATATTGATATACCATTATAAGTATAGTACAATATTTTTTTACGACTTTCATTAGTATAAAAAAAAAAAAAAAAAAGAAAAAGAAAGAAAGAAAAAAAAAGAAAAAGAAAATGAATATGATCCCCTAAACATATGGAGGGTGTAACAAACTTTCCCGCCGCCTAAACTAACTCTTACAACAAAAACGTCAAGGGTCCAAACAAGTTTGTGAAATAATAATTTCACCCCTTACAAGTATTAGCTTATTATCTGAGAGTTACACTCCAGCCCTTAAACTTAGAAAGGATATTCTGTTACCTCATCTGTCTCCCTTCTGATATCTTTCCCGTTAGCCCGTTAAACTCTTGAGCCGATATTGATGACGATCGTCTTACAAAACTCTGGACGACATCAAAACCATCGAGGCAGAAAATCCCGACTTCTAATCACAAACCCTAAAACACTAGATATTAACCGGAATATTGAAATATTTTTTCACACATACTCCCTTCATCCACGAAACAAATGTCAAATTGAAAAGTCATCATTTAATTTTTATTTTTTTTGATATAAATTGCCCAATCTTTTATAGTTCTGGAGTAAAGTACTTTTCCAGATGAAAATGATTTAAGTGTTAAGTAGTACCATCAATAGAACACTTAGTTTTGCAAGTATAAAGAGGATAGTGAAAAAATTAAAAAAAATTATTTAGGGAGAGGGAGAAAGTTTTTTCCAAAATAACATTTATTTTGAGAAAAAGATTTATTGAAAATAGGCATTCATTTAAAGATAGGAGGAGTAATTGTTTTGAGCAACTAATTGGGCCGAAAGACCAAAATATGCAACGTACTTTTCTATTTTTTACAATTAATGCAATGTACTATTTAGTGACCTCTTAATGCAATGTATTATCTGTAGTTTTTCATATAATGCAATATGCATTAAATAAACCTAACGATGTAAAAAAAGTTAACGAAAATGTCGACATTTGTTAAAAAGCTAACCATGTTAAATCCCTGTCAAAGAAGTAACGCCCCTTTCATCTTCATCCTCATTTCATGTCTTTTCTTGAGTGCTTCTTGATTTCAAATAAAATACAATGGTAGTGAACACCAAAATCGAACCTAAATCTAACACGAAGATCGAATCTAAATCTAACCCAAAGATCAAACCTAAATCTAACCCAAAGATCGAACCTAAATCAAACCCAAACTAAAATCACCTTAGCAAAAAAACTAATTGAATCCTAGGCTAAATTTAACCCAAATCAATCTATTCCTAATAAGTGTGAGAAGAATTAAACACCCTGTTTCAAACACCAGGCAAAATCGAACCCAGAAACAGAAGATTTACATAACCTGATCGATCTCCTCTTTTTATTCAGCAACAATCAACACGAGGAACACCATCGTCATTCGCCGGCGATACTCTGGCGAGATTCTTTTCACGCGCCCACACTTGTCCCCTGAACCTGCAACTCCCGATTTTACCTAGATCTACATAATGTTTAATTCGATTTGCTTTGGAGTCGATTCAATATTGCCTAGGGTTTGAAATTACTAGATTTTGATTTGATTTTGGGTTGGATTTTGTTTCGATTTTAAGTTTGATTTTTGGTTCAATTTTAGGTTCAATTTTGTGTTAGAGCAGAAATGGGGATGAAGATGAAAGGGTTGTCCTTTTTTAACAATTGTTAATTATTGAGAAGGGGTTTTGTTAAATGGTGTTACATTTTTAATGAATTTGTTACTAAAATTTAACGTGTTGCATTATTTGAAAAATTTCTTAAAAATAGACTGTATTATTTCTGCCACCAAATAGTACATTACCTATTATGAAATATGAAATAATTTAGTTATTTTCCACAACTTCTTGAAAGGGTCATTTAGTGAGATAATCAAACTTTACATCTTATTTTTAAAAATATGACATTTATTTTTTAGATGCGCATCAAAGTCTATTTTGATGACAAATAATAATAAATAAATAAAAACTAACCACATAAAAAGTAGTTTCATTATGGTATTATACCCAGTTTTTTAACATGTGAAATAAAAGACTAAAGTGGTTTTTTCATTTAATCTTTTTAGTGATGTGGTTACGACATGGACTCATATTACAAAAACTATTCCCTAAATCTAGGAAAGATAGTAGTGTTTTTGTTATTTCTAAAGATTTGAAGATATGCGAATTGCATTTTAAGCCCCAAAGTTTAAGGGGTGTACCAAATCAGGTGCTATTCAATCATTAATTACATTATAAGCCCAATGTTGGCATTCTGTTTGCATGTTAGGGTTATTAACCAGTTTTGTTAGAAAATCTCGTTGAATGATCACGTGTGAGTCACATGTCACTCAACAGGAGGATTTTTTTTTTTAACAATACTAGAGTCTTTTCTTTAATAATATTCTTTCACTGTTGTTCTAAAATGCAAATTGAATGAAAACGAGTAGTCAAAACATAAAATACTAATATTCCTAAATATAGAAAATAAATAATATTTTATTATAATAAAATTTAAATTGCAGACAAATGAAAAAAAAATATTGTACTACAATTTTTATTAGTCTGTTTTATTTTCCTTTTAATTAAAATTAAAGCGTGGTAGTTCTTTTTTTTTTTTCTTTGCATCGTCTATTTGCGTCGGTGAACACATCCACCAGCTCCACAAACACCCCCCTCCCCCCCCCCCCCCCGCATCACTGATAGCCATCTTGTTCCACCATTTCTGCCACTACTCTTTTCTGACTCGGTCAGTAAACTTCGCCTATGCTTTCTTTGCCCGATCAGCCAATGCCTACACAATCAATCTTAATTTGCATTCAATTTGATCGATCCGACTAATCACAGTATCCGACGGGTCCTTCCCCAAATTCTCCACCGGCCACTTATATTTCAAAAAATCACAAGACTTAAAAAATCATGAGAATGAATAAATATTTTTAATTCATTAGTCATGTTAATTAAATGGACTAAAACATTTTTTTTTTTTTTTAGCATATATCAAGGGTGCCTCATTCTACAACCCCCCCCCCCCCAAAAAAAAAAAAAAAAAAAAAACCAATCCGTTAAAAACCCGCTAATCACACGCACTTTATATACAGAAGAAAATAAATCAGATCATTGATTAGGAAATACAGAAACATACTTACGCAAGCATTCCTCCATTATCGTCGGAAAACCCACAAATCACCGGAGAATCCGCCGATCTCCCGGCGACATTTTCAGCGGCGTCAAACAAAACCCACCAAAAGCATTGAAATGATGACACAAGGACAAGGTCAAGACCCAAATCAAAATCAAGATCCTCCAAGAAACTCCGGCGGCTCCCCAGGCTCAAAAGCATGTGCTGCATGCAAACACAGACGGGGAAAATGCGGGCCGGACTGCCCACTCCGCCCCTTTTTTCCGTCAAGCCACCATCAAGAGTTCCAAAACGCTCAAAAACTCTTCGGCTTCAAATATCTCAAAGAAGTAGCAAAATCTATGGACCCCAATCGAGAATTCACAATGAGTTCGTTGATTTATGAAGCAAATGTTCGAGCCGCCGATCCCGTAGGTGGGTGTCGCCGGAAAATAAATCAACTTCAGGAACAATTAGGTCATTGTCAGTCGGAGCTCTTGAACAGTCAGAATCTAATCGTGTATCTTCTTGCCCAAAGCCCTAATTTTGCTTCACAAATCAATGTGAATTATTCGAATGTTGTTGGATTACATAATCAATTCAATGGGAATCTGAATCTTGATCAGTATTCTCATGGTCGAAAACCTAATTTTGCGGCACCAGTGAGATTTCATCATAACCAGGCATCTTCGTCTTCTGGACTACAAAATGAGGTCAATGTGAATTTGAATCTTGGGAAATTTCGGTCGCAAAACCCTAATTTTTCTGCACCATCGACGAGGGTTAATAATGGGGAAACTTCTTCTTTTGGACTGCAAAATGAGCTAAATGTGGATATGAATCTTGGGAAATTTCTTGCGCAAAACCCTAATTTTTCTGCACCGATTACGAGGCTTAATAATGGGGAAACTTCTTCTGGACTACAAAATGAGCTAAATGTGAATATGAATCTTGGGAAGTTTTGTGCACAAAACCCTAATATTTCTGCACCGCCGGTGAGGCTTAAGAATGGGGAATCGTCTTCTTCGGGAGTGCAGATCAATGAGTTAAATAGAAATATGAATCTTGGGTATTTTCATGGTCAAACCCCTAATTTTTCTGCAGGGACGAGGTTTAATAACGAGGCTTCTTCTTCTACTAGACTACAAAATGAGTTAGATGTGAATATGAATATTGGATATTTTCATGATCAAACCCCTAATTTTTCTGCACGGACTAGGTTTAATAATGAGGCATCTTCATCTTCTGGAGTGCAGGATGAGTTAAATGGGAACATGAATCTTGATAGTGGTGTTTATGCGGCGCCTTTACTAAATTTGTTTGAGAATAATGAGACCAAAGAAGGGGTAAACCATAATTCTGATGTAAACTTGAATGTGCATGCGAATGATAATGTGAATGATTTGAATGTTGGAGTACAGAATGAGTTAAATGCGGATATGAATTTTGATGGTGAAGCTTCATCTTCTGCACCGAAGAAATCTGTGGAAGCAATTAAAGAAGGTTTAAAGTTGAAGGTTGCAGAAGATTTAAGTCCAAGGTCAGCCAGATTTCTACCTTTTATGCAATCAAACTTTTCATTCAAATTTTAAAAAAGATCCATTTGTAGGTTTGTGAGGCTATATTTGTCAACTCAGCTTCAAGCTCTAGCTAGTTTAGGTATTCCAAGAACATAATTAATGAAATCTTAATCATAAAAAATCATTGGGATCACTAATGATCTAAACGAAGAAATTTAAGCTAGCATATTCAAATTATTCTGGTAATTAAATTTGACATTGTTACACGGTCAAGATGTTACCTTAGTTCATGCGCATATATTTGGATGAGATACAAAGGATTCTGATAAAACTCAAATATTTTTTTTTTTTTGCAAAATATATACATTTAAAGTCTAGTGAAGATTATTTACTTTCTACTATACTAATGTTTTCTGGTGCACCTTTCTCATCTTGATGCTGTGAACTTGATATAGTGGAACAATTGTTCAGTAAATATAGTGTTCCTTTCAGATATTTATCTTGATCTAATTCATACCAAAGTGAAATAATTCGGTAGAAAAACGCACGTGAATGTACTTACGCGTATAATCATATTTTGGTAATTGTGCAGAGATCAGAGAGGATTGTGATAGCTGAAGGAGAATGATGTTGAGATAATTCAACAGCCAAAGTTGCAATTTTGTGGTATGGTGGATTCATTTGCTTGTTATAGTTGTTAGGGAAGATTGTGGCTTTTGTTATATTTTCGAGCATATATTTTTTGCACTTTTGTTGCACAAATTGAATATATGAAGAAAATACAAGAAGCTCTTGAAGAAGATTTTGCCTGCCTATCTCATTCCATATTCTGCTACGAAATTTATATGTTGATATGTTTGGAATTGAGGATGTTCCGAAAGTCCCAAAATAATGTATTCACTTTTTTATTTCTCATCTGAATAAACTATAAATAATAATTTTAAATTAATTTAATTAGAATAATAAAAGTATACTATAATTTTTTATTGATATATCATTGTAAATAATATCAATAATAATTTTTTTAGATTTTCAGTTAAGATAATAATTTAATTTAAATTAAACAAATTGGGAACGTCAAGACGTGGCGGGATTCCAAAACTAACGGGTTAATTTCATTTTACTGCCTTAAAGTTTACATGTTCTATCACTTGGAAGCTTGTAGATTTAATTTTCTCACTTAATGGCCTGGACTTTCATTTTCATATCAAGGCCTCGACATGATTTCTATTAAATTTTTATCGGAAAGTGGTCATTTGGCATTAACTCCCATTTTCTCTTAAAAATTTTTTGGTCATAAATTTTTAAGGGAGTGGCCGAAAGAAGGAATAGTTACAAGCTTCTTAAACACATCCAATTCCTGTGGCCACCTATGATGGCGCTGCAACTATTCCTTCTTTCGGCCTCTCTCTTACGAAACTAGAGATTTTATTAAATACATAGACTGGTACCAAAATAACAAATGCACCGATCATTTTAAACATCACATGAACTCAATTACATATGCATTGGCATTCATAAACACATTAACTGGCATTTTATAACACATGGACTGGAATTCTTACAATGCACTAGCAATGTTTATCACTCAACCTGGTTGTGCTAGAGCAAGTATTTTGTTGTGTCAATTTATGTGTTTTTTATCGGCAGTGAGAGTGTTTGTTAATTTTGTTTCTAGAGTCTTTCAGTACCAGTGAGAGTGTATTTTAGCGTCACTTTTAGTGTTTAATTTTGATAGCTAATTGTAGTGTTTTTTTTTTTTTTTTATAGCTATTGCGCATTTTGAAAGAATCTTTTGAGGCTAATGACTGATAGCCAGAACCTTTGAAACTGATAACCAAAATATTTGTTTCCAAAAGAAATTTTTAGACCTACAAACTACATAGGGCTTTGCCCCGGTATATGTGTTTAAAAACCCAAAAAAACCATTTAAGCCCTCAGACTGGTGATGTTCAAACGGGTTATCCGGCCCGGCCCGCCCTAGCTCATGTCCGCAGGCTTAACGGGCTTGATCAGTCCGACCCTTCTCACGGATGGATAAAAGCCCGGCCCGGCCCGTCGTGTTCAGTTGGGTCCGGCCCATCCGTTTGGTCCGGACCAAAAGGTTCACGGGCCAAACGGATTTTGTCATTTTTTTTTTTTTAACATATTTGATACCTTACACAGTTACACTTCATAAATTGTAGAATCCAATTTAACTGGGTGATTACTGATTTAGTAGTTAGTACTGACGCTGAAATACATACTCCATCCGTCCCGCTCGAATTAGGATTTTTGGTCAAATAATTTATACGTTAATCAACAATTTAAAGAAAAATAATTAGCTTAATGAAAATCTAAAAATAGTTATTTAGTTTAGTATTAAACGTGATACAATAACAATTTTAAAATTTTATTAGCATCATTATTTTTCTTCAAATTATTGGTCAAAGTATAAATTACTTGACCAAAAATCCTAATTCGAGCAGGACGGAGGGAGTATGTTCTTTCGTCCCATAAGAATTGGCCAACCCAACCAAGGCAAGGCCCAAAAGTCCAAAACTGTGTACAGAGATTGAGACAGTGCCGTGTGAGTCAATAAAAAAATGGGCCAAACGGACACGGGCCAAACGGACCCAGAGATCCGCGGGCTTTGGCCCGGCCCGTGCATCATTTCCACCATCCGGCCCAGACCGAGAATAGGGTGGGCTTGGACACGGGCTTGCCCACGGGCTCACGGACCCAAGCCATACGGACTCGGGCTTACGGGCTCAAACGGGTTCCGTGGGCTTAAGCCCAAAGTGAACATCACCACCTCATACCTTCATTTGAAGTTTTTAAAAAGAAGTATTAACAGATGGCTAGTGACATTGTTTAAGATGACCAATTATTGTATTACCGGAATCCAATTTGTGTGTTGAAGAGTGCTAGTTCTAATTATTTGCAAAAATGTCACCGCATGTTTTTTTTAAGAAGTTTCAGTTATTTTTAAAAAATGTCACCGTAAATTTACAAACAAGTTTTTCCTAAGCACTAGGAGAAACTCATTTTTCAAGAGAGTTACTCATATATATAAGTACTTTCTCTATCTCATAACAATGTGTACAGAATAGGATGTGCATGAAAATTAAGGGAATAATAGTAGTTGTACCTTGTTGTGACTATGAAAAATAAAGTATAAGAGAGAAAGTGAGGTAGGGAATAGTAATGAATAGTTGTAGTGAGTATGACAAGTGGGTCACACTGATTCAATAATTACTTCCTCTGTCTCGGAATAAATGTCCTACTTCCAAATTTAGTCTGTCCCAAAATAAATGTCGCGTTACTATGTCAGGTTTGATGATCTTTTTGTACTTCCCTTTTGGTCTTGAAGTCATTTTGTGACCAATCTCCTTAGCCTTCAAGGTTCTTTGCAATTGTTCTTGTATTAAGAACATAGATTGCAGTTCGTCTTTGACCTTGAAGCTTTGGTGATCTACGTCTTTTAGTTTTTCAAGGTTGTATTGTATTTGATTACTTCTAAGAGTCTAGAACTCATTTGATTTTTTATTCTAGTTTATTTATTTCATTATAATCGTCTTCTATAACTTGTATTCTGCAAATTTTTTATTAATGAAAGTTTTCAAGCAAGCATAGTCTTACTGAAGTGTTTATAATTTCGTGTTTTTATTATCCGCTGTGATTTTACATTATTTCAGTTCGTGGACAGTTGTGTGTTGAGTTGTTCAGACACTTATCAATGGGACGTCCAAAAAAAATAAATTATACACATTATTATGTGACGAAAGGAGTATAGTACAACTATAATGCCGTCGTCAAAATCTGATCATCCATTTTAGAAATTTTTAGTCTCAGTTAGTGGGTCATGAAAGGATGTGAAATACTCGAATTGAAAACTATACAGCAACTCATCCAAAATTATCGACTTTGAGTTGTTATCGGACTTGAGTTTGAGCCTTGTCGAGCCAATTTGATTATTCAAATTTAAATTAATTGAAGTTTCCAGTCGTTTGCCCGAGCAATTTGAGTCGTTATTGAACTCAAGTACTAATGAGCTAATCAAGCTTTATTTTATGTCTTTAAAAAATTCTCTGAACTGTGCTCTTTCTTAACGGGCATTATCGAGCTCGAGTTCGAGCCCATAACTAACAAATAGAAAATGTGTATTTAAAATGCGTTTATCAAGTAGAATAGAGTATGCGCTCGAGTCCATCGAATAAATTCAACTTATTTTATCCAATAGATAATTCCAATTCAAACCCATAATAAAATTGCGTTTCCAAATTATCACATCCTTTAAAAAACCGTACCCGTCACCCGTTAATTAGTTACACACACTAAACACACACCAAAACAGGAAAAATCCACTTTTATAAACAAAAGAAACACTTATTACTCTAGTTAGCGAATCCTAGTTTCTCAAACAAATCATTCCAAGATTCCTCCATTTTCGCCGACATTCCACCGGAGAATCAGCCGATTTCCCGGCGACATTTTCTACTCCGTCAACTAAAACCCCACAAAAAAACCCATTGAAAAATGAGTACACAAGGTCAAGGTCAAGGTGACGATCCAAATCAAGATCCAAATCCAAATAAAAATGAAGATCTTTCAAGAAACAATCGTCCCCGAAAACCAGGCGATGCATGTGCTGCATGCAAGCATCAACGGCGACGCTGCCCGCCCAACTGCACCCTCCGCCCCTATTTCCCTCAATTTCCTGATACTCCTAATCAAGACTTGATCAATTGCGTAAAACTCTTTGGTGTAAAAAATCTCATCAAATTCATAGAAAGTATTGACCCCCCGTATCGAGAAGATGCTGTGAAATCGATTAAATACGAAGCAAATGCTCGAGCCAAAGACCCCGTCGGTGGCGCTACCGGGATGAAAATTCTTCTCCAGGTGCAGATAAATCAATGTCAAAGGGAGCTCAATTGCGTTAAGGCTCAACTTGCTTATCTTAAAGCGCAAAATCCCGGTAATTCGAATGTTGGAGTACCGAATTTAAGTGGGAATTTGAATCTTGGGGAGTTTCCTGGGCAAAACCCTAATTTTGGTTCGAATTTTAATGTTGGGGAACAGAATTTCAATAGGAATATGAATTTGAATCTTGGGTATTTTTCTGCACCTATTAGATTTGATAACGAAGCATCTTCTTCTGGACTACAAAATGATTTAGATGGGAATATGAATCATGGGTTTGTTCATGATCAAAACCCTAATCTTTCAGCAACTACAAGACTTGATAAAGAACCATCTTCTTCTGGACTACAAAATGATTTAGATGAGAGTATGAATCATGGGTATTTTCCTGAGCAAAACCTTAATTTTCCATCCCGGATGAGATCTGATAATGAGGCTTCTTCTTCTAGGGTACAAAATGAGTTCGATGTGAACATGAATCTTGGGTATTTTCTTGATCAAAACCCTAATTTTCCTGCACCGATTACGAGGTTTAATAACGAGGCGGCATCTTCATCTGGAGTGCAGAATGAGTTAAATAGTGATATGAATCTTTACGGAAATGTGAATCTTTATGGAAATGTGAATCTTGTTGATGGTGATTATGGGGCGTCTTTACTCAATATGTTTGAGAATAATGCTAGCGAGCAATCCGAACAAGGGATAAACCCTAATTATTACTTGAATTCGAATGATTTGAATATTGGAGTTGTGATGTATGAGAGAAGACACAGGAATTGACTCAGGAAGTCCAGCACAGTACAGACCGAGCGCTCGCCCGCTAGCAAGCAAGGGCCCGCCTGGAATTTATTTTCAAGCCTCTGATGTTCCTGCCATGTTGAGCGCCCGCCTGGTGGTAACCGGGCGCCCGCCCGCTATGTCGGCCAGGAATTCCAGATTTCGTATTTTTATGTTTTTGCGCAGATGTTAGGGTATTTTCAGGATTATTTGTTAAACTAGGGTTTGTTATTTTGTTAGGAGTCTAGTAGGGTTTTGTAGTAGTATAAATACTTTTCCTATCATTGTTTTAGGGCAAATTGCCAATTAGTTACCTGAGTTTGTCGTCAAGTTTCAATTAGTTACCCAGTTTGTGTTTCGGTCAATTTAGTTATTGAATTTGTCTTTTTGTTTCAATTGGTGTAAAATCCGTTTGTTTGTCAAAAAACTAACGAAAATTGATGAAAAACGTAACAAAGTTCTTTCAAAATTGCAATGATCAACCCTAAAGTTTAAATTATTCCATTACACCCCCAAACTAACGAATGTTAAAAGCTATCTTCTTTCTCAAAACCCGGTCATCACCACCACCCAAATCCGGCCACTACCATAACCACCTATCTTCTTTCCAGCGGCGATCCTTCCCCTGCACACCATATTTTCCGGCAATTGTCCATATTTTCCGGCGAAAAAAAAAATCAAAAAATCGGACCAGAAAAAATACGATTCCTGCTTCGTTAACCGTTGGATCGTCTTCAAACTTCTGGGGAATGTTCACATCACCTAGGCGCACCTTTTCACCGTTGGGATCTGCCAAAAATTCACCGGAGCGGGAGATAAGTCCGCCGGAAAAAATCTAGCGAAAGTCTCCCAAAAATCGCCTTTCTCTCGCTCCGGTGGACTTATCTCCCTCTCCGGTGATTTTTTGGTAGATCCCAACGGTGAAAAAGTTCACCTAGGTGATGCAAACATTCCCCAGAAGTTTGAAGACGATCCAACGGTTAACGAAGCAGGAATCGTATTTTTTCTGGTCCGATTTTTTGCTTTTTTTTTTCGCCGGAAAATATGGACAATTGCCGGAAAATATGGTGTGCAGGGGAAGGATCGCCGCTGGAAAGAAGATAGGTGGTTATGGTAGTGGCCGGATTTGGGTGGTGGTGATGACCGGGTTTTGAGAAAGAAGATAGCTTTTAACATTCGTTAGTTTGGGGGTGTAATGGAATAATTTAAACTTTAGGGTTGATCATTGCAATTTTGAAAGAACTTTGTTACGTTTTTCATCAATTTTCGTTAGTTTTTTGACAAACAAACGGATTTTACACCAATTGAAACAAAAAGACAAATTCAATAACTAAATTGACCGAAACACAAACTGGGTAACTAATTGAAACTTGACGACAAACTCAGGTAACCAATTGGCAATTTGCCCATTGTTTTAAGAAAACAACTAACAACTTTTACTATCAATTGAACTTTTGTTCTTGGAGATTTATTTATCTCTTTCTTGGTGGATTCCAAGATTTTTGCGTTTAAGGTTTCATCGCTGGATGAGATCTTGTGTGTAGTGCGCTACTCACGAAACTTATCGCTTTCGTGCTGCGTCAGTTGGCATTAGAGCAGGCCATATCCTGTCTTTTGCATCATACTGAAGTATAATGGGGGATCAGGCTATAAAGGCTGGTATCGATGCCGCTCAACAAAATCAAAACTGTCATGGTGAGAGAGACAGGGTTGATCCAAGACGTCATCCTCAAGGGACAGAAAATCGGGATGAAAGGAATTCCAGTTCCAGATCTGATGACGAGGTTATTCGTGAAATCGATCTTCGATTGGATCGTGCTCGACAACAGGAACAGTATTTCCTAGCGTTAGAGGACGAAGAACTCGACGAAGCGGACAAGCATGATCGACGTGTGCAGAAATATAAATCAATCAGAGATCTGAATCGAACAGCAAGGGAGCGAGGGCTTAGGCAGCGACATAGGATGGAAGCCAATTTTTTTGCCGACAAAGCCGATCACTACACTGCCAAAATTCAGAGACTGAAAGCGCGCAGATCTGCTGTTTTGAACGTGTTGAAGAAGAACGTCGGGCTCAGTTCGAGGTGTTGTTGCAGAATAACAAGACTATTGCTGAAGAAGAAAGTCGCGAGGAAAATATCTACCGCGTCGATCCGATTGAAGAGAAAGAGTCAGATTCAAACGAAGAAGATTTAATGGCAGTCAAATCCGCGAATCAGGATCTACAAATATTGAATGAAAGTTTCAGGGGAGAGAAGATTAGTAATAATTTTCTGTCCGTGGTTGAAGATTCAGTTTCAGAAGAAACAATTTTAGAGTCGGTTTTGGTTGACTCAAAGATCTCGGCATGGCGTGGTACAATTCTGATTACACCCTATTACAAGTTTTTTATACCACTTTCTCTGTTACACAAGGGATATTGGATTGTCACTCGCAAAAGTATGGCTAAAGGGTTGATTATTTATATGGAAAAAAATTTTTTACATCAAATTGTGCTTAAGGAGCGAGTCTACTCGAAATATTTATTCAAGTGGGACGGTAATTTCCAAACATCGGAGATGAACTCGGGGACGAGTTCTTTTGAAGAAGAGGTGACTGATGTAGGAGAGAAGACACAGGAATTGACTCAGGAAGTCCAGCACAGTACAGACTGAGCGCCCGCCCGCTAGCAAGCAAGCGCCCGCCTGGAATTGATTTTTATTGAATTTTTATTCAAAGAGATTTTTTTATCTTTTATCTGGTGGATTCCAGGTTTTCTTGGTGGATTCCAAGGTTTTGTGTTTGAGGTTTCATCGCTGGATGAGATCTTGTGATTAGTGCGCTAAATCACAAAACTTATCGCTTCCGTACTGCGTCAGTTGGCATCAGAGCAGGCCATATCCTGTCTTTTGCATCATACTGAAGTATAATGGGGGATCAGGCAATAAAGGCTGGTATTGATGGTGTAACCACCGCTATCAATTCCTTAGCAACGCAGATTGCAGCGTTGGTTGCCGCTCAACAAAATCAAAATTGTCATGGTGAGAGAGACATGGTTGATCCAAAACGCCATCCTCAAGGGACAGAAAATCGGGATGAAAGGAATTCCAGTTCCAGATCTGATGACGAGGTTATTCGTGAAATCGATCTTCGATTGGATCGTGCTCGACAACAGGAACAGTATTTCCTAGCGTTAGAGGACGAAGAACTCGACGAAGCGGACAAGCATACTGATGTAGGAGAGAAGACACAGGAATTGACTCAGGAAGTCCAGCACAGTACAGACCGAGCGCCCGCCCGCTAGCAAGCAAGCGCCCGGCTGGAATTGATTTTCAAGCGTCTGATGTTCCTGCCATGTTGAGCGCCCGCCTGGTGGTAACCGGGCGCCCGCCCGCTATGTCGGCCAGGAATTCCAGATTTCGTATTTTTATGTTTTTGCGCAGATGTTAGGGTATTTTCGGGATTATTTGTTAAACTAGGGTTTGTTATTTTGTTAGGAGTCTAGTAGGGTTTTGTAGTAGTGTAAATACTTTTCCTATCATTGTTTTAAGAAAACAACTAACAACTTTTAATATCAATTGAACTTTTGTTCTTGGAGATTTATTTATCTCTTTCTTGGTGGATTCCAAGATTTTTGCGTTTAAGGTTTCATCGCTGGATGAGATCTTGTGTGTAGTGCGCTACTCACGAAACTTATCGCTTCCGTGCTGCGTCAAGTTGAGAATGAGTTAGATGGGAATCTGAGTCTTGACGGAAATTTGAATGTTGATAATGATGATCAAGAAGGGATAAACCTTAATTTTGATGTAAATGATGAGTTTTATAGAAATCTGAACATTGATGGTGAAGCTTCATCTTCTTCTGTACTGGGGAAGTCGAAAAAGGATTAAAGTTGAAGGTGGCATCCTAAGTCTAAGGTCAGCCCGTTTTATTTTAAACTGTTAATGCAATAGAACTTTCATATACTCAGTCCGTCCCAAAAAAAATTGTGAAATTCTAAAAATTAGTGATGCTAAATCACTTTAATGATTTATCAACTACTATAATTTTTAGCATTTCACTAGGATGATTGGATTGACATTAACCATTAAGTTCATTTTTCTTCACAAAAAAAAAAAAAAAGAAGTCAAATGGAATGATTTTTTGGGACGGATGGAGTATATTTTAATCATGCAGAAAAAAAAAAAAAACAAATTTTGCTTCGTAAATATAGTACTTCTTCAATTTCTTGTAGCTTCTGTTTTTTTTTTTTTTTTTTTTTTTTTTTGGGAGGGGGGAGGGTATTTTATTTTGTTGATATAGTTCATTCATACCAAAGTAAATTAACTTCTAATTCTGGTAATTGTGCAGTGATCAAGAGGGTTTTGCTTAAGGAGAATGTTCTTCATTCCTGATAATTGAAAGTATTCTTAGTTCTAGATTTGGTGTCATTGTTCTTCAGTGGCAAAAACAAGGAAATGTACAAAAGATTTTCGAGCATATATACATAGATGTATAGTTTGTAATTGATAGATTTTTTTATTTTTTTTTTACCTATTTGGCATAAACAAAGTACTCAACATAGACAATAAATGTAGTACAATCTATATAATATCTAAAGCCAGAAACATTCTTTGATCTTTCAGCCTATCCACGTGTAAATGTGAGCTGGAAATCCACGTGTAAAGCCAGCTAATTAATTCTCCTCCTCATTTCAATCTTATTCACTCTCTCAAAACACACCCTTTTTTTTTTTCCGATCCCTAACTCTCTCTCTCTCTCTCTCTTTCTTTCTCCACAAAATGATTTCTGATTCTCACCTAAATTCCACCGATCACAAACCCAGAATTCCAGTTGCTATTTACAACTAAGGCCGCCCTGAGACACCGGAGCGACGTTCACCGCCCAGTCAAGCGAACTCCGAGCAACCAAACCGATCTCAACATTCGTCCTTGATGTGCGCTCTAAGAAATTCGCCGGCATAGAGATGGTTCCGGTGAACTCTGGCGAATTCCGAAAATAGGTCCGATGTGCAGAAAGTTGCCGGGGCGAGTCCAGTGTTCTTCCCCCCAAATCGGCGATCTGTCACCGGAGCGACGTTCACCGCCCAGTCAAATCGGCACAGAGATCTGAACCAGTTGCTATTTCCACCTCGCGCTCCGACGTCCCCAACCTCGCTATGGTTCCGCCGACGAGGTAATTTTATTTCCCCTTTTTGAATTTCAAACACGTTTTTTCTATTCAAAAAAAAAAAAAAAAAAAAAAAAAAAAAAAACAGTTCCTAAAATTTCGTGGAATTGATTGGCTTATCTTGAAAAAAATCCCATATTTTAAACAAGATTCCATTCATATCCTAATTTAACTCGATTTTCAAATTTTTGAATACTTAATTACGGTAAGAAATCTCATATAAGGAGATGATTAAAATATTTATTCTTATTTAAATATATGCCAATATATATGTAAATATATATATATATATATATATATATCAAATCTGACCGATATTTCTAAAAGATATACTCATGCAAGTTTATCAAATATTTCCCTCTGTGCCAATAAATTCATTTGAGCACGTCATTTCTTTTTCTAAGGTGCCTTGCTTCCATCTCCTTTACCAACTGGCAGGCTAACCAAGGTATTTTCAGATTGACTTATGATTTTCTGTTGTTCTTTCTTTCTTTTTTTTTTGTTTTTCTGCTTACAATCTTGAGCCTTTCTGTCATTATCGTATATGCTTGTGATATATCTGTTATTTTTTGTTATTTTAGGTTATGTATTAGGTTAAGTATAAGAAATCAGATATTAATGTTTGTTTCTGAGAATGACCACATAGTAAAAAATAAAATTCAGAGAAAGAACTGAAAAAGGAAGGAAATTATAGTAAAGAAATCACATATTTTGCATAAATTCTTTTAGTTTACTGCTGAAACCATCTTTAGATCTCATCAATCGTTTAAAGAGTTGTATGAGCACCTACTGCAAATGAAAACAACAATTGTTGAACAGAAAGAAAAAGAGAGAAGGAAAGAGTGGTTACCCAAACAATAAACGGAAACTGCAATCTGCATCTGTGACTTCATAAGTTTAACAGATCATTCTGTCATTATCAGAAACAAGCTTGTGCTATATCTGTTACTTGTGTGTATGTGTGTGTATGTGTATCTGGTATTTGAGGGGCAGATGAGTGGAACTAATTGAAGGGTATGGAAGCTTTTCGTCGACTCATTTACAATTGTTGTGTTTGCCATGAATTCATCTCAACCTTTCGAGGCAAAATTATGTTCTTTATCATTAATCTTAGGTTGTTGAGTCCGCCGCAAAATATTTTTTGACCCTTTTTCGTATTTACTGAAAATCATGTTATTCTTATATATTTAATTAACATTGTTTTCCTTTTTATATCAGGTAATGGCAACAAGTAAGTTAATTGCTGTTAAAGCTATTGATAAGAGGAGCAGAGGTCGTACCATAAATGTTCGGATATTACGCCTATGGAAGCGCGAAGATACTAAATACAAAAAAGGTACCGTTGAGATGTTACTTATGGATGATGAGGTTAGTCAACCAATACTCTCTTTATATACTATTTAATCATTCAATATAATTTCGCAATTAAATCATTTTACTTCTCAATTTCTTTTTATTAATATTTTATAATGAATTTATTAGGGATCTAAAATCCAGGCAGCTATTCCACCTAGCATGCCATCCGAGTTCAAAGATATGTTTAAAGAGGGGGAGATGAAAAAAATATCTAATTTTGGAATTGAACCGAATGCCATTACAATTGTCCAAAAAGCTATTGTAAACCATGAATGGAAATTAGCATTCGGTTTAGCTACCACTGTATCTGAGGTGGATACATCGGTAAATATTTCTGACAATGGCTTTGATTTCACTCCCTTTAGCCTATTTGGGAGTGATCCACATAAAAGTGTCAATGCTGATTATGTGTTCGGTGAGTATTTTAACACACAATTTTTGTTCGTTAATTAATTAGGGTAATAACTAACATTATATATTTTTCTTTACTGTAGATGTCATTGGTGAGGTGGTATTACCAATAAATGATTTTGAATATGTTAGTGCAGCCAAGGCAAAGAAGCTGGATATTAAACTGTTAGATAATGGGTACGTCTTAAACGATGATTTAATTTTCTAATGAATTTTTCACATACATGGTAACTATTTAATCAGTTTTATTAATCCCCTTCTAATATTTTACAGGGGAATGGAGCTAGATGTTATCTTATGGGAGTCGTACGGAGGTCAACTGAAAAGTTTTATTCAAAACAGGGGACAAGATTCAGAGGAACCAATCGTACTGATTTTACAGTGCGTGATGTGTTCAAGATATATGGGTAATATGTTATCTTTTTAAATTGATTACTATCTCTAAATTATATTTAAAAGTATTTTTTACTTAATGCTAAAATTAAAAATTGTTATATTATACAGGGAAGAGTCGTGTTTCTACCATGAAGCACGCAACAAAACTTCTTATAAATCCCGATGTTCCTGAATTAAAAGAATTTGATAAAAAGTAAGTCCCTTTAATTCTAATGACACATTTTATACACTATTACACGTTTATGTTTTTTTTTTTTTTTTTTTTTTTTTTTTTTTTTTTTGTCTAGATGATTTTAATATTACTTTCACTATTTATTTAACAGGCGTGGCAATGGAGTTTCATCAATGGGTCGCAGTCTCAATACTATAACAGATGATAGCAAGTTCATCGGTGGTGACGAGTGGTTCAAAATCGAAGATGTCAAGACTATAGATGAGTTGCTTAAATGTAGTGAGGTACAAAGCAAAATTTGAATAAATTTTTATTCATTAATAGTATGTTGGTGATTATTGAACTATATATTAATTTTTACAGGTTGGCTTATACACTACATTCGCTGAAATAGTTGATGTTGACCCGCATTCTAACTGGTACTACCAAGCTTGCAGCAACAAGAAATGTAACAAAGGAGTTGACAGGAACTCAACCAAATGTCCAAAGTGTAGTACACCCTACACCAACCTCATTCCAAGGTATATGTTGTTACAATTTTTTTCCTTTCACATAATTCATTTATAAATTTATAGTGTTTTCATAGCTGTTAATGATTTGATTTGTAACCGCCTTTCCTTCTAGGTTCAAAATTAAGATTGTTGTCATTGACGGAAAGGATGATAATGGAGCTGAGTGTTACTTTATGCTGTTTGATGCATGTGCATCTAATATGCTTAATATGTCCGCTTCCCAAGTAGTTGCTGAAATATCAGAGGTACTTATTCTATTTTACAATTTTTCAGTAAATACACTCCCTCCGTCCCACCCAACTTAGTATTGTTGCAAAAATGATTTTACTTTGAACATGCCATTTGAACATAAAATAATATTTTTTTATAAATCTTATTAACAGTTATCAATTCATTATTAATAACTCTTTCAAACTACAAATTTATATTTTTATTAGGACTATTTTTTTTTTATTGCTTTGTCAACCGACAATCATGTTTATCAAAAACTGTAGCGAGCAGGACGGAGGGAGTATGCATCGTTTTATTTCATAATCTAAAATATTGTTCCTGATTGAATGGTCAGTTGGATCAATTGCCTGGAACGTTTTGTAAAATGTTTGGCAAAAAATATCTATTTCGGGTGGAGATTGATGAAAGAACAAAAGATGCTGTCGGTGATAAACGTACTTTCACTGTGAGAAAAGTGACATGCGATGCCCTCTTGATTGATAAGTATTTGTCACTCACCAATTCTGATGTAAGTACAATCCATCTTGCGTCATTTATTTATAAATATATATGCTATAAATATAGAATAGTTTGTTATCCATACCTATTGACACGTTGGTGTAGGGCACATATATGTTGGATTGTAAGGCAATCTGTTCCCGTTTACTTGATATATAGTCAGATTGTGCATCACACTTGATTGTAATTCAATGGGCTACATAAAGAAAACCACCATTCATGTGCCTAGGTGGTGGGGTAGTGCAAAACAAAACTAAAGGACATTGAGGGGGTAGTAAAAAGCTGGACAGTGAAAAAAAAAAACGAAGTCAAGTGAGTATTTATTGAAGGTTGCATCTGCATGATGAGTCTTTTGTTGCATAGTAGGATTAAGATTTTTTCCCTTTTACACATGGGCTTTTGTACCATTTTTGGCAGTATTTGGGTGCTTCAATGAATAATGTTAAGGGTTGTTCCAATGTCATTAGATGTTACGGGGAGGAGACTACTAATGGGGAAAGTGGAGTCATGGTTTATAATTTGTTGTTGGAGTATGGTTCTGGTGGAACCCTAGCTGATGTGATCAAGAAATCGGGCTGTAATGGGTTGCCTGAGTTTGAGGTTAGATGCTATACTAGGTCAATTGTTCATGGGCTGTCTCATATTCATAATTGCGGCTATGTTCACTGTGATTTGAAGCCAGAAAATATTCTGCTTGTGGAGAATTCAAAGAAGGGTGTTGCTGATTTTAGGGCAAAGATTGGGGATTTTGGTTTGGCCAAGAGGGATAGTTTGAGCAAGAAGAAGAAATTGGATCCTTACTGGAGGGGAACTCCGATGTATTTATCTCCAGAAGCTGTTGCTGATGGTTTGCAAGGTCCTCCGTGTGATGTATGGGCTCTTGGCTGTATTGTGCTCGAGATGCTAACTGGGAAGCCCCCTTAGGTTGGGAAAGATGATTTGGATGCTGATGAGATTTTATGTCGGATTGGTGAAGGGAACGAATTTCTTGATATTCCCAGCTCGATTTCGAAAGAGGGGAGGAGTTTCTTGAAGGGTTGTTTCGTGAGGAAGGCAATGTATAGACTGACAGCTGAGATGTTGTTGAATCACCCGTTTCTCGAAGGGTTAGTTGATGATGATGATGAGGTTGAAGAGTTTGAGGAGGTAGTAGATATAAATGAGATTTGCTCGATGCCAGTGCTGTCTGAAACTGATGATGATGAGGAGCTCTGTTACTCTGATTTTTCAGACGATTGCAGTTATGCATCTGAAGACGATTCCAGTTATGCATCAAATGCAGTGCAGCAGTACCCGATTACTTTTACCGTTTCTATAGGAGTTTAGCCGGCATGTGCGGTGAGATATTGAGTCAAATAGTAATTATACCATGTACATGTGTTCTAATGGCCCATTTACATAACCATACTCAAAATACACCATACCACAAGTAGAATAGCAGTCAATCAATAGATAGAAATGCTTTTGGTTGAGCTTAAGAGGAAAATGTAAGTCGACAACCCTACAGTAAACTGATTAGAAAAATGAAAAAGGAAAACATTAAAGAATGAAACTGATGACTTAGATTCTAGCTTAAACGTGCTTGCTTTAAATCATGGGAAAATAATGCAATTTTGAACACTGCACTTTGCTTTAAATCATGGGAAAATCCATCTTGCGTCATTTATTTATAGATTTATATGCTATAAATATTGAATTTTGTTTCATCCAAGCTGCAGGAGGTGGCTTCTAAGCTGGTTTCACAAGATAAGAGTGTGTCCGACTTAGTGACTAAAGATCAGGTAAAGAATCCCTACTTAACTTTTCTGATTTTTACTTTTCATTTCTATTCTATTACATGCTAGCACGTTTGTTTTATGTAGGATGATGGAGTTGAAATCATTGGAGATAACTGTTCAACATCATGTGAGCAGATCACTCCTATGAAGCGTACATTGGATGATGCTCTTAATAGCCAGGATGAGCAACTTTCGGCTACAAAGATGTTGAAAGAGATCAAGAAAGAGAAAGTGGAAAAGTAGTAAAAAAGGAGAGATGCAGTTGAGGAATATTATTTTGTTTTATGATATTAAAGTTGATGAATTATAGTTCTTTATGTTTGATGATGCAGTTAAGGATCCATGTTTTGTTTAATTATGTTTAAGTACCAAGATTATGTGTTCGATTCTACTGACAACCTATGGTTGTTATTTTTTTCTTTCCAGTTCACGTTATTGTGGTTAGTGATAGGCGAAGAGTACAATATTTTAGTTGGTAGTCTTTGGTTGTTTTTTGGTATTTTGTGATTTCATTTGATATGGTACTTTGTTATTTTCTATTATTTGGAATTTGGTCTTATTTGGTTCATGGAAGTCCTACGGAGTCCAGTAGAAGCAAAAGTAGAAATGCATATAGACTCAATATTGCCAAAAACATTCTTAAAATAATCAAATTCTTTAGTTTTCCCCCCAGTTTCCTTTGCAGCTAAGGTCATGTAATATAAAGTAACACAAACTATATAAATTTTCTAAGTTTTAGTCATTCTGACCCAGACTCTTACATTTTGCTACTAATTTTAGGAATACCTTAGATTGGCATGCCTGAAACAGCTTGAAGACCTTTTATTTTATGCTTCTTTCTGGGTCTTGGGGTATGGTGTATGGTGGTTGTGGGAGATGGGGCTGGGAGGCCGATTTATATTTAGAATACACATTCTCATTAGCATCAGAAAAGGTAAATCCTCAGTTGTCCCTATTTACTAACTAGAGGAAATCACCCTTTGAGGTTTCATGTTCTAAGATACATATGAGTGGGGAAATAATACTGAACTTGGAATTAATATTAGGTATATTCTCAACAACAAATGCATAATAGATATTATTATCAAAGAAAAAAATAAAAATAATAATAATAAAAAAAAAAACTCTCTCCGTCCCTATCTAAATGTCCAAAAAACATTCAACATTCCTCTTTATCAATAGTAATTCCTAAACTCATTCGGATATACATTTAGTTTGTCGCTCCATTACATTCAATACTTATTTATATCGTTTGACTTTATTACTATTCCTTACGACCAAAAATATTTTTATCCGTTCAAAAATATTTTTAGTTTTATAAAAGTCACAATTATTATTAAATATAGTAATTATTAAATTAATATTGTCCCGGCTTATGTTTAAGTCGTTTTACGAAATAATACTGTAAATACACCCCTCAAAAACTGTAATTTTTTTTTTTTTTTAAAAAACCTCAATCTTGAGCCTTTTTTCTCATTCGATTGATTTCGGATTGTGTGGTAGGGCACATATATGTTGGATTGTGGGGGTAATCTGTTCCTTTTTTTTTTTTTTTTTTTTTTTAAACCTCAAAAACTTTAATTAATCACCTCTATTTTTAGGGTGTTGTTATACACACCCGTAAAACTTATGAATACACCCGTAACTGTGCTTTACAGTGTTGTACCATTAAATTTTTTAAGTTACTTATGAGTGTATTCATAAGTTTTACGGGTGTATAACACCACCCCTATTTTTACTCTAACCCTTACATATATATATATATACACTTTATTTTCAAATTACTACCCTCAGTCCCTCACTTAGCAGCTATTTCAACGGTAAAAGATATCCTGGGATTTCAACAGAGGCTTATTTGGCAATTGAGGGTAGGAGAGACGGATTTCAATCAACTCATCGGCCAAACCACGGGCAACCATCTTCAACGATTTTACAGGTATATCCTTTCTCAGGTCCTTTCAATTGTCAATACCATCAAAACTAAAGCCCTAAATATTACGAATTTAGATGTTATAGGCTAAATTTACGCAAAAAAATATATATTTGAAGCTGTTATTTTACTTTAGGAGATTAGATGGCTGGCCTTTTTATGGCTTCTCAATGTATGAATGTATTCTTTTAAGTTGATAGCAAGAAAGTTTACACTTCTGCTAATGATTCTATAATGGACATCATTGAGTTTGGGGATATCATCAATGAGTGTAAATTTTTGTTTGGTTAATGCACACAAGCTGTTTGAAATTTTGTCTGAACCATGTTTAGATGGTAATATTCTCCCTGTGTTTTATTTCGCACAAGTTGTAGTCTGGTGTAATTTCAATCTAATTACAAACTTAATAAGCATAAATTCCTCTACAATCAAAATGTTCTCTTGCAAACTCATAACATCAAAATTCTTCAAATTAATTAAAATGGCAAGTAAGCATCATCATCAGTAGATGATGATGCTTACTTGGTAGCTTTAAGTTGCACCTTTAGAAAGTTTTAATGTAATGGAGCTGCCATCAAACAATCTTCCAGTGCTTCCCTCATTCTTCCAATTGAAATACGAGTTGCTGGACAGTTGCTATAGGACAGGCAGCAGGCTTATTTGGCAATTGAGGGTAGGAGAGACGGATTTTGATAATCTCAGCGGCCAAACCACGGGCAATCATCTTCAACGACTTTAACAGGTATCTCTTTTCTCAACCCTTTTCAATTGTCAATGCCTTCAAAACTAAGGCCCTAAATATTACGGATTTAGATGTCAGCCTAAATTTACCCAAAAATAAGCCTGTTGAAGCTGTAAGTTTACTTCAGGAGATTAGATGATGGGCTTTTTAGGCTTCTCAATTTATGAATGTATTCTTTTAAGAAGATGGAAGAAAGTTTACAATTCTGTTCATGATTCTACAATAGACATCATTGAGTTTGGGGATATCATCAATGACTGAATTTTTTTTATTTGGTTAACGCACACCAAGTGTTTGAAATTTTATCTGTACCATGTTTAGATTGTAATATTCTCCATGTGTTTTATTTCGCACAAGATGTAGTCCGGTTTAATTTCAATATGATTACAATCTTAATAAGCATAAATTCCTCTACAATCATAATGTTCTATTGCAAACTCATAACATCAAAATTCTTCAAATTAACTAAAATGTCAAATATGAAAAACAAAGAAGGATTTTTCATATTCGGACGAAGGGAATGTTGATAAATTTTCTGGACTTGAAAACTGGAATGCCAACTTCTGTTATTCACTGAATTACTGCTGCTCTTGGAATTGTGCAATTGGAATTATTGTCTTGAACTGCACTCCAACAATTAGGCACTTTTATAGAGTATGGGCTACGCCAACACCAACAAAGTTGTTATCTATCCATATTTATCTTCTTTATTCAGTCTATTTATACAAGATATTATAAATTAATCAATAAACACAGGGTACAACTTCAGCTATTAGTGATTGATGATTGTAAGCAAATATAGTGGAATGAATCCCTTGCATTTCACAAACGTGTTTAGGGATATTGAATTTAATACTTTGTGTATTGTTTTTAGAACATCAATGAATAAAGAATTTCGTAATAAGCAACAGAAAGGTGAAGAGATGGACAAGCATCCAAGCATCTCGGTTGGTAATCAAAGAGTCGCATTGTCTGACATTACTAATCGTAAGTTTTCTAAATAGTTGCCAGTTTCCTTTTTATCACACATATTCTTTTTCTTCTATAACCTTGAGTGTCTATTAAAATATAATCACTCCGTTCACTATATATTATCCACAGGTGGAACTCAACATATGACGCCGACAGTTCCTACGAGTAACATATTTAACAGTAAGAATATCAATATATATATATATATATATATATGTGCAGCTTCAAATACTTTATATTATAAATTTTTGACTGCCTTACTAATATCATTTTCTTTTAATCGTAGCTACCACTCCAAGAGGTACTAATCCAACAAGCTTAGAATTTAGAAGTAGTGGTAGGCCGATTGGTCAATGCATAGAGGGTTTACAATCTCTCAAAAGGAGATTGGATATTGATTACTCTACTTCTGCAAATCGACAACAACGAACTGAAAACATTTCTACATTCGCTGATGAGAATTTGAGTAATGTATTATGGCCAACAAGCTTGGAATTCAGAAAGCGGGGTAGGCCAATTAGCCATAGTACTGGAGTTTTGAAATCCCTCAACAAATCCTTGAATGTTGAGCACTTGAACATTGAGACTCAAAATCAACTAAATAACATTGCCTCAATTAATCCAATGGATACAGGTACAAGTATAATATTTAAAATGACAATTTTTTTTCTATTTAAATGGTTTTTGAAACTTTCCGTACTTATTATGTTATGAAATGATCATCATATTATGTTATCACGTATCTCACAATCTTTGTTTTCAACATTTCGTGTGAGCATCAGATTTTGTTAGAATTGAATCACAAAATGATTCGCGAACAAATACAAAAGATGAGACGAAAGCATCACAAGGTAGTACTTGACTTTCAGATTTGTGTGTTTATCTGATTTCGAATGGCATCACCAAAATTCACTTTTTTTATTTACTTCCGCCCTCCCCCATTAGATTACTTATCTAATTATTTCAAACTTTTTATTTTATTTGCAGGTAGAAGTCAATTAATGACACCACTAAATCCTATGAGTCCCATTATGAGAAGTAAGCGCATTAATTTTTTTTTTAATTGTTTGAATATTTTTGAGATTTATACATATATACTCCTTCCGTTCAATTTCAATCGCATTTCCTTTATTGCAGCTACCTTGCCTAATTGGACTAATCCAACAAGGTTTGAAGTTAGAAGACGTGGCATGCCAATTAGTCAGAATAATACGGTCTTGCACTCTCTCAGCAGGAACTTAGATTATGATCAATTAGATTCAGAAATTCAACATCAAACAAATGAAAGCAATAACCCACTTAATTGCATGGATACAGGTATTTAAAATCAATAAAATTTTGAGTTTTTTTCACTATTATACATGTTTTGTAAATCTCCCATTATGTTCAAGAATTATCACCCTATTATGTGGTCACGTATCTCACAATTTTTGTTTTCAAGATTCCGTGCGAGTACCAGATTTGGTTAGAATTGAATCACAAAATGATTCGCCAACAAATAAAAAAGATAAGACCAGAGCATCACAAGGTAGTACTTAATTTTAATATTTGCGTCTTTATTTGATTTCGAATGTCATCACCCAAATTCACTTTTTTTTTATTTGCTTCCTCCCCCCGCATTAGATTACTTATCTAATTATTTCAACCTTTTAATTTTACTCACAGGTAGAAGTCAATTAATGACTCCACGAAGTCCTATGAGTCCAATTATGAGCAGTAAGAGTAATAATATTTTTTTGTTTTAATCGTTTGGATAATTTTGATATTTATAAACATATACTCCTTCAGTCCCATTTCAATTCCATTTTCTTTATTGCAGCTACCATGCCTAATTGGACTAATCCAACAAGTTTTGAAGTTAGAAGACGTGGCAGGCCAATTAGTGAGAATAATAGGGTCTTGCACTCTCTCAGCAGGAACTTGGATTATGATCACTTAAATGCAGAAATTCAACATCAAACAAATGAAAGCAATAACCCACTTAATTGCATGGATACATGTATTTAAAATCAATCAAATTTTGAGCTTTTTAATAATTGTTTTACATGTTTTGTAAATTTCCCATTATGTTCAAGAATTATCACCCTATTATCTGATCACGTATCTCACAATTTTTTTTTCAAGATTCCGTGCGAGTATCAGATTTGGTTAGAATTGAATCACAAAATGATTCGCCAACAAATAAAAAAGATAAGACCAAAGCATCACAAGGTAGTACTTAATTTTAATATTTGCGTCTTTATTTGATTTCGAATGTCACCACACAAATTCACTTTTTTTATTTGCTTCCTCCCCCCCCCCCCATTAGATTACTTATCTAATTATTTCAACTTTTTTATTTTACTCACAGGTAGAAGTCAATTAATTACTCTACGAAGTCCTATGAGTCCAATTATGAGCAGTAAGAGTAATAATTTTTTTTTTTGTTTTAATCGTTTGGATAATTTTGAGATTTATAAACATATACTCATTCAGTCCCATTTCAATTCCATTTTCTTTATTGCAGCTACCATGCCTAATTGGACTAATCCAACAAGTTTTGAAGTTAGAAGACGTGGCAGACCAATTAATCAGAATAATAGGGTCTTGCACTCTCTCAGCAGGAACTTGGATTATGATCACTTAAATTCAGAAATTCAACATCAAACAAATGAAAGCAATAACCCACTTAATTGCATGGATACAGGTAGTTAAAATCAATCAAAATGACAAATTTCTACTATTTGACAGGTTTTGTAAAGCTCCCATTATTTATTAGTTTATGATTCTTATCATCATATAATGGTATAACATATCTCAATATTTATTTATAGATTCATTGAGGGTTGAATTACAAAATCACTTGCCAACAAATGAAGAATACAAAGGGACAACATCACGAGGTAATAGGAAAAAAAAAAGATGAAGGAAATTGCACAACCAAGAACAGGTATGTTTAAGATTTTAATTTGGAAGTATAATGAACTTTAAGAATAATTTATTTGTTATACTATGTTTACATCATAGTAAAACATTCTACATTGAATACTAATTTCTTTGTAAAAAATAATTACATTTAAGTTTATTTTACAAATGCAGCGTATTGGGATATTGGAGATCCAGAATATGAATGTGAACATTGCCATGCTTTATTTTGGTACGAAGAGAGAACTCCAAAGAACAGGCCATCGAAAAATCCAAAATTTTCATTGTGTTGTATGCATGGTCAAGTACAACTTCCCCTCTTGAAACATCCGCCTCATTTGCTGCGTGATCTACTAGAGAAAAGGCACGAAAAAAGCAAAACTTTTATGGATAACATACGTGCCTACAACATGATGTATGCGTTTACATCAATGGGGGGGACGATTGATAGGAGCGTAAATCAAGGAAGAGGCCCTTATGCATTTAAGATGGGAGGTCAGAATCTCCATCGAATTGGATCATTGATGCCTAAAGAAGGAGCTCCTCCACAATTTGCTCAACTATATATTTACGACACTGAAAATGAAGTTGATAACAGAATAAAAGCTATCAGGTATGGGTCTTTCTTAATGTATTATATGATGACATGTATTTGTGAATATACCATGTTAGATTATCTACATTGCTAACTTAATTGTTTTAAAATTTTCAGTAATCAGAGGACCTCAGAATTTGACAACTCCATTGTAGCGGACTTAAGAAAAATGGTTGATGAAAACAACCCGTATGCAAAGATTTACAGAATAGCCGCAGAGCGTATTTCGTTAAGAGATTCGAGTGAGGTAAGGCTTCCGCTAATAGGAAAACGATCTAAGGATGGAAGAACGTATAATTTGCCAACTACTTCTGAAGTTGCAGCTCTTATCGAGGGTGATATTGAAGATGCACCTGACATGAGAGACATCATGGTTGAGAAACGGTGTGGTGACTTAAAACAAATACACGAGTTCAACCCGTGTTATCTTCCTCTTCAGTATCCGCTGTTGTTTGTTTATGGGGAAGATGGATACTATACTGATATTCCTAGGAATATGCCTCCTATGTCAAAGAGACCCAATCTTTCTTTGAAGGAGTTCTTATCATTCCGACTACAGGATAGGTCCACAGAGGGACCCCAACTTATGAGAAGTGGAAGATTACTGTAGCAGTTTATGGTTGATGCATACACAATGATGGATACACAACGTCTTCAGTGGATTCGTCACAATCAACCCGCTCTTCGGGTCGAATCTTACCGTAAACTATCAGATGCAGTTTCAAGAGGTGAAACCGATCCATCATATGCAGGTAGGCGGGTTGTATTGCCATCAACGTACACCGGAGGACAGCGTTGGATGACTCAAAATTTCCAGGATGCATTAGCTATTTGCAGGTGGACAGGATATCCGTCACTCTTTATCACGTTTACTTGCAATCCAAAGTGGCCAAAGATTACAAGATTTGTTCAGAAGAAGGGGCTAAGAGCAGAAGATAGGGCGGATATTATATGTCGGGTTTTTAAGATGAAGCTTGACGAATTAGTAAAAGATTTGAAGGAAAAGAAAATTTTTGGCGAGCCTACTGCACGTAAGTCTTTAAGTCCACCTTTTTTTTTTTTTTTTTTGCTAATTGTCATCAACTTGATTACTCTTATACCAATAAAATTATAAAACAATGTCCTAATAAAAATTAAAAACATTTATTCTAATTCATCAAGAATGATACAATAGTAATTTTTAAATTTTTATTAAGATTTTAATTTTTAAATTTAAACAATTATTTAAAGTGTGATCAAGTTTATCAAAAGTTTCATTTGTACTAGGACGGATGATATATAATTATTTCGTTTTTATGTGACAATAATTTTATTTTTTTCCCATGCTTATTGGATACAGTTGTTTACACTGTGGAGTTTCAAAAGCGAGGTCTTCCCCATGCTCATATTCTTCTCTTCCTTAAAAGTAAGGACCGAGAAGGAACAGCCGAAAATGTCGACAAATGGATATGTGCTGAGATTCCCGATAAAGAAACTAATCCTGAACTGTACGAGGCTGTAAAAGAATATATGGTACATGGCCCTTGTGGTGCTGCTAACCCAAAGTCCCCTTGTATGGAAAATAAAAGGTGCTCAAAGAACTTCCCTAAAACCTTTAATGAAGGAACATCCATTGATGAGAATGGATATCATATTTATCGGAGGAGAGACACCGGTGCCAATGTAGAAAAAGGAGGAGTTTTGCTTGATAATAGGTATATTGTGCCTTATAATGCTGAGTTGTTGTTGAAGTATCAGGCTCACATCAACGTGGAATATTGTAATCAAAGCAAATCCATAAAGTACTTATTCAAGTATATCAGCAAGGGAAGTGACAGAATAGGGGTAAAATTTTGCGTCGATGATGAAGTGAAACAGTACATGGATTGCAGATATGTTTCTGCATGTGAGGCGATGTGGAGAATATTTGGATTTGATCTGCATTACAGGACACCCCCTGTTGAGCGCTTATCTTTCCATTTAGAAGGAGACCAGAGCATCCCTTTCAAAGACGGTGATTATCTTCCGGATGTTGTGGGTAAGCCTACTGTTAGTCAATCACAATTTTTACAGTGGATGAAGATCAATCGTGAAAATCCAGAGGCTCGACGATACAAGTATCATGAGTTTCCAAATCATTTTGTTTGGGATAAGACAAAGCGAGAATGGCGTCCTAGAAAGAAAGGCACATCGATAGGACGGATTTATCATGTCCCCATCAATACTGGAGATATATACTATCTGAGGCTGATGTTAAATCATATTCCCGGTGCTACATGTTATGATGATTTGAAAACCGTAAATAACAAAGTGCACGATGATTACAAAGGAGCATGTTATGCTCTAGGATTGTTAGATGATGATAAAGAGTATGTGGATGGAATAAAAGAAGCCAGTGAATGGGGGTCACCGGATTATTTAAGAAGACTATTCACGGTGCTTCTACTATCTAATAGTATGTCGAGGCCACAAGATGTCTGGAATCAAACTTGGCAAGTACTGTCAGATGATATCATTTACAAGCATCAGAAATTTTTTAACAATCCTGGTAAATCTTTTCTTATGTTTGATTTTAATGAAATAGATTAAAGTTTATATGCTTTGTCACGTTTTTTATATTAATTTTTAAAATGATTGTAAATTAATTATATTTCTATTTTTTTTAATGTAAATCTTTTCATATTGCAGGGCTGAAACTCAATGACGATCAAGTAAAAAATTTGCATTGGCTGAAATTGATAAGTTACTTGCAGCAAATTGTAGTGGTCTCCGAAATTTTAAAGATATGCCTCAGCCAAGCACTTCTGTTATATCTGACGCGGAGAATATGCTAATATTAGATGAAATGTCATATGATGTTGAGGAGATGCGGGCTGAGCACTTAAGATTACATAAATGTTTGAATGAAGAACAAAAAACGGTTTATGAAAAGATTATGACCGCTGTTGATGTAGGCGATGGTGGAGTGTTCTTTTTGTACGGGTATGGTGGCACGGGGAAGACGTTCATATGGAAGACTTTGTGCTCGGCATTGCGAAGCAGGAGGGACATAGTTCTTCCGGTTGCTTCTAGCGGTATTGCTTCCTTACTTCTTCCAAGGGGTAGGACTGCTCACTCCAGATTTGGCATACCTATCCAGGTGGACGAAAGCTCAACTTGCAGCAAGATAAAACCTGGTTCTGATGTGTGTGGTCTCCTAAAGAAAACAAAGCTCATAATTTGGGATGAGGCTCCAATGACCCACAAGCACTGCTTTGAGGCTCTTGATAGGAGCTTGAGGGACATTATGCGTACTTCTGCTGGTCGATGCTCTGATAAACCCTTCGGTGGATTAGTTGTTGTGTTTGGAGGAGATTTCAGACAAATATTGCCTGTTGTGCCTAAAGGAAGCCGACATGATATTGTACATGCTGCCATTAGTTCATCTAAACTTTGGAATTCGTGTGAGGTTCTAAAATTGATAAAAAATATGAGATTGCAGGTAAATCATCTTTTATTAAACTTTAATATTGTACATTTTCTTATTAGCATATTAAATTTTTTCTATCTCATTCATTGTCTAAATCTATATAGGTCGGTTCCTCTTCCTCTTCTGATGCTATGGAGATCAAAAAATTTGCTGAATGGATACTAAGGGTAGGAGATGGTGATGTCGGTGAAGAAAATGATGGAGAAGTTGACATTAAGTTACCGGATGATATTTTGATAACGGATACAGCTGATCCTATTGCAACTATTGTTCAAAACACGTATACTGACATATTACATAATATGGGTCTTGACGGTTTTTTTCAGAATAGAGCAATTTTGGCCCCAACTAATGAGATAGTAGATACTATCAATGATTATGTGATGTCGTTGTTGCCCGGTGAAGAAGTGTTGTATATGAGTTCAGATAGCATCAGCAAAGAGGACGGAGATATTGCTGGCCACGAGGATGTATTTTCTGTTGAGTTTCTTAATACGATTAAATGCTCGGGCTTGCCTAACCATTCCATACGTCTGAAGGTTGGGTGTATAGTCATGCTACTCAGAAACATTGATCAAGCTTCGGAATTATGCAACGGAACGAGACTCATAGTTACAAATCTAGGAAAACATATAGTTGAAGCAAGAATGCTCTCTGGAAAGAATACTGGCATGAAGGTGTTTGTGCCTAGAATGATGTTGAGTCCATCCGATCTGACAAAATTCCCAGTTAAATTCCAACGTAGACAGTTCCCATTGAATGTTTGCTTCGCTATGACTATAAATAAGAGTCAGGGACAGTCTCTTTCTCATGTAGGGCTTTACCTTCCTCGACCTGTATTTAGTCACGGGCAGTTGTATGTGGCAATCTCGAGAGTTACAAGCAAAAAGGGGCTCAAAGTTCTGATTTGTGACAAGGACGGTCAAACGAGCGATGTGACCACAAATGTGGTCTATAAAGAAGTTTTTCACAAATTATGAGGTAATTCTAAATTTATAAACATTCATACTTGCAATATCCATCTCTATAGTGTAAAATTGTTGTAATATTGTTGTATACTACAAGAAGTACTACTGTCTATCATGTCTTTATACTTCCTTACCAATTTGAGTGTGGGGTTATATTTGAAGAGCTTTGAGTTATACAACTTGCATTGCATAAGTCTGATCATCATGAGTACCTACTTTACATTTTCCTAAGTGACATTTTTCTAAGTGACATTTAAGTGTATACCTGCTTTACATTTTCCTAAGTAACATTTTTCTGTCTGAAGTATGGAATTGCCAACCTTTGTAATCGCCGCTATTCTTTTCTTTATTGTATATTTGATTGGATTTACACATTGGTTGCTGAGTTCAAAGCATGATTTTGACAATTTATGATCGTGATCATTATCATACTCATCTTTAGCTAATTTAACCTTTTCTCTATTGCCTTTTAACAGGAAGAGCGCCAAATGGAGATCTCCGAAAGCAGCCAGCCATAATCCCCAATTCTCATCTAGCAATGCGTAGCTATGAAGTTAAAAATAGGTAAATATGGGTCTCTTTTTAATATCCTTTGTTATTATATATTTCTCTGTCGCCTTTTATTACTAATCAGTTTATTTTAGTTAGTGAGCAGACTATTCTTTATAAATTAAATATGTTGTTACTTAAATGCAGAATCCCCATTTGAATTCTCAGCCTTGGAGGTGGCGTTAGAGGCTATTTGTTACTATCTTGCTGCCCTACCCCAAAGTTAGAGGTTGATGCATACCCTGCCTTTAATGAATTTATCTCTAAAGTCTGCCTTTTACACATATTTTATAACATTTCTTTTTGTTAATTGAGGATGAAGTGTCTCAGCAATAGAAAAGCAGTTTGAGTTTTATGTTAGTATTAAATTTAACATGACAAAAACATTGGTCTTGGATTATTGATGCTGAATTTCTGAATATATTAGCAGCGTCAAACAAAAATGTGTTTGCAGTTGGGTATGTCTGGGTGGTCAAAATATTAGCAGCGTCAAACAAAAGCTTCAAGTATACGCAGAGGATTTCCACCTGTTTCCATTCATCCATTGATGGGTTTTCTTTGTAATTTGGATCAGAAGTATCCAAGCAAGAAAATACTTCTCTTAATTCAGTGGCAGCTACAAGCATGTGGTAAGTAGTGTTCCACTGCATTTGGTTATCAAGAACAAGGCTTTTTGTACTTGGTACTTGAAGCTGTTGTCTCAAATCAGTAAATTTCTCTTCATGAGCTTCCAGTGTCTTGACATACTTCACACAGTCACGGACTTTTTGAATGGTATCACTCATCGAACTTAAAGCATCTTGTGCAACACGACTCAAAACACGGGCATAGCAATTCGAAATCAATAACTGACCACCAAGAGCTAGCGGGTTCTTGATCGATAGTAGACCAACTCTAAGATTCGTTCGTACCGCTTCATTTGCAAAGGATTCATCAAAAGTCAAAGTAAACAGGTTGCTGTCAAAATTCCAATTCGTTATGCAGTCAACAATAGAGTGATTAAATGCTGATTCTGAATCAGGAAAAGGAAGCATCACAAAGTCAAGAACGCGTCGGAGGGACGGAGAGAGTATTGTTTTTTTAAGATCAATGAGGGACGGAGAGAGTATTGTTTTTTTAATTCTTACCATTACTATGCTCCCGTCGAATCTCGACGGGTTACTCACTAGTATAGTACAATACGATAATCGGTTTTTCTATCCTATGCCCTAAGGGCATAGGTTAAGAGCCATTAATTACCTTGAGCAATTCCATTTTTAACTTGTAAATCCATGTAATTTGTAGCTATCTTAATTTACCTTAATTACTTCCTATAATATCTACTGAAAATCCATCATTTGATTTGGTCTCTTTTTTTTTCACCTATTACATTTCTCTTTCATGAAGTCAAACCAATATCCCTCCCAAAATTCCCCCCCCCAACGTTTTCACCATTACAACTTTACAAATAAATATTTTTTCTATATAAATACAATGTGTTTTTTTAACTAATAAAAACACAATTTGATCAAAAAAAAAAACTAATAAAAAAACAATACTATTTAAAAAATAATGCATAAACAACCAATCAATAAATTTAAAAAACATTTAAAATGGAATAAAAAATTAACTTGTATCAACATGTGTTGATAATATATACTATTATTATTTTAAAATTTCAAAAAAAAGTACAGGATTCTCTTTATTTGGACATCTTGTAATGTTGTGGCCAACTTTTTTACAATAGCTGCACCGTTTGACTTGTTTAGCTAAATCTTTCCCACTTCTCATTCGCTTAATCTTCGGACGCCCTTTTGTAATTGAAATAGGAGGACAATGCACAAAATCTTCAACATCTTGACTAACATTGATATTTTGTGATTCCTCAGAAGTGTCTGTACGAATCGGGACATGTCTAAATTTATGTAATTCATCATGACACCATCGTAGTGGCAAATATCTTTCAGGAATCTCGAAACGATCTTCATGTAAGAATATAGATAAGATGTGACGGCAGAGAATTCCCCAAAATTCAAAGTGTTTGCATGTGCATCTAATTATATCTCCATTCATCAAAACTTGATGCTTTCGCGAGTCGGGATTCTTAAAATATTGCACCATAAAAGTCACATAATCATTCTTTTGTACTTTATATAGAGTTGCCCTCTCGAATTGTTCTTGAAACTTTTTGAAAGCAAATTTAGTGAAAGCTCCATGAACTTGCTCTTCAAGAGGTGACAAAGTCCTCAAACAAGAACTCCTATATGTGTCTAACATTGTATGATGCAAATGTGTATGTCCAATCTCTTCAATGGCAAGACCAACCTAATTACAAAATAAAAAAAAAATCACATAATGATATTCATGTAATATGTTACAAATAATAGCACACAAATTAGAATAAAAATGCACTTACTTGATCTGTAAGTTGGGTTAACCTTGATCGAGACGATGTGAAACGCTTCACAAAGCTATTTATACTCTCAGATCTTCCTGTGGTAGTCATCCCTCCAAAAAAATAATCACGAAGATATATATATATATATATATATATATATATGCATATATGTATATATGAAAAATACATGCTGCAATTAATATGTTAAAATAAAAGTAAAAATATTTTGATATTTACCTTCATCAGCCAACGAAATGTAGCTACTGTCTCGTTTCGAAGAAGAACACACCCAAATAAAATAGTCCTGCCATGGTTATCAATGCCAACAAAAATGCCGAAAGGCATATCATAATAATTCACCTTGTATGTAGTATCAAATGCAACAGCATCTCCATATTCTTGATACCATTCAAAACAATGAGCAGGTGACCAAAATATATGCTCCAACCTATTGTTCTCATCAACGGTAAATGCATATTGAAATCTTGTGTCCCTTTTCTTGACATTCTTACAATGCTCCAAAAGATCCATGGCATCATTTTGTGTCTTTTCTTGACAAATCTTGTTAAATAAGTTGTAAATGTCTTTACGAAGAAAAGGAAGATCCCCATGTTTAAGACTTTTCTCAAGCTCCATGACCCGTATAATTTGCCTAACTTTGAGACCAGCTTCTTTATACAACAATATTTGATGTTCGTCTTCCTTAGAAATAGTGCGATAAGCTGGAAGAAAGCAAACTTGTGCAGTCCCTAATAAGTCATGATTATGATCAGACACAAACTTAGTAACATGCCATTCTTCAGGAAATATATCAAAAGATCTCTTCAATGTTATTCGCATGTGTGCGTTACAGCCACATCTCCAAGACCCCCTATTTCTTTGATTCTTTGATGAATCAACAATTTTTTACTCCGGAGATCCTTCCCGATGGCAAAAAACATCACGCCTATTAATTTTACCATCTTTATTTGTAGTAAACCGTCCCCTCCTAATCGAAAAACCATTCCGCTTGGCAAAGTTTGCGTAAAACATATAAGCCTCTTGTTCACTAAGGAAACACTGGCCAATGATGGGCTCAAACGACTTATCAATTTCTTTTCCATATTCTCCCTCAACCAAAGCAACTACTGTCTCAAAATTTTGTGTTTGATGTAGTTCAGTTATCCTATCATTGTCTTCAAGCACAACTAGTTCATTCGAGACTGTCTCAAAATTTTGTTCTTGATGTAATTCAATTATCCTATCATTGCCATCTTCATTCATTGGAGGAGGTTCATTTAAATCAATGATATTTGTCAAAGCCCTACATAACAATCAAATTAAGAAAAAAACTAACTTTCAATACAGTGTATATTCCCACCTCTGAGACACTTGTACCCAGGTAAAAAACTACTAATTCTTATGCTACCAAAAAGTATAAAATTAATAAAAATAAGATATAAGTAAATTACCAGGAAATTCTTTTATCATGTTGTGATTGAGAGCCTGAACATCCATCTTCTTCCATGATGACTAAATGTTAGTGCTATTCTGAAAAAATAATATGAAAATAGTGTTACTAGTAATAGCATACTAGTATATATATACTGCTCAATGCATTATATGAAGCCAAAATGGTGAAAAAAAGTGGGGGGAAACTTTTGGAGGGAGATTGGCTGGATGGTGATGAAAGACAAATGTAATGGGAGAAAAAAAAGGAGGCCAAAATTACTGATAGATGTCTAGGAGATTTTGTGGGAAGTAATTATGGTAAATAAGGATTATATAAAAATTACATGGATTTACAAGTTAAAAATGGAATTGCTCAAGGTAATTAATGGTTCTTAACCTATGCCCTTAGGGCCTAGGATAGAAAAACCGAACAATAATTGATCCAACGGATACATTTTGCAATTCTTATTTTATTTTAGTAGTACTCCCTCCGTTTCAAATTATCTATCGCTTTAGGAGTAAAAAATTGTTTTAAAATGTCTGTCGCTTTACTATTATCAATGCACTTTTACCCTTTTGTCTCAATTATAATCTTATTAATGATGGTGAAAGTATCTCTCATGCAAGCATTTAATCACCTAAAAAGTTGAATTATTTAGGGGCAAATGGAGATCTATCTATGAATCGATCTAGACTATCCTTCTTAAACATGCATTAATTACATTTTTTAATATGTGTGAAAAAGTCTAAAGTGACAGATATTTTGAGATATTTTGAAACGGAGGGAGTATAAAGTTATGAAACTTTATGTGCCATTAATTTTATGTCACACGACACACGCACCAACTTATTTAATTATGGCTCCTCTTCTCTTAAAGCCCTAGAAGAAACATACATGCAACGAATCATGAATCATGTGACACATTACTATTACTATGTTCATGTTTTTTCTCATAATGAAGAATTGTGTTTCCTGTAAAAAAAATAAAATTCACGTCCCTTTCAAATTTCAGTTAAAAACATTCACAAATCAGAGGCGGACACACGTTATTATATGCATTGTCCCTCTTTGCACAATTATTAAAGGCTACTCTGACGCAGAACGGAAGCGATATTCGTGAATAACAAGCGCTAAACACAAGAGTTTACTAGCAATAAACCCTTAGAAAAATAGAACTGGCATCCACCAGAAATAAGAGAAAACACTTTGAATAAAATTCATAAACTGACGGCTACAGAATTATAAAAGTGTTTAAATACCCCTAGGGCAACTAAAAACGAAAACCCTAAACCAAACGAAATAAGGAAATAAAATCCGAAAATAAAAATAACTGTTTTAAAAATAAAAGGGTTGTTTTCGGGTCCTAAACGAACTCGGATGCCCGAAAAGCATCGTACATCATGGCGAAGCCATGTGTCTTGTTCGTGGCGAAATTCTCTTTCCAAAAAGTACTCATAATAGTCATTCTGAGCCCGGACGACCAAACTGCAAAATCCTGCTGCAACTTCGTCGATACGATCCGCGAACCTTCCTACATCATACTCCCTCCATTCCATAATATATACTCCCTCTCTCCCACTTGAATTAAGACAAATTTCTTTTTCGGGTGTCCCACTCAAATTAGGACAACCCAAAAATGGAAGTATTTTATTTAATGGGACCCACATTCACACTCACAACAATTTTCCACTATCTAGTTCTATGTTATAAACGTTTTTATTCATATTGATTTCATTCTAGTTGTTCAAAGTATTTTAATCAAGTTTCTAGGGTTTCAATAATTGAACTAGTCATTATTGGCCTTTTTAACAATTTAGGGTTTTAACTCCGCCATTGATTTGGGGATTAAAGCGTAGACCAATGATTAATATATCTATTTGATGCCGTGATAGAAATCAAGTGGGTGTAGGTTTATATGTTCTTTGGAACGTAATAACTCTTTAAATAATTACATGGACTTGATTTGAGAAGTGTGATTAGTTAGAGAGAAGTAGATTGCAATCCGGCCGCCTCACCGTCCAAATCTTTACAAGAAGTGAACGAACCCTGGAATGGAATCAGTAACTTTATTTCAAAATAACATAGAATGATGATAGTGTGAAATCCAACCCGTGAATCTCTTTAATCTGTTTACATCGTTGCTAGTTGATCATTGTTTTGTTAATTTAGTATTTAATTTCAGTCTTTAGTTAATAAAATCAAATCAAATAAAATCAAAACCCCCTTGGTTACATTTTACATTGATTAAATCAACTTGTGTTTCACTCAAGTCTTTGTGGTTCGACCCTTACTTTTGTATACTGCTGCTTCGGCACTTGTACACTTGCAACGTATTTTTATTACAGTGGATTTTGTATATTGCTGATTTTAGAATTCTCTTGCAAGGTATTCACATACTCGTCCTCTAGATCTTTGTGATTCTGATTATTGTGTCAATATAATTAGTTAGGATTTGTGTATTATTCAGGATAAGTTTAGAATGTTTTCTCTATATTTGGATTTATTTGACGAACAATCTAATGTTTATCTTTGGTAAGTTAATAATTGTATTTTAGGTATAGAAGGACTCTTACAAGGAAATGATTGGGTGATTGAAGATCACCACAATTGTAGAGAAGACGGATAAAGGAGCCTTATAAATAAGACGTCCTTGTTGAAGCAATACTACGTTTTTTTAGAAAGATCATAGCGTGAGAAGCTTCATTAAAAAGAAGAGTCCTTGTGTTCTTGAAGTTGCAAAAACTTCAAGACTAGTTTAGTATTTTCGCCTGTTCTAGTGATTTAGAATAGGTTTTGTTCTTTTGATTGATTTGTTCTTTCATCAGTCTTGTATTCTGCAAGACCTTTTGATCAATGAAAGTTTTCCAGCAAGAGAATTCTTGCTGAACTGTTTTATTCTCTGTTTTAATTATTCCGCTGCATTTACTCGTTGTCTTGTGTGTTGATACGACAGTTGATGTGTCACTTGTGAGATCAACTTTCCTCACAAGTGGTTCAGTCAAGAAACAGTCTTAGCTACAATTCTTTCAATTGGCACCAGAACCTAGTCTCGACATACTGAGATCGATCCTTGAAAGTAGCCATTATGGACTGTACTCATACTCGTAATAAGCCGCCTACACTAGATGGTTCAAACTATACCATTTGGAAGACAAAGATGATCATGTACATTAAAAACATTGATCATCGTGCATGTGTCAGTATTCTAGTGGGATATACATCCCTTACTATGGAATTAGATGATCCAAAAGAAAAAAATTCTGTTTCTGATGAAGAAAAAAAGGAAAAGATTTTTGTTCCAAAACCCGAGCAAGATTGGAATGTGGAAGAAATTTCCCTTGTAAATTTCAATGCAAAGGCAATGGCTGCCATATCTGATCATGTTGATCACAATCTGTATCGGTTATTTTCTAACCATACAATTGCCAAAAATTCTTGGGATATTTTACAACTTCATTGTGAAGGGTATGATAGTGTCAAACAAACTAAATTAAGGAGATTGATGACAGAGTTTGAAAATTTAAGAATGGGAGAAGATGAAACTATTCAAAACTATTCTGCTAAATTAATGGATATTTCTAATGAATCATTTGCATTAGGAGAATCTATCTCCAATGCAAGGTTAGTTAGTAAAGTTTTAAGAACTCTCTCAAAAAAAATTAACATCAAAGTCTCTGTCATTGAAGAAACTTGTGATACTCGGACCGTGAGTCTTGAAAAGGTTCTAAGTATTCTTACTACGTTTGAATTGAACCTATAAGTGCAAAAAATCAGCAAAGCAAATTCAATTTCTCTTGCTAGTGCTATAACCGTGTCCAAAGATCTTGTGCAATTATCTAAGGATATTGATGAGTCAACCTTGGAGGAAGATGAGTGTGCCTTAATAACTCAAAAATTCAAAAAAGTTTTGAACAAGAAACGGCAACAAAAATTTCCAAGTAAAGGCTTCACTCCTTCCACCAAGGCTGAACCATTCAGGAAGGAAATAAGTGATAGTGTGAAAAAACCTTATTCTGAGAACAAAAAACCAATTGAGTCCGTTCAATGCAGAGCATGTCAAGGATATGGTCACTATGAAAATGAGTGTGCAAACACACTCAAAAAGAGAGGGATGAGTTTATCTGCTACGTTAAGTGTTTCAGATGATGATGATGAGACAGCTAATCTGTCATGTTATCGATCATCACAATCTTCCCTTTATGACAGTGAAACTGATAGTGAGGTTGTACTGTCAAATGACAGCGCAACTGACTATGAACAAAAAGATTTTTGGTATTAACCATTGTTTTTGAAAACCTGAAAATGAAGGAGGGTGAAACTATTGAGTGTTTTTCTGATAAGTTAATAAGCATTGTAAATGAGTTACATGTGTTAGGGGAATCATCCTCTGATGCTAGACTTGTGAACAAAATGTTAAGATCCCTTCCGAGTAGATTCGATGTGATAATTTCTGTGTTAAAGAATTTTATGATATTGAGACTATGAATTTTATGAAACTCAGAGGGATTTTAACTTTTTATGACGAATCACCATCTCCTTCATCCAGTGAAAATTTTGAGAAAAGAACTTGCTGTAATTTGACTCGTAGTGATAGTGAGCCTGACAGTGAATCTGACAGTGAAGATGAGTCATCAACAGTCAGCACAGCTGTCAGCTCAAATGGTACTAATATATATATCTGCTTGAACTCTACTTCTGCAGGGGAGACTTAAGAGTCAAAACAAGATGAAGAAGACTGTCTCACGTATGAAGAATTGCATGAGAACTATGTTGAGTTGTTCGCAGATTGGTCCAAATGAATGGAACAACTCAAAGAGTTCAAGAAGGTAACTAAAAAACTCACCGCCACTAATGTGTCTCTTAAATCTGAAAATGAGAAATTGGTGAGTGAAAATGATTTTCAAAAGGACTCCATAGGCAAGTTAGAAGTCATGCTTACTAAAAAGGAAATAGAGTGTGAAAAGTATAAAAGCGATCTTGAAAAGGAAACTAACACTCTCTCAAAGCTTAACAATGGTAAGGCTAAGTTTGATAAAGTTTTGAAAATGGGGAATCAAGGAAGGTCAGGTATAGGCTATGGATATCCAATGTTTGTTAAGGAAGGTGAGGGTACTTCTAAAAACAATGAGAGATTTAATGCTAATCACGTGTCTCCTCACAAAAACAGAAGAAATAGGTAAAGGAGATACGTGTGTCACCATTGTTTTACCCCTGGACATATACGTCCATTTTGTTACAGGTTGAAACAGAAACTCGGCTTGGAGAAGAACAGCAACCACTTGAGCAGACAGATGAGGGCCCAATCAGAGACTCAACTGCCAAGGCAACATCAGTCTGCAACAAAAGCCGTCTGGGTAAGAAAGGAAACTCTGAATTGCAAAGTGGTCCTTACCTTTTTCAAGAGAAGTGTGGAGAATGGCTGGTACTTTGACAGTGGTTGTTCTCGCCATATGACTGGAACCATTGAGCACCTCAAAGACTATGAAGTCTTCAAAGGTGGAAAAGTCAACTTTGGTGGAGGAGCTAAAGGTCAGGTAATTGGCAAAGGTATGTTGAATGTTAATGGTTTGCCCAACTTGCAAAATGTCTTGCTTGTTGATGGGCTAAAGCCAAATCTGATTAGCATAAGCCAGTTGTGTGATGATTATTTGTTTGTTAAATTTGATAAGTCCAAGTGTGAAGTCTTTGATAACAAAAATGCGTGTGTTCTTACTGGTATTTGATCCTCTGATAATTGTTACAAAATTGGTAGTGATGAGTCTTGTCTCACTACTAAAATGGATGAGTCTGAAATCTGGCACCAAAAACTTGGTCATGCCAGTGAAAGGAAAATCAGTGATTTAATAAAATTTGGGGCAGCAAAGGGTTTGCCCAATTTGGACTTGAAAAAGTTAAGTGTGTGCGGACCATGTCAAAAGGGAAAACAAACAAAGTCCAGTCATAAAAAGGTTCAAAATTTTGGGACTAGTAGATGTCTTGAGTTGATTTATACTGACCTAATGTGTAACGCCCGTCCTAATTCTTGTTAAATTCTTGACTTGCTTGTTAAATTCTTGACTTAGTTGTTAAATTCTTGACTAGCATATTTATATGCTATTTTATTTGAGTTAATTATTTAACTACTTTAGAAAATTAAGGTGGTTAAATGTCAAAGTTGAGAGTTTAGGGGCCTTTTTGTCAAAGTTAGAACTTGAGGGGCCTAAGTGTCATTTCGTGAAACTTCAAAGTATATCTTGTTGCTTCTTTTCTTAGAGAAAGCAAAGTTCATTTTCTTCTCGTTCTTTCTCTCTGTTTCATAAAAGGGAGTTCAGTTTTACCCTATTCTCGACTCCTCTCGCTTCATTATGCCTCTGTTCGAAAATCCGATTTCGCATAGATGATCAGGGCGGTGAGTAGAGCATTTCCTGCCGAACAGAAATTAGTTTGGGTGAATTTGATTTCGGACTAGGTAAGCTATTGACTCCCCCCTAATTGTAATAACATGCCTATGTGTTATTCTTGATACTTGTGCTTGTTAATTTCGTGATTTGAATGAGTTTTGTGATACTTGTAAAATTGAGACGAAGGGAGTATTTTTATACTATGTACACAGAGAACATGAACCTAAATCTAAATGGGTTTGCAAATTGTTAAAGAAAATTATACTCCTATTCGTGAGATGGTAAAATAGTAACTTGATTTAAATATTATTACAAAAATTGTACTATTATTTGTGGTACGGGGAAATGAATGGAAGTATCCCTAGATGATTATATTAGTATATTAGAAAATTACACTTATACTTTTGGGACGGTGAAATATTGAAATGGAATAAAAGAAAATTACTCTATTACTTGTGGGACGGTGATAAATTTATAAAGTGTCCCTATAGAAGTGTTCTGAGCATGTTAAAATGCACTCTTGAATGTTAAAAAGTGTTAGTGGGTTTATACTCCTACACTTGGGACGGAGAATTTGTAAGTATAAAAGTATCTGTTGAAATAAGAAAGTATAATTGAAATAAGTGATTTAAGCTTATTATATGTCCTGGGTAATGTTAAATTGTGAGTAAAAGTATACTCCTACGCTTGGGACCGAGAATTCTAAGTCTGGAAAGAAATTTGATGTTTGCTGAAAATTGTACCAGGCGCCCGCCTGGTGGTCCTTCGAGCACCCGCCCATTTCATCAGAAGTTTTGGTTTCAAAAGTGCTTTGATGAGCGGCCGCCCGGTCCCTTGTAGGCGCCCGCCCGGTCTCCTGTTTCAACAAAAGTGTTTTAAATCTAAATTGAAATGAAAGTTTATCCCTCCTAAGGCATAGAATTGTTGGTAGTGGTGCCCTAGGCACGCTTAATAAACGTTATAATTGTTATCATTTATTTCATATCAATAAAGAGATGTTTTGATTATTATTGTTGTTCATGATTACTTATAATAATCCCCGTCCCTAGTACTTATTAAGCACTAGTATAAAGGCTAAATGATCATGGGATGATCATGTTAGATTTATGGGTACTTGTTTGGAACAAGGTACTGGACATGACCCGCTGTATGAGATTTATGTCATGGTCTATGTCGTACATATATCTCATATTAGTTATGTCATTTGAATCCTTAGACATGAAGTTATTATAGTCTTCCACTTGATGAACATTATGTTTGACATATTCAAACGCTACTTTTAACCGAGTAGTTATAAAGGGTATGATTGGCATAATCGGATTCCCGTTGGGAAGAATAATAAGCTAAATGGATTTGTCCCTCCACGGAGAGATGTCAAGCTTGGGCCCCTCGAAGGAATGATGTTGATGAAATGTTCGGCCAGACTCAAATGGATTGATTGGATCAATAGCATTTGAATTATCAACATATTCAGAATCGAGAAAGTATTGAACATGACAAGTTGACTGTTTGACCATGACTTGTGTTCAAAGACATCGTGGACAAAGGGATTATGACATATTCTAAAGGAATGCGAACTTGTATCTAGTTATACTATTTGGGTAGGTATGACGGTTTGCTAGAACCTAATCATATCTTATGGGATCATGTTTGAGCCCATTGCCAACTTAGTATAATCCTAGAGGGTCACACACAATAGAACGAATCTTAAATAAGAGGACTATATTGGAATTTAGGGTCGAAGGACCTCAAGGGAATTTCTGGAATTATTCTGGGCCTCCTGGTCAACCAAGCGGGCGCTTGGGTTGAACCAGGCGGGCGCCAGAATAAGCCGGAAAAGACCTTGACCTTCTGCCCAAATGAGCGGGCGCTCGGGGGGTACCAGGCGGGCGCCCGGTATGCCGACTGGAAATTTCCTAATTCGATTAGGAAAGGTTTTTGGCACAAGATTCCTATTTGGAATAGGTCTTAATTGTGTATAAAAACCCCAATTCGGCCAGACCATATTTACTAGTGCTTTTGTGAGTCTCAAAAGAGTTTGAGAGAGATTTTATTTTGTTCTAAGATATCATTGATTGAGGAACAAAATAATTCACAAAATAAATTTCATATAGTTCTTTATTGTATTGTGAAAGTGTGTTTCATAATATTGGTCTAGCAACCAAGATCAAAGAAGCTCATTTGATATTCGTTCGAAGTGTGGATACCGCTAGAGGGTGAAAATCATCATCTTCAAAGTTCGTGTTCAAGCTTTGTGATCGTGATCAAGTCTTCAAGTTTCTCCACCAAGACCGAAGAAAACTTTGATAGTCATCAAGGGTTAGTTTTTTCTTTATTCATTATGTTGTATTTGATTTAATCATATGAGCGGATCCATGGCTTTGGGTTTCTTAAAATTTTAATTGCTATATTCCGCTGCGAATGTTACTTGGAAACCCAACAGTGGTATCAGAGCCCCGTTCATGTTGATTAATTCAATACTTGGATCATGTTATGTGTATATAAATTGTTTATGTGCATTGCATGATATGAATATTGGAATATATGATGCTTATGTGTTTTGTGATTTTATGTGGTTTATTGTTTTGCAACTTTAATCGCACGATTCAATCGCAATAAAAATTATGGTGGATTCTGAATTATTTCGATTATTGATTTTTGATTGGATCAAAGTTTTAATAATCGGGGGAAAAATAATTTTGAGACAAAATTTTTGAACTTTAAAATTCTATACTATTCTGGCCATTCAGGCGCGCGCTTGGTCATAACCAGGCGGGCGCTCGCTCGGCAGAATATGTTCTGATTTTGGTTAAAATCTGAATATGGAATTTTCGACAAATTCAATAAAACCAGTAACAGAACCAGTCCAGACTTGCTGATCTGGAATGGGTTTTGGGTAGTTGGTTTGTGTGTGGATTTTGGGGTTTGATTTTACTATTTGTTTTAGTCTTGTGATTCCTAGATTGGTTCAAGTTTTGGATGGCTAATCTGCGTTCATCGAGATTGTGTTTCCCAAAATTGATCGCAATCAAAGTTTCAAAGATAAAACGAAGTTAGAATTATGAAGAGTTCATAATTGCTAAAATTGAGAAACAAAGTTCTTGATTCAATGATTGGAGATCCATGTGGAATTGTGAATGCAATTGGCCTACGTTCATCGAGACCATCTATTGCTTAGTTTCGGCCACATGGACTACTTTCTTGGTTTCTTGAATTAGTGCGGGATTGTGGTTGCCTAATGGCTTAGTTCGACCGCGCTTCTTGTTGTCTTGATTTGGAGATAATAACCAAAGTTGAAATAGTCTCATCCTCATAATTATAGAGAAACTAATGACACATAAATATCATGCTTAAATTAATGGAGATTAATTTAGTGACTAAACTTGATGTGTAACATGTTTATATTATGTGCTCATAAATGTGTTATATGCTATATGTGATAAACCTTCAAAGAAAGTTTTAAGTCCTTCTTTGCCATGCCATGATTAAAACACTTGTTTATATATGGGTGATTTTGATGTGGGTTCGCCTCCGCGAAGTGCATTGATCTTATCCATGTATGAGTAAGATGAGGTTCATTAATTTAATGTGGGCTTGCCTCCGCAAGGTGCATTAAATTGAATGGTTCCTATGCGTTTAAAATGGTTGGACTTAATTAGGCGTCAAAACAGTTTTGGGCCTAGGCAAAAGATGAGATTAAACATGTTTTTGAAATTGGATTTCTCAAAAATCTCATAAAATGATCTAAGAATCATATTTGATATGATTGACATGATTGTCTACCTAATTAATTTAGTTTTTGAGCGGTCCGCCTCCGTGGACTCAAAAGTTAAATTAAAGTTGGATCTTAGCCCAATTAAATTATATTATACATTGGATGTATATGAAGGTTATATAATTTAGTGAGAGTATTTTGTTTAAAATACATTATTTATCTCTTTAATGAAAATCGGTACTTATTAAATTTTGGAAATTTTGCATATTTGTAGATAATGACAAATAACACTCAATCAATGTCGTTGCGATCGATCCTTGAGAAGGATAAGCTCGAAGAGAATGGTACTAACTTTATAGATTGGATCCGTAGCATAGGAATCGTTCTTAGGCAAGAAGATAAGTTGTACATTCTCGATGGGCCTCTCCCTGCTGAACCACCGCCTACTGCCCCTAGGGTAGAAAGAGACAATTACAAGAAACATCGTAATGATTCTAGAGATGTAAGTTGTCTCATGCTTGCTGCTATGCGTTCAAAACTCCAACAAAGTTTGGAACATTTGGAAGCCTATGAGATAGGTGTGGAGTTGAGAACCATGTTTCAAGAGCAAGCTATGCAAGAGAGGTACAAGACCATTGTTGCATTCACTACTAGTAAAATGAATGAAGGGCAACAAGTGAGTCCTCACTTTCTTAAAAAGAAAGGTTATGTAGAGCACCTTGAGAAACTTGGCTATCCAATCCCATTGGAGCTAGCCACGGATCTCATTCTTAATTCATTGCCTAAAAGTTATAATCAGTTTGTGATGAATTATAACATGCATGGAATGGATAAGAATCTCTCTGAGTTGCATGGGATGCTCAAAACTGCAGAGATGAAAATTGTGGAAAAAGGTTCTCCCGTGCTCTTGGTTCATGATGGGAAGAAGGCTAGTGCCAAAGGAAAGGGTAAGAAAGTTGTCAAACCCAAAATAAGCAAGGCAAAGGTTGCCAAGGCTTCTGAGGCAAAACCTGATTCACAAAAGGATGCAATCTGTTTCCATTGTCAAGAAATTGGTCATTGGAAACGTAATTGCAAGGCTTTCTTGGAAGAGCAAAAGAAGAAGAAGGACAGCAAGGCTGTGTCGACTTCAGGTATCTATATGATAGATATTCTCCTTTCTACCACTGATTCTTGGGTATTGGATACCGGATGTGGTTCTCACATTTGTCTAAATGTGCAGGGACTAAAGAATAGGAGACTGCTTAAAGAAGGTGAAGTAGATCTACGCGTGGGGAATGGAGCAAGAGTTGCTGCATTAGCTGTAGGGACTTATGAAGTCACTTTACCTTTGAACAATTGTTATTATGTTCCGGATTTAAGCAGAAATATTATTTCAATTTCTTGTTTGGATAATGAAGGTTTTAAGTTTCTTATTGAGAATAAGAAATTTTCTATTTATTTAAATGATGTGCTTTATGGTATTGCTAATTCATTTAATGGCCTTTATATCTTGGATGTCAAGAATGAAAATAATGACAATGTCTATCATGTAAATAAGAAATCTAAACCTAATGATGTAAATCATACTTATTTGTGGCATTGCCGTCTTGGTCATATTAATGAGAAGCGTATCTCAAAACTCCATGGGGACGGACTTTTAGGTTCATGTGACCTCGAGTCATATGATACTTGTCAGTCGTGTCTTCTTGGAAAAATGACTAAGACACCTTTTACCAAGTTGGGTGAAAGGGCAAGCGACTTATTGGGGTTGATACATTCCGATGTATGCGGACCATTAAGTAGCAATGCTAGGGGAGGATTTCAATACTTCATAACCTTCACTGATGATTATAGTAGATTTGGGTATGTTTACCTAATGAAACATAAAAGTGAAGCATTTGAGATATTTAGAATATTTCAAAATGAAGTAGAAAAACAACTTGGCAAAAGTATTAAGGCACTTCGATCAGATCGAGGTGGAGAATACTTGAGTCAAGAAGTTGACGATCATCTAAAGAATTGTGGAATAGTTTCACAATTGACTCCACCCGGAACACCACAATGGAATGGTGTGTCTGAGAGGAGGAATCGGACTTTGTTAGACATGGTTCGATCAATGATGAGTCAAGTTGATCTTCCAATATCCTTTTGGGGTTACGCCCTAGAAACCGCTGCTTTCACACTAAATCGTATTCCAACTAAATCGGTTCAAAAGACTCCATATGAGATGTGGAGCGGAAAGAAGCCTTGTCTATCTTTCATGAAGATTTGGGGTTGCGAAGCTTTTGTCAAAAGACTTGTCTCAGACAAACTTGCACACAAATCTGATAAATGTATTTTCGTGGGATATCCTAAGGAAACTAGAGGATATTACTTTTACAACCGTGAGGAAAACAAAGTGTTTGTTGCCCGAACTGGTGTCTTTCTAGAGAAAGAGTTTCTCTCCAAAGAAATCAGTGGGAGTAAAATAAATCTTGAAGAAATTCGAGACCCAGAAAATAACATTGAACCAATAGTGGAACAAGAACAAGAACCACAAGGAGTTGTGGAACCTGTTCAAAATACACAAGCAACTTGCAGATCTAGTAGGTTACGATCCGAGCCCGAGAGATATGGATTTCTCGTAACGGATAGTAATGAGGTAGAAATCATTGAGAATGATGAACCGTCAACCTACCAAGAGGCGATGTCTTCTCCTGATTCGGACAAGTGGCTTGGAGCCATGGAATCCGAATTGCAATCCATGCAAGACAATCAAGTTTGGAATTTGATTGATGCGCCCGAAGGTGTAAAAACCATAGGATGCAAATGGGTCTTCAAGAAGAAGACTGACATGGATGGGAAGGTGCATACTTACAAAGCTAGGCTTGTAGCGAAAGGTTATAGGCAAGTTCATGGTATTGACTATGATGAGACCTTTTCACCCGTAGCAATGATCAAGTCTATAAGAATCTTGCTTGCCATTGCCGCATATCATGACTATGAAATATGGCAGATGGACGTCAAAACCGCTTTCCTGAATGGAAAACTTCAAGAGGATGTGTATATGACACAACCAGAAGGTTTTGAACAAGATTCTAAGGTATGCAAATTGCAGAGATCCATCTATGGATTGAAGCAAGCTTCTAGGAGTTGGAATCTCCGTTTTGATGAATCGGTCAAAGAGTTTGGTTTCATCAAGAACGAAGATGAGCCTTGTGTATACAAGAAGATCAGTGGGAGCACAGTGCTATTCCTTATTTTATACGTGGATGACATATTACTCATTGGAAACGACATTCCTCCACTTCAGTCTGTGAAGACTTGGTTAGGAAAGTGCTTCGCAATAAAAGATATGGGTGAAGCCGCATATATACTTGGCATTAAGATCTATAGAGATAGATCAAGGAGGCTACTTGGTTTAAGCCAAAGTACATACATTGACAAGGTCATTAGAAGATTCCGTATGGAAAATTCTAAGAGAGGCACCTTGCCCGTGTTACATGGAGTTTCTCTAAGCAAGACTCAATGTCCTAAGACAAACGATGAGCGTGAGAAAATGAATGATGTTCCATATGCTTCGGCAATTGGGTCCATCATGTATGCCATGATTTGTACTAGGCTGGATGTATCTTATGCTTTGAGCATGACAAGTAGATACCAATCCGACCCTGGCGAAAATCACTGGATAGCTGTAAAAGTGATTCTTAAGTACTTGAGAAGAACTAAAGACTCATTTTTGGTCTATGGAGGAATGGAAGATGATCTCGTTGTAAATGCTTAAACGGATGCAAGCTTCCAAACCGACAAAGATGATAGGCGATCGCAGTTGGGTTTTGTGTTTATGTTAAATGGTGGAGCTGTAAGCTGGAAGAGTTCCAAGCAAAGTACAACCGCTGATTCTACAACAGAAGCTGAGTATATTGCTGCATCGGATGCTGCAAAGGAAGCTGTTTGGATTAAGAAGTTCATAACTGAACTTGAAGTGGTTCCTAGTATTGCTAATCCAATAGACCTTTATTGAGATAATAATGGTGTTATTGCTCAAGCAAAGGAACCAAGAGCACATCAGAAATCCAAACACATACTTAGGCGTTTTCATATCATTCGAGAGATCGTTGATAGGGGAGACGTAAATATATGCAGAGTACCTACTGATGACAATGTTGCGGACCCGCTAACAAAGGGACTTCCACAAGCTAAACATGATGGTCATGTTAGGTCCATGGGTATTAGATACATGGGAGATTGGGCCTAGGGCAAGTGGGAGATTGTTGGTAGTGGTGCCCTAGGCACGTTTAATAAACGTTGTAATTGTTATCATTTATTTCATATCAATAAAGAGATGTTTTGATTATTATTGTTGTTCATGATTACTTATAATAATCCCCGTCCCTAGTACTTATTAAGCACTAGTATAAAGGCTAAATGATCATGGGATGATCATGTTAGATTTATGGGTACTTGTTTGGAACAAGGTACTGGACATGACCCGCTGTATGAGATTTATGTCATGGTCTATGTCGTACATATATCTCATATTAGTTATGTCATTTGAATCCTTAGACATGAAGTTATTATAGTCTTCCACTTGATGAACATTATGTTTGACATATTCAAACGCTACTTTTAACCGAGTAGTTATAAAGGGTATGATTGGCATAATCGGATTCCCGTTGGGAAGAATAATAAGCTAAATGGATTTGTCCCTCCACGGAGAGATGTCAAGCTTGGGCCCCTCGAAGGAATGATGTTGATGAAATGTTCGGCCGGACTCAAATGGATTGATTGGATCAATAGCATTTGAATTATCAACATATTCAGAATCGAGAAAGTATTGAACATGACAAGTTGACTGTTTGACCATGACTTGTGTTCAAAGGCATCGTGGACAAAGGGATTATGACATATTCTAAAGGAATGTGAACTTGTATCTAGTTATACTATTTGGGTAGGTATGACGGTTTGCTAGAACCTAATCATATCTTATGGGATCATGTTTGAGCCCATTGCCAACTTAGTATAATCCTAGAGGGTCACACACAATAGAACGAATCTTAAATAAGAGGACTATATTGGAATTTAGGGTCGAAGGACCTAAAGGGAATTTCTGGAATTATTCTGGGCCTCCTGGTCAACCAAGCGGGCGCTTGGTTGAACCAGGCGGGCGCCTGAATAAGCCGGAAAAGGCCTTGACCTTCTGCCCAAATGAGCGGGCGCTCGGGGGGTACCAGGCGGGCGCCCGGTATGCCGACTGGAAATTTCCTAATTCGATTAGGAAAGGTTTTTGGCACAAGATTCCTATTTGGAATAGGTCTTAATTGTGTATAAAAACCCCAATTCGGCCAGACCATATTTACTAGTGCTTTTGTGAGTCTCAAAAGAGTTTGAGAGAGATTTTATTTTGTTCTAAGATATCATTGATTGAGGAACAAAATAATTCACAAAATAAATTTCATATAGTTCTTTATTGTATTGTGAAAGTGTGTTTCATAATATTGGTCTAGCAACCAAGATCAAAGAAGCTCCTTTGATATTCGTTCGAAGTGTGGATACCGCTAGAGGGTGAAAATCATCATCTTCAAAGTTCGTGTTCAAGCTTTGTAATCGTGATCAAGTCTTCAAGTTTCTCCACCAAGACCGAAGAAAACTTTGATAGTCATTAAGGGTTAGTTTTTCCTTTATTCATTATGTTGTATTTGATTTAATCATATGAGCGGGATCCATGGCTTTGGGTTTCTTAAAATTTTAATTGCTATATTCCGCTGCGCATGTTACTTGGAAACCCAACAAGCCTTAGTATAGGATGTCCTAGCAAGTGTTGTGACACCTTAGGGGCATCAGAAGTGAGTCTTGAATATGAATACTCATTAAATTAAAATGAGAACTTGAGTATAAAAGGAAGAACTCTTCTTTATGTCTTGAAAGTGCTATGAACAAGCACTTATGTGTTATGCTTGTCTTGGAACCTATGTTTGTGTACCTTAGGGGCACCAACTAATATCTTGAGCTTGAATGTCCTAAGAAAAAGATTGGAAATTAGTACGTGAAAGATGTATAATTCATCTTCCTAGCTTGAACTTGAAGTATAAGATAATTAACTCTTGTACATGTTTAACCATCCAAAGAAATGGATTGAGAACTTGAATATAAGATGATAAAATCTTGTATATGTCTTGAATGTCTTGAATGTCTTGAATCTCCTGAATGTCTTGAATGTCTTGAATGTCTTAAGATGAGACAGTAACTTGAAGTATAAGACAATAAAATCTTGTACATGACTTGAACATCCAAATAATTGGATTAAGACTTGAATATAAGATTATAAAATCTTGTACGTGCCTTGACACCAATATATGTGTATGGTAATAAACTTGAAAGAGTCTTGATGTGTATATCCAAATCTTGCATATATTTACTTGATAGAATGTTACTTCTTGATTACTTGATACATGGTATGAATAACCAAAAGAGTTGGGATATGGAACTAGATAGAGAATGATTAACTCTACTACATACTTGAATTTGATACGTGTGTATTGTAAGTGTTATGAACAAACACTAAAGTGCTAGTGATTGATTTTAATCGTGTATATACTTAATAAAGTATATAAAGAATAAAGAAGATATCTTGTCTAGAAATGGGTTCCTAAAGAAAATAGGGACTAGTGTAATATGAAGATAATTCATATAATCGTGAATACTATGATTTAAGTTAATAAGAATAACTACAGAACACAATATGTGTTGGAAAACGTATTCGATTATTAACGATACATATACGTGAGATATGACTGTGACTAGGTATGAATGTGACCTATTCTATTATGTATTTAGAGTCTAAGGTATTGGGCTCTATTTGATAATAAGGGTATCGTGATAGACACTTTAATGTGTTAAATGTGATATAAATATGTACGTGCAAACTTGGCATGCGACAAAGTGATATAGAATGATATACCCTACTACTTGTTTGAGGTCTGTTATTAATAGACTCTAACTTGGATTGACCGTGTTATATGGACACTCTACGTGCCATTGTTAGATTGATTTGTCTTCGCAATGATTGCGTATGTGTACTTGTATTCTCGTGAGCACATGATACATGATTACATGGTGCATATTCTTGTGAGCACATGATACATGATTACATGGTGCATAAAGACTGGTCCACTAATATGGGACTTAGTTCTATTCTCGTAGTTCAAGTAAACATCTACTTGTGCATTCGCGTGTGAGTCCAGCTGGCTTATTTGGTGCAGAGGGGTGTATAGGTTCACGCTTATTGCGAGGGCTGGGGCATAAGTGATAATCGTGGGTCTATGCATTCGGTCTGTTTTTCCCTTACTACCGGCCATAGTAAGGGCTTAGCATCCTGTATTAGAGCAATATGCCTGATATAAGTGAATGCTAAACTCGTGAACACCTCGTGAATCTTGTTCTTGTGAATGACACTGGTTACCGGGTCTTCTTATATACTGCATAGCAGTCTCTTGATCTTGATCGTGGTTGTTATCAGCTATACAAGCATCGACAACAATGGTATTCTTGGGAGAAATAAGGAAGGATTCAGGTAATGATACGTGATAGGCCTATGTGCTTCTTGGTGAGTTGGTCTAGCCTCTCACACTACTTGACTACTTGTTACCTGATCATATCTTGAGCTTGATTACTTGTTGAGTTGGCTTAGCCTCTCCTATACTTGTTACTTGATGATACTTAATATATGATTACTTGAGTATCTACTGGAATTTCGTGATAACATGTCATGTAGTTGCATGTTAATAGCTTACTGAGATTTATCTCACCCTTTATTTGTTCCCCCCCCAGGAAGGCAGGGGATAGTACGCAGTGAGGCTCGACAAGCTGGGAACATACTCTGCAGGATGTTCTTGTTTGAGACTAGTGTCCTTTTACACTTTGGTAAGGACGATGTTATATGAGTTGTTAAGCTCAGGGCTTGTTGGGGTAGACTTGTGTAGTACTTGTTGTCTCTAGACATCTCTTGATGCCAGATTATGTGCTAGGCATGTCTTCCGCTGTATGTAACCATGTTTGGTTTTAATTTTCTTGGTCTAGAACTCGTTGTGAGCTATCTTAGCTCCTTACTCTTGAGTATATATAGCATGTCAGTTTGTTTCTAACAGGTATTGTTCATGTTTCCAGTTAGTTTCTTGTTTCTTGTTAGTTTTTTCATTCCTTGTTAGTTACGCGCACCAGGTTCGAGGTTCTATTAGGGGATCCCGGGACTTGGGGCGTGTCATAATGGGTCCCATGGAAGTGGAAAGTATGTCTCGAAAGAAATATTGTTTTGTGTGTGTTGATGATTTCTCGCGCTATGCTTGGGTCATATTTTTGAGAGAAAAATCAAACACAATTGAAGAGTTTAAAATATGGTACAAAAGGGTCAAAAATATTTATGGTTTAAAAGCCGTTAGGGTTAGGTCAGACCATGGTACGGAATTTGAAAACTCCACTTTTTCATCATTTTGCGATTCAAATGGGATTACTCACGAGTTCTCAGCCCCCAAAACTCCACAACAAAATGGAGTAGCGGAAAGGAAAAATCGCACATTACAAGAAATGGCTAGCGTCATGTTGAGTACTAAAAATCTGTCTAAAAAGTTTTGGGCAGAAGCTGTTAACACGGCTTGTCATATAGGGAATCGTGTCTTTCTAAGAATTGGAAGTGCCATGACCCCCTACGAAATTTTACTTGGAAAGAAACCCAATTTAAAGTACTTTCATGTTTTTGGTTGCATTTGCTACATCTTAAATGATCTTGAGTATATTTCCAAGTTTGATTCTAAGAGTGATAAGGCCATTTTCATCAGTTATTCTCAAAACAGTAGGGCGTATAGAGTCTATAATCTGAAAACCAAAACAGTTATGGAATCTATAAATGTTACTTTTGATGATGCTACTGATCTTATTGTCAAAACGGCTGAGGATGATGTTACAGGTTGCACATGGGAACCTAAACTGGTTGATGACGAATCAGAACTGAAGAAATCAACAGAATATGCAGATACTGCACCTGAGCAGTCAGTTGATTTACCATCTGAGCCGACAACTAACACCTCAAGTGGACAGACAACAGCAGATGCTCGTTCAGATTCTGAAACCAAGGAAGATCATGTAAGCAGAAGAAATGATGTCTCTTCCAAGATGAAAGAATGAAGACAAGGGGAAAAGGATCAATTACCATGACTTAGCAGGTTTGTTGTGTGTGCAATCCGCATACCATCAGGTAAGTTCTTGTTGTTTTGTGGCTAACTTTGAGCCCAGAAATGTCGTGGAAGCCTTGAAAGATGATAATTGGATTAATGCCATGCAAGAGGAATTGATTCAATTTGAAAATAATGACGTTTGGTTCTTAGTTCCTAGACTCTCTAATAATAATGTAATTGGGACTAAATGGATATTTAAGAACAAATCTGATGAACAAGGAAATATAACAAGGAACAAAGCACGTCTGGTGGCTCAGGGCTACACTCAATTAGAAGGTGTGGACTTTGATGAGACCTTTGCCCCGGTAGCCCGCATTGAGTCTATCAGACTGCTCGTAGCAATTGCTTGCTTTCTTAAGATCACTCTACACCAAATGGATGTAAAAAGTTCGTTCCTAAATTGGTATTTTAAATGAGGAAGCATTTGTTGAACAACCTAAGGGGTTCGAAGACCCCCATAGGCCTAATCATGTGTATAAGTTGAAAAAGGCGCTCTATGGTCTAAAACAAGCCCCCCGTGCTTGGCATGGAAGACTAACGGAGCACCTAGTTCAACTTGGTTTTAAAAGAGGAGAGGTTTACAAAACCTTATTCATTCTTAGGAACAAGAAGGGTATACTTGTGGCTCAGATTTATGTGGATGACATAGTCTTTGGTTCTACATGTAAAAGCATGCTTAATACTTTTGTGGAGAGTATGACATCCACATTCGAGATGAGTATGATTGGGGAATTGAAATTCTTTCTCGGACTTCAAATTGAACAGTCTAAAAAGGGAATGTCAATTTCACAATCCAAGTATGCTAAGAATTTGGTTAAAAAAATTGTTCTTGAGAATGCCTCTCACCTGAAAACTCCCATGGGCTCGTCCCAAAAATTGTTTAAGGATGAGGATGGTGAGAGTGTCGATCACACTCTGTATAGGAGCATAATAGGAAGCTTGCTGTACCTTACAGCAAGTAGGCCTAACATAATGTTTAGTGTCTGCCTTTGTTTTAGATATCAAGCTGACCCCAAGGTATCCCACTTGACTGCTGTTAAGAGAATTATTAGATATGTCAGTGGTACCACAAATTTGGGGTTAAGCTACACAAAGGACACTAACACCAATCTTGTGGGATTTAGTAATTCAGATTGGGCTGGGAATACTGATTATAGAAAAAGCACCACGGGCGGGTGTTTTTATCTTGGGAATAATCTTGTGTCTTGGTTTAGTAGGAAACAAAATTGTGTTTCCTTATCAACTGCAGAATCTGAATACGTAGCAGTTGGTAGTTGTTGTACCCAGTTGTTGTGGATGAACCAAATGATAAAGGATTACGGTCTTAAAAGTGATACCCTGACTGTATTATGTGTTAGTTTGAGTGCCCAAAATATTGCCAAGAATCCGGTACAACATTCCTTCACTAAGCACATAGACATAAGGCACCACTTTATTAGGGATCTTGTTGAACAAAGAATCATCACACTTGAACATGTAAGTACAACGGATCAACTTGCTGATGTCTTTACCAAGGCTTTGGATTTCGAGAGATTTTCAGCCCTTAAGAAGTCTCTCGGACTGTGTGATACCAGTTGATTGCACAAGTGTGCAGTCAACTGTTTGCATAACTGTATAATTGTATATTATAGTTAACACAAAAAAAAAACTGCATTCATTCCCTGCACGATTGTCTCTTGTGATCACTTGGTTAACTTGTTCTTTGACTCTGTGTTTTGACCCTTAAATGTGAGATCCTTCTTAACTTGATAATAAAAGTATCCTGTTAATTCATCCGTGCTGTTTATCATGAAGTGCACAGTCTATCTTTGTTTACGGGGAAAACAAGCTGCCTCCAATATTTGAAGTCACTACTCATTTAGGCAAAATGCCGACGTTGTTTGAAAAACTTCACTTGAGAAAGAAAAGTATGGTGACACTGTATTGAGAGAGTGAAAAGCTCCTCCCCGTAACAAGTTAATTGCTTAATATGAATGTGCTCTTAGGCTTCATGATTGAAGGGTATCTCGTTTAATTTTTGTGAGTCAAAACCGGGTCAATAGAGCATGTTGTCCATACTATATCACACTTTATTGAGATTAATCTTCACCTATGTGTTTTAGGCATTTTATTTAGGTTTCTTTTCTCCTTGGTATCCCCATCAGCAAATTAATCTGTTGTCCTTCTTGTTGAAGTTTGTTGAAATTCATGTGATTATCGATGACTTAATACGGTGGTGTTTCAGTCTTTCTTGTACAGAACAGGGGAATTTTTGGCATTTTTGTACCAGTTGAAAAGGTGGATTCAGTTGATATTGGAAAGTATTTTTTTGGGAAAGATAGTCTATCACAAAATATACAAAAGATTTGATTTTTAAAATCACAATCCTACTGCATTTTTAAAGTCCAATGGATGTCCAACACTAAGAATGCACACGGTTTTCTCCCTCTTTAAGTTTCCCGGGTGTCCAAACTAATCAATATCCCTTCTTGAGTTGTGATGTTGTCAAATCATGTTCACTCTCATATCTCTCCTCATCCGTCTATTCCCCTTCTCTCTCTCTCTTTCTATGTTTCTGTTCAAGATAAAAAAAATTCTCTCTAAATTTTCAGATTCTCATGGCTACTTCCTCTTCATCTCCGGCCGTCATCTCTTGCAAGGCCCAAGTCACCGATCTTATCAATGAGCCGCAATTTGTTTCCGAAGTTGATCCTTCGACTCTGGGCTTTTTCGAACATGCCATTGATGTGGAAGATCGATCACAACTCCTTGCTTTGAATACAGCCAGACGGCCCATGGCTCCTGGGTCCTGTCGCTCCTCTCGCCTCTACAGTCTAGGTACAGGGGCTTCTTCCGGATCTTTCAAACCCGATGAAGTCCGAGCCACTATGAAGGCCAAGAAGCCCCTATCTCCACCCAATCAATGTCAATTGATTCTCCGTGATGAGTCGGAAGAAGATGAACAGTCTCCCGCTTCAACACCGGCGACTGTGCCTAGCTCCGACGACCTGCCGCTGGTGACTTTAATTCGGGTGAAGATGAAGAAGGCAACCACTGTTACTCTGGCCAAAGATGGGGCTTCTGCTGAACTCCCAATGGCTCAAACTAGGAGTGCTAATAGGAAAGCCCTAGAAAGTTCATTGAGGGAAGAAGGGTCCTCTTCTCAACATGACGACTCCAGTGACAAGGATGCTTTAATTGATTCTAATGAGTCTCCCACAGATAATGAAGGCCCCAATTTTGGTCCCACCATGAGAACAACTCGCTCCATAGTCTCGATTTTGGGTGACAGCACCCCAAGTTCTGTGCCTTCTGCACGTGCCAAGCGGGTTTCTCATCGACGTGTCCGGTCAACCTTTCAGACAAGTGGTCCTTCTGCACATTCCACCAGGGTACGTAAACCGTCTGTCTCAATTCCCTTACTCCCTTTTAACCTGGAATCAAAACTCAACTCTAGGTTTTACTCTCTTAAGGCTAAAGAACGGTTTGAGGGGGATGCTCATAGGCCTTTTATTGTTGAAAGAAAGCTAGATGTAGATGCATTCAATAAGTTGGGTATTATGGATTTTTTGAATGAAATAAATCTTGGGCGTTCCGTAGATTTCCCTACTCCTTACTCTCGAACCCTTGTCCTGTAATTCTATGCTAATTTAACTCAGGATATTGGGCTAGATCACTCTCCGAACTACTTGCGCACGTTTGTAAGGGATACTATGGTAGAATTCTCTCCTGCTAGGATTAATAAGTTCCTCCAAACTCCCTGTACCCCTCTATCTGAGGTTCCAGATAATGTTAATTTGGCTGTTAAAACCATCACGGGTGGTAAGATTCAAATTTGGTCCAAAGTGTTTGTTGCACCTTTTCTTTCGCGTCTATACAGTTTTCTCCACTATCTCATGCGATCCAATTGGATTCCCACTACTCAATCTTCCATTGTCACAAACGAACAGGCCATGCTGCTATATTCCATTGGTGTGAACAAATACAACTTGGGACAGGTGATTTTTGATGCAATTGTTCGGTTTGCTGAATCTCCCAACACCCACTATTATTTTCCCCATCCGAGTTTGATTTACAACTTGTTGAAAGAACAAGGGATTCATGATGTACCATCTGAGGTTCTCTCCTCTCTGCCTAACAAGCTTCAGCAGCTCAAGACAATGTTTGATCCTGCTAGAGTCAATGATCTGGATGAGCCGGTTGACAGTGGTCCTGTTACTCCAACTGTCCCCTCCACTGGCCAGTCAACTGGACTGTCAACTGGTCCTCTTCCTTCCCGCGTCTCTGACAAGTCTGTAATTCAGACCCAGATTGATCAAATTCAATCTCATATAGCGGTTTACAAAGCAGAAATCATGAGCAGGAAAATTCTGGTAGATGGGCTGGAATCATCTTTGGGTAAGCTTCGGGAGATGCTATCTAGTGGTTCTGGTCAAAAAGGGGGAGAAGTTGCAGCAACTGGTTCAGGGGGAGAACTACTTGTGCAAACTGGTTCAGGCTTGCAAGTTCATAATGACAGTGATTTGGTGTTTGACATTGAGAAAGAAATGGAAACTGCTGAAGAAGAAGGTATACTTGGTCCAGATTTGTACTCAGATGTTGAAAATCGCGAACTCTGAAGTCACTAGATTTGGTTGGTTGATTTTTTTTTTTATGTGATATCTGGTTATCAAACTGTGGAAGTTGACATTTTTTTTATTATATTAAATGTTTTGAGATTAATCAATTTTGCAGTTTTTGATCAGAACCACAAAGATAGGGGAGATTGAACAGTATTCACATACTCGTCCTCTAGATCTTTGTGATTCTGATTATTGTGTAAATATAATTAGTTAGGATTTGTGTATTATTTAGGATAAGTTTAGAATGTTTTCTCTATATTTGGATTTATTTGACTAACAATCTAATGTTTATCTTTGGTAAGTTAATAATTGTATTTTAGGTATAGGAGGACTCTTACAAGGAAATGATTGGGTGATTGAAGATCACCACAATTGTAGAGAAGAACGGATAAAGGAGCCTTATAAATAAGACGTCCTTGTTGAAGCAATACTACATTTTTTTTTAGAAAGATCATACCGTGAGAAGCTTCATTAAAAAGAAGAGTCCTAGTGTTCTTGAAGTTGCAAAAACTTCAAGACTAGTTTAGTGTTTTCGTCTGTTCTAGTGATTTAGAATAGGTTTTGTTCTTTTGATTGATTTGTTCTTTCATCAGTCTTGTATTCTGCAAGACCTTTTGATCAATGAAAGTTTTCCAGCAAGAGAATTCTTGCTGAAGTGTTTTATTCTCTGTTTTAATTATTCCGCTGCATTTACTCGTTATCTTGTGTGTTGATACGACAGTTGATGTGTCACTTGTGAGATCAACTTTCCTCACAAGTGGTTCAGTCAAGAAACAGTCTTAGCTACAATTCTTACAATTCTCTACCCCACTTTCTCTCTCCTACTTCACTTTTCATACTCACAAAACCTACTCCACTAACACTTTTTTCTTAATCCCCGCGCCCAACCCAAAAATCCTAATTCGGATGGGATGGAGGGAGTATCGTTTTAGAGCTTTTCAACATATTAAAAAGACTTATATACTTCTAAAAGAATCTAATTATCTAAGCAATTAAATGTTCATGCAAGAGATAGTTCTCAATTAATGAAGGAGGATACAATCGGTAAACACATTGGCGGATTACGTTATGGAATGAGGGGTCAACAAACCCCCTTGACTTTCTCGTTTATTCACTTTTTCCCTTTTAAAATTACTAGCAATTTTTAACTTGACCTCCCCCCCCCCAAAAAAAAAAAATTGCACATGACCCCCCTTAAATTTTACACTCTAACCCACATATTATAGAAGGACTTCATGATTATATCAACTCAAAACACAATTCCACAATACACCCTATCTCTCAATTCGGCCGCAATTTTCCCGCAGATCGCCAAAGAACGGGAGACTTCTACTCCTGCTACTTCGACTAAGAAGTTGACGCCGGCAACAAACGAGAACCACTCAGGTTGTCCATCCGGCCTCTGGCGCGGCTGAAGACTAAGTCAGGTACATATTTCTCTCCCTTCATCATCTCTCCCTCCTATTCTAATCTCAAATCCTCAAATTTCTAAAATCTTCAAAATTTAAGGTTTTCAAATTGGAAACCCCTTTCTTATTCTTCTTGATTTCTTAGGCATTGATTAAACCTAAATTTTTGTTAGGATTGGAGTCCTAAAACTAAGAGGAAGCGAAGGGAAAAAGGGGTCTAAATCACTAGGAAGTTGGAGAGATCAAGGAGTACTCAAATAGGAGAAGGAAACCAAAAACTAGATAAAGAGGGGAAGCACGGCCGTGCCATGGTAGGCGCTCGGCCGTGCCGGCACGGGAAGGGCATGGGCGTGCAAGGCTTCATCTGGGAGCTTCTCCTAGACAGTTTACAAAGGACGGGCGTGCCAAAATACATTGCACGTTTGTGCCATGTCAGGGGTTAGTTCGCTTCAATTTTAGTGTCCTCTTTTGATGAGATATTTTCCAATATTAGATTTCGGGTTTCCTTGTACACCTATATATATAAGCATAAATACAACCTAGAACCACTACAACAAAAATGCTCCTTAACAACGTTTTTTAAAAGTTGTACTAGGTGTTTCACAACGTTCTACTACGTTGTGATATCCATTGTTCTAATAGGTCTCAGAATATGACAACATTTTTTAAATGTTGTGACAAACGTTGTAAGAACTCTTAGTACAACGTTTTCTCCAAACGTTGTATGTTAACACAACGTTGTAATGAAACGTCGTAGTATTGCTTTTTACAACAATTCTAAAACGTTGTGAATGTGATTTTTTTTGAAAAAAAATAATATTTTTTTCCACCCTTTCCCAAATTCGCCTAGTCACACATGTTACAACAATCCATAGACAATCACAACAATATAAATAATACTCCAAGAGCAAATTTTAATATTTTGTGGATATTTATTTTGGGACGGAGGTATTATTCCCTTCTTGTTTGCTTTACAAATTAATTCCACACCAATTCATAAAAAAATAAAATTGGAACAGTACTAAACAGAGGAGAAGTGGGGCAGAAGCGGCGATGAGGATGGATGCGCCGATGCTATCAATGGAGGAGGCTTGTGGCGCCATCGACGGAGGAGGCTGGTGGTGATGATTAACGTGTTTCCTTCAAAGAAATGGGGAGGCGGAAATTGGGAGACATGGAGAAAAATGGGTGGGGGATTGAAATAAAAGTTAGGGTTTGGGGATATTTTAGTTGGGTGAATTGTGAGCCATTGATGAGTATTGAAATTAACGGTTAGATTAATGTGAAGAGAGTTTTGTGATGATCCATGTGATTATTAAAGAGCCAATGAATGATTGACACTTACTAACAATTTAACCATGTAAAATGTGGACCATTGGATTCACTATACTAGATATATTTAATGGTGAAGATGTTGTTTGGTTTAGTGATCCATGTGAAAGGGATCTAGTGAATAGGCCACTTCTTATGCTTTATTTTATTTGTCTTACATCAAAGCTCGACTAATAATTATAATAACTAGTAAATTTAAATATTAATAAATTAGAAAAAAATACACGAATAAACAATAATAATAATTTAAATTTAATATGTTGCTACCTCATAATTATTATTGAATAATAAGTAATAGCAAGAATAGTTAAAAACAAAACATGTAAATATCAAGAAGGAGAATCTTTATTAATACTACTAATAATAAGTAATAGTTGAATAATGGTATTAATAAATTAGAAAAAACACAAATAAACAATAATAGTAGTTTAACCTTTAAAAGAAATCTTAATAATGCTTATTAATATAACAAATCCATAAACACCACTCTAAATCGTAAACCACCTACCATATACTTTATACCCTAAACGCTAAACCCTAAACAATAAACCTTAAACTCCATACATACCTAAAGTCAGTCACCATGTAAAAGAATATTTTACAAATGTTATTGATAGTAAATAATAATTGAGTAATTCATATTAGTAAGTAATGATTGAATGCCCAACCCTTAAAACCCACTCTAAACTCTAAACTCATATACCCAACCCCTAAACTCCACTTTAAACCCTAAACATATATACCCAACCCCTAAACCCCACTCTAAACCCTAAACCCTAAACCCTAAACCCATAAACCAAATCTAACCCCTAAACCAATATACTTATCTTAATAATTGAATAATACATGTTCAACATTAGATTAACTGTAATAAATTAGAAACAAATACTTAAAAATATAATAATTTAACTTTTTTAAAAAAAATATTAATAATGCTTATTAATATATATACCCAACCCCTGAACTCTACTCAATCTAAACCATGAACCAATTAACATATACTTAATATCCTAAATCCATAACCCTTTTTAAAGTATAGTATATGTTACTACTGCTACTACTGCTGTTGTTGTTGCTGCTGCTGCTGCTGCTGCTGCTGCTGCTGCTGCTGCTGCTGCTGCTGCTGCTGCTGCTAATAATAATAATAATAATTATTATTATTATTATTATTATTATTTTTATTTTTATTATTATTATTATTATTATTATTATTATTATAAATGATAATTATAATTATAATTATAATTATAAATTAGAAAAAATACCTAAAACTAAAAACCAACTATTATATGCCTTATACCCTTAATTCTAAATAACACTCTAAACCCTATGAATACCCTAAATACTTAATTTAGTTAGAATTTAATATTTGTCTCTCTATTTAGCTACAGATTCAACATCTGTCTCTGAATTTAGCTATAGATTCAACATCTGTCTCTAAATTTAGCTACAGATTTTGAATCTGTCTCTAAATTTAGCTACAGATTCAAAATCTATCTCTAAATTTAGTTACAGATTCAAAATATGTCTCTAAATTTAGCTATAGATTCAAAATTTGTCTCTAAATTTGCTATGGATTCAAGAATTGTCTCTAAAAGTAGCTACAAATTCAATATCTGTCTCTAATTTTGCTACAAGTTCAACTTCTGTCTCTAATTTTAGCTACAGGTTCAATATATGTCTCTAAATTTGGCTACAAATTCAACTTCTGTCTCTAGTTTAGCAACGAGTTCAACTTATGTCTCTAATTTAGCTACAATTTTAACTTCTGTCTCTAACTTGGCTACATATCCACTTTCTGTCTCTATATTTTGCTACAGATTCGACTTTTGTCTCTATTTTGTCACAATTTTAGAGACAAAACCTATTCGGTCTCTAATTTTCTGGTCTGTCTCTAATATGTAGCCAAATTAGCTACAGACACCATATGTCTCTATTTTTTCGTCTCTATATTGCAGTTTCCTTGCAGTGTCATTGAAGTTGGGCTAATGGTTCATCAAGATTCGGGGATGTAAAACAAGTTTTTCATAAGACTGACTCGAGTTAGTTAGACCTAGTACTCCCTTTAAATGGAAAAAAAAAAAATCATATTTGGGACATATAAATTGAGAGAAATTAATTATATATTTATAGCTAAAGTATTGAAAATATCTTTAAAAATACTCACTGATCTGATTGTTTTTGTTTTTGCTTTTTAGTTTTTCGTATTTGCTTTCGAATATTTGAAGATATTCGAGGATTGTTGTGACATGGTATTTGCTTTATTGTCTTTTCTCTTGTTGAGAGCTTTGCGTTTTTGCTAAAATATTTACCTTTTAGATTTATTTTATTTAACATACCTCACTTGTTATACTCACATACTTAGATTGTGAGTCACATTTGAAATTTGTTATAAATGCAACCTTTCTACCATGATACTTTCATATATATATATATATATATATATATATATATATGTAGGTGCTCAAATGAGAACCTAAATATCGTGAGAACCAATCATAACCATTAGATTAGAAAAAAAATCAAGGGTCCATATGTTAGATACAATTGATACACTTAGATACATTACAAAAAAATCGATTACACTTAGATACAATAGGTTAATAAGTATTGTATCTAAGTGTTGCACTTGGATACACTATGTTAAAAACTAATGTATCCAATTGTTTTTCGAAAATTAACTAATGTATCCAAGTGTATCCAATGTATCTAACATCTGGACCCTTGATTTTTTTTAATCTAATGGTTATGATTGGTTCTCACGGTTCTCATATAAAATGGTTCTCACAGGAACGTGACCCTATATATATATATATATATATATATATATATATATATATATATATATATATATATATATATTCTCTTCGTTCCAGTAGAAGTTTCACCTTTTAGGAAGTGACACAAGAATTAAGAAAGGTGGTAAGTGAGAAATGAGATGTGAGTGGATATAACAAGTAGGAGTCATAATTTAAATGTGTGAAGGGAAAAAGTTTGTGAGTATGATAAGTGGGAACCACAATTTAAGTCTGCGAGAGGAAAAACAGAGTGAGGCTGTACTAGTGGGGCCTATAGTTATATCCATTTTAAGAAAAGTGAAACATTTAATGTGACACCTTTTTTGATAAAAGCAGTGGCGAAGGCAAAAATTTAGTGAAAGTGGGTTGTAATTATGATATAGTGTTATTTTTTAAAAAATTAAGGGTCAAAATAGCGAAAACTGATATTTTTCTAAACTTAAAAGGAGTAAAATTGACGCAACTCCAAAATCAATGGGGTCGAATGGCCAAAGGGTGGCTTCACCGCTGGGTAAAAGGTGTAGCTTCTAGAGACAGGAGGGAGTATACTCTCTCCGTCCCACCTCATTTGAGACTTATTTCCACCACACAATTTATTCAATCAACCTACTTTTAACCTCACTCATTCTCTCTCCTTATTTTCTACCATACATTTTCCTTAATTTATTCATTTTCCTTAGTTATTGTGCCCACCCTTTAGGTCTGAGGTGGGACGGAGGGAGTATATATATTCATTTCTCAAATTGTGACAGGAAGGAGTATAACAAAACTTTTTTGAATGACAATAAAGTTGCACAAAATTGTACTCCCTCCGTCCCAATTTAAAGTTTTTAGTTTGACTTTACACGGAGATTAAGAAAAGTAAATGTTGTGAGTATGAAAAGTAAAGTGGGAGAGAGAAAGAGGGTAGGGAGTTTTTGTTGCAGTAGAAGTTTCACCTTTTAGGAAGTGACACAAGAATTAAGAAAAGTGGTAAGTGAGAAATGAGATGTGAGTGGATATAACAAGTAGGAGTCATAATTTAAATGTGTGAAGGGAAAAAGTTTGTGAGTATGATAAGTGGGAACCACAATTTAAGTCTGCGAGAGGAAAAACAGAGTGAGGCTGTACTAGTGGGGCCTATAGTTATATCCATTTTAAGAAAAGTGAAACATTTAATGTGACACCTTTTTTGATAAAAGCAGTGGCGAAGGCAAAAATTTAGTGAAAGTGGGTTGTAATTATGATATAGTGTTATTTTAAAAAAAATTAAGGGTCAAAATAGCGAAAACTGATATTTTTCTAAACTTAAAAGGAGTAAAATTGACGCAACTCCAAAATCAATGGGGTCGAATGGCCAAAGGGTGGCTTCACCGCTGGGTAAAAGGTGTAGCTTCTAGAGACAGGAGGGAGTATACTCTCTCCGTCCCACCTCATTTGAGACTTATTTCCACCACACAATTTATTCAATCAACCTACTTTTAACCTCACTCATTCTCTCTCCTTATTTTCTACCATACATTTTCCTTAATTTATTCATTTTCCTTAGTTATTGTGCCCACCATTTAGGTCTGAGGTGGGACGGAGGGAGTATATATATTCATTTCTCAAATTGTGTCAGGAAGGAGTATAACAAAACTTTTTTGAATGACAATAAAGTTGCACAAAATTGTACTCCCTCCGTCCCAATTTAAAGTTTTTAGTTTGACTTTACACGGAGATTAAGAAAAGTAAATGTTGTGAGTATGAAAAGTAAAGTGGGAGAGAGAAAGAGGGTAGGGAGTTTTTGTTGTGAGAATGACAAGTGTGTCTCACTTTCCATTTTAAGTAATAAAGCAAAGTAAAAGTAAGAACCTTAAATTGGAACAGACTAAAAAGGAAAATAAGAACCTTAAAGTGGCGCAGACGGAGTATTGGCCAAGTTTGGTGGACTGAGAGTGACCCTTCTGTCTACAACAACATGGTGTCATACAGCTAATTTACTCAATTTCTCTAGTACAAGTAGTTAGAGAATTAAAGGCTGGCAAATTGGCAATTTAATTTGTCACTACAACAAGCTCCAAAACCCCAAACACTAAAATGGACCCTCCCTCTTCAAAAAAAAAAAAAAAAAAAAAAAAAACCCAAACACTATCCATCTTTATCAAACATGTTACACTAAATGGAAATTGGACCCTCCCTCTTCTCATTTGATAGGATTTATTTGTACAACTTGACATAATATTTCTAAGGTACCATTCCTTCTTAGTTGGATTTTGGTACCCACATACCGCACATAAAATTGACTTGCACCAAAAGCGACAAGTATGCATTTGATCGACATGGTTAGAGATAGAACGTTTTAGCGTTTTACATTTATACTCCCTCCGTCTCAGAAAAATAGTCCATTTTTTTTCGTTGTTACTACGAGGGAACTTTGAGCAGTTATAAATGCTACTTATAATTATGTTAATGTGAATCTAAAAATTGATATTAATAGTATTTATAATGATGTATCAAGAACAATTTCAAAATTTATATTAAAATAATTAAAAGTAGCCTTAATTATTACTCAAAATTCTTTCGTAAAACCCATGAAAATAGGGGGACTATCATTCTGAGACAGAGAGAGTATTATGCATTATTATAAGGACAAAGTTGTCCAAAACACCATTCCTCATTTCCCATCATTTGCTGTTTTGGAAAATAGATTCTTATTTGGGACGTATCGATAAAGAATAGAAAGTATGACTCTTACTATGAAATAGGGAGTAAGATACTCTCTCTGTCCCAGAAAGATAGTCCAGTTTTGGCTTTTTATAGTCAACAAAAATAAACTTTGACCAAACATTAATGTCAATTTAATGATGACAATAAAATTATAAAAATTGTTATTGATACGTCAATTAATGATTTATCAATTACAAATTTTAGAATGTCACTAGAATGATTAGATTATCATCAATAATTGGTCAAAGTTCATTTTTGTTGACCATAAAAAGTCAAAATGAGACTATCTTTCTGTAACAGGGGGAGTATAATATATGAAAAATACAATACAATAAAATCAAATCAATAATACAACAAATCCAACTATATGTTTGAACTAAAACCCACAAAGCCAATTAATTAGCTACTAATGAAATTTGGTGTACTATCTACTAAAGAAGTTGGAGAAGAATGGTCAGAAGAGAGCACATCTTTTCTCTTAATATCCTCAATCATCTTATGCACTTCACTCATCTTTGGTCTATCTTTAGGCAATTGAGCCAAACAAAGCAATGCCACTTTCATAAGTGCCATCATCTCATCTTCCAGCTCTTTATACCTCAATAGCTCAAAATCAAACACTTCCCATGTCCACTTTTCTCCCACCACTTTCCTAACCCACTTCACCAAACTCACCGCCGCCTCTCCTTCTCCGGCGACCATTTTTCCGGTCAAAATCTCGAGCAAGATCACCCCGAAGCTATAAACGTCGCTCTTTTGTGAGAACTTTCTATTTTGGTTGGTGTGATCGAGTGTGAGTTCAGGGGCATTATAGGCATTGTTTTGTGAAGATGGGATTTGAAAGAGTTGGTGGAGGCCGATATCGGAAATGCAAGCATTGCCTAAATGGTCGACTAGTATGTTTGAGGAAGTGAGGTGGCCATGGAAGAGCTTGGACTTGTTGTGAGAATGAATGAAGGCAAGTCCTCCTGCAGATCCTGCTGCTATTTTCAGCCTTGTTGTCCATTCTAATGGTGTTCTTCCCGGTCCGCGATTTGCTACAAACAAGGAAATATTTATCAAAATATGAAATAATACAAGAAATTCATACTCAAGAACTCAATTCATATCCTCTTATCTTAGTAACCTCACAATGTAAACTGTATGCTTGGCAGACCTGATTTATCTTTCACTGCCTCCGTGCCACAATAAACTTGTCAACACTTTTTAAGAACGTGCTTTACTTCTTTGTAAATTATTTGTTCAAAATTAAAATTATACTAAAACTATTTACTAAACTAGAAATATAATACTATTTATTTTGGAACGGATAAAAAAAGAAAGTGGTAGATTTATTATGTTCCTCAAACCGCAACATTAATGAGCAAGCTTAAAAAAGTTCACTTTTTTTTTTCTAACACTAGAAAAAATAGGTTTTAAGAGTGTCATAGTTACAATCATATGTGTTTGTTTATTATTAAAACCGTCAGATTTGTCAAAAATACTACTCTTTCCGTCGTCTCAGAGTATATGTCAACCCCCTTATTTGCACGTGATTAAGAAATGGAAGAAGTGATGTACGTGTTGTGAGTATAAAAGTAAAGTAGGAGAGAGAACATGAGTGTGAGGAAATAGTAAGTTGATTGGTGCTGTGAGTATAAAAGTAAGTAGGAGAGAGAATGAGTGGGAGGAATAGTAAAGATTTTTTGCAATTTTAAGAAGTGGACATATACTCAGGTGGACATATACTCTGAGACGGAGGGAGTGGTATTTTTTAAATATGTCATTATGAACTAACACTCTTAATTATAAGTTGACACTAATAAGTGATCCTCAATATTTGTGACTTAAAACAATGTTTAAAGCAACCAAATATTTTTATGTTTTTTTTAGTTGAAAATCTAGCAATTTTAAAGGCACAAAAATAAGTCTTTATATTGTTTAAAAAATTGAATTCTCATTGAATTTTGTGGACATGTAGAGTAAAAAAAAAAAAAAAAAAAAGATTATTTATAAACAGACACTTACCATGCAAGAGAGAATGGAGGCTTCCATTAGGCAAGTAATCATAAACCAAGAGCAACTCATCCAAGGAATTATAGTATGCTCTAAGCCCCACCACATTATCATGTCTCAACCAACCAATCTCCTTCAAAAACTCATCAACCTCTTTCCTTTTCCTCCTCTCTCTAACCCTCTTCACCACCACCAAATCACCACCGTCCATCAAAACCTTATAAGTGGTCCCCACGCTCCCTTTACCCAACATCTCAGCTGACGCTCGCAGCAGATCATCCACTTTTCCAAATCCTTTTTTACACCCTTCAAAACAAACCATCTTCTCATTCCCACTGTTAATTGACATTTTTGCCCCTCCTCCGTTATCTTTTTTTTCACCCGTTTGTTTGTTGTTGTATGTGTACTTTGTCTTGTAACAGTAGCACGTGACGATCACGAGCGTTGCCGCGACGGCGACCGCATCTCCGACGATGATTAGGACCACCACTTTGTTGCTCATGGATTTGTTTTTTGGGTGGGTTGTGGGACCCACTTGGACGGGATCGCTCCCGACCGTTGAGTTAATGCTGATTGGTTTGTTAGTGCAGTTTCCGGGAATTGGGTGGCCGCAGAGGTGGAGGTTGCCGGAAAATGACGTCAGTGGGAACTTCGAGAGCCAATTTGGGATTCTACCGGATAATTCATTGTTCGAGACGTTGAATTGTGAAATTGAAGTGGAAAAGAAATTGCCCGAGTCCAGATTCCCGGTGAACGAGTTGGAATCGAGGCGGAGCGTCAGCAAGTGAGTCAACTGAGTCAACTCGGTCATGGGTATCTTCCCGGAGAACCTATTGTACGAAAGGTCCAACCGTCGAAGCCGACGGAGACCCACTACCCCGGCGGGGAAATTCCCGGAGAGAAGATTGTGAGAGAGATAGAGATGCTTTAAATTAGGCCAAGAGCTGAAACTCGCAGGGGCGGCGGTGAATTGGTTGTGATTGAGACTGAGGTGGCGGAGGTGGGGCAAACGAGTTAACGGCAGAATTGACCCGGTAAGATTGAGATTGTCAAGGACGAGTTTGATGACTCGCTGAGTTGAAGAATCACAAGTGACACCAAACCAAGAACAGGGGGTAGAATTGGACGTCCAGGAAGAGAGTGAATTTAAGGTGGTATCGGAAGATGATTTGAAGGTTAGCAGAGTGGTGGTGTCTGGGTTAGAGAGAGAAAGAGAGAAGAGGAGAGAGAAAGTGATGGTGGTGAAGAGGATTTTAGAGAGAGAAAGTGGGTGGTGGTGGTGGTGGTGGTGGTGGAGGAGAAGGTTGAGGGGTTCCATTGTTTTGCGGAAATGGGAAAACAGGTGAAAGGGGTTTGTTTTGGGTTGGGTTTATATATGCGGAGGAAGAGGGAGACGTGTGGGGACGTGATCTAGTGTGACGGCGGAGTAGAGTGGTCAGGTGTATCTACTGTGTGGTCGTTGACTCTTTGGCCAGTGGAGATTTGACTTATCTGAGGTGGAACATTATAAAGACTTTGCATGTTCCGAAATACTCTCTCCCTCCCTCTTTTTAACTTACAAAATTTGAGTTTGGCATATTATTTAAGAAATAAATGAACAAGTTGATGTGTTTTGAGTGTAGATAGTTGAGTGCGAGGGAGAAAGTACGGTAGAAAATAGTAAATAGATAGTTGTTGTGAGTATGAGTGTCCCATTATTTTAAAGGTATTAAAACATTTCTTTTTTGAAACTTTGTATATTAAAGTGAGACAACTAAAATGACAAATTTTATAGATTAAAGAGGGACGGAAAGAGTACACTGTTGTTCTGTTAATTTTTTTTAAGCTTTTATAAAAGATAGTCTTATTTCAAAACGAAATATATGTATGTATATATATATATTATAATTTAATTTAATCATTAAACATTACCACTGACTATCTGTTAATTCTTCATTTATAAAAACTTTAAAAGCCTACTTGAGGACCTAAATTAAATGATTTTTATTTATTTATTTATTTTGGGGGGAGGGGGTTTCAAACACATATCACGGGATAAGCCCGGTGACTTTTGTTGATCTCTAAATTTCCTTTGAAAACAAACTTTTGAGTTATCAGTTTCAAAGTTTTTGGCTTTTGGTTTCAAAGGTTCTGACTCTTGATCTCAAAGGTTCCAGCTATCAGTTATCAGCGTCAAATGTTCTTTCACAATGCGAACTAACTATCAAAAAACTATAACTTACTATCAAAAACACTAGAACTAACACTAGAATACACTCACACTTGCACTAAAAACTTTCATCAATGAATATTAACAAACATTCTCACAGAGACGATAAAAAAAAAAAAAAATGAACTGCCACATTATGAAACACAAATTCTAAAACAAAATGTTAGTGCCAATTCGTTGAGGCATTCTTAAGTGTCATAATATGAGTTACGGATTTTTGTGAAATTCATCTGTTATTCATAAATAAATAAATCATGTCACTATTTTTTGAAGGGAATAAATCATGTCACTCTTAAGAATATGATTATTGGGCGGCGTAATTGGTTAGTGTGTTAGAGGGAGACAGCACATTTGCCCAATTGTTAGTGCGACTTGGCTTCTAAGTTTTCTACAAATATTAGTATCTGTTTCCGATTATGACTTACTACAATTCTAAACCTATTACTACAAGTCCACAACAAATGGTATACTCCCTCCTCCGGACACAAATATAAATAAAAAAGTTAAGCTTTTTTTGGACCTACATATAAGCAAAAAAAACTGGGTTTCAATACAAAACTCATTAAATGTAATTGTATTTAATACACTTTTACCAAAAATACCCCTAATTAATTACTCATTTCCAAATACAAATGTATATTTATTAAACATTTAATATGAATATATATTAGTAATTTTAATATACTTTTATTATAAAATCAAGATACTTAACTAAATTTAACTATTTTCTTAATAATTGTGATTTTAGTTACTTTTATTTATATTTGTGACCGGAGGGAGTACCTCCAGCATTTATTAACCCTATCTTACAATTATTAACCCTATCTTACAATGAATTCTAAGTCAAGCAATAATCAATTTTTCATTCTTAATTTTAATAAAAATAAATAAATATTGATGGAGTAACTACTAGTATATGAAATTATTTTATACCACAATGAAAAGACCAATTTAATAGTAGTATAGCATTAACGTGGGCATGCAATTATACTGGTACTGGTATTGGTACCGTAAGTAGTTAACTTGGGATTTTAACATGAAACTTAGAGTATCCAAATGGTAGAGCTTTTTTAAGGAATATTTTTTGTGATTCCAATATGCCACATTTATTTATAGTCAATAAATAAAAGCTCAAAGCAAGTTCTATAATTAATGGTTTAGCTTTTTATCAATTTTTTGTGGCCCCTACATCTAACACTAAAAAAAATGATTAATATTTAATGGTCAACGTGGGGAATATGTAAAAATTTAATGAAAAATATTTTACAAAAAACTCTTTCCACAAAGAGTTGATCTTTAGTAAGGAACTCGTCTAACTTTTTCAACAATGGTAAAAAGCTTTAGAGAGCTTTTTCGTAAAAGAGCAATGCTAGGGGCACAAAATTGGGTCACAAAATCTTGCTCACAAAATGAGGTGACGATATTTTATTGGTTGCATTGATAATGGACTCGCCACACTCAAATTAAAAACACCAATAAAATCAATACACCTAAAATTTTGTGAACAAGATTTTGTAACTTTTTTGTGCCCCTAAGATTCTTCATAATAACAAAAAGCTCCCATTGTGTATGCTATTAATCGAACCCTTAAAGTACCAACCGTTTTCTCTTTGTCTCTTCCTCCTCTTCTCCATTTCTCTTCAATTCCTTTTTCAAATTCATATTCTTCTCCGATCTCATCCATTTTCAAAGTTTGAAGCATCATTTTCTTTCATTTTCAATTTCGTTTAAATCTGTTACTACTAATTATCTTCTTCCTTGATTTAATTTAGTTCTAAAATTCTAATTTTGAATTTATTAATTGTCAATTTGACAATTATCAAGTGCAAAATTAAGATTTATTTCTAGATATGTTTTTGTTGTTGTTATTTTGTGCAATAAGTTGCCTTAATTACTTCTCGTTATACTACTGTGATTTCTCCCCTTTGCTTGGACCTTTTGTCTTTTCCCATTTGTTGAGAACTTTTGTCTGCTCCCTATTGTTGGGAGCATTTGCCTTCTCTCCGATGTGAAAGCCTTGACATGATGTAACTATTTGTTTTTGGATCAATGCTTGAGATGTTTGGTTGCATTTACTGCTGACTCAAATGCATCAATTTGTCGTGTTTTCAAAGCCAAATTCTTACCGTTCGGGGGTTTACCAAAGGCCTATATTGAGACACGTCCAAATTTTGTTTGGAAAAGCATTTGGGCATCTATAGTTCCCAAGGACGCTCATTGGAGATTTGGTTAGGGTTTTGCCATCATTACTCGAGATGTGTTAGGATTTTATTTGTAGATCTTAATTGCAATCATTATACTTTGGACGAGCCTCTAACATTTATGGAGTGCCGTCATATTGGATTTTATTAATGTAATTATGTGTTATTTGCTTTCAAAAAAAAAAAACAAAACTTGAAACTTATTTGAAACGTGTCAATTGAGATTTTACGCATAAAGTACTTTAGTAATTTTAACTTGTAATTTGGTTTTTATTTTATTTTTTGAAAAAAAAAATACTTCCTCTGCCCCGATTTAAGGTTCTTACTTTCCCTTTTAGTCTGTCTCAATTTAAGGTTCTTACTTTACTTTATTACCTTAAATGGAAAATAAGACCCACTTATCATTCTCACAACAAAAACTCACTACCCACTTTCTTTCTTTTACTTTACTTTTCAGACTCACAATATTTACTTTTTTTTAATTCCCGTGCATAGTAAAAGTAAGAACCTTATAGTTGAACGGATGGAGTATCATTTTAAGAATTGTCATTTTCCCTCAACAATAAATAATAATTTAGTCCCCAAACTTGGCAATTTTTATTATTTGGTCTTTTATGAATAAATTTTACTCCCTCCATCAAGACTAAGGTTCACACTTTCTTTTTGGGTATGTCCCAGACTAAAGTTCACACTTTACTTTATTCCTAAAATGAGAACAAGTGATTAGTGTTTTGAATATATATATACACAATTTTTTGAATAATTGCAAGAAAACTTATGTTTCACTAATCTACTTTTTACCCACTTGCATCATGAATAGTGATCTAGACAATTATACCCCCTACCCACTTGACTTTTTACCCATTTTTTTGTTGTTTCCTTAATAAGCATGCAAACTTTAGGCGTGAACTTTAATCCGAGATGGAGGGAGTATTATTGTTTGACCCATTATGATTATTGTTAGTGCAGAAATGTGGTGTTACCACTAGGGATGGCAATTTGACCGAACCCGATCCGTACCGAAGGTAAATCGATCCGAAAATTTCGGATATGGTTTACATTTTTAAAAATCCGATCGGGTTCGGATCGGATTCGGTAACACCTCTGATCCGATCCGAGATCCGACCCGATCCGACCCGAACATATTGAGTTTATAAATTTTTACTAATAAACCCCTCATGTTATAAAAGTATACACATCACCCCTCCTTATATATGTAACGCCCATCCTTAATCTCGTTAAATATTTAACTTATTTGTTAAATTCTTGACATGCTTGTTAAATTCTTGACTAGCATATTTATATGCTATTTTATTTGAGTTAATTATTTAATTACTTTAAAAAATTAAGGTGGTTAAATGTCAAAGTTGAAAGTTTAGGGGTCTTTTTGTCAAAGTTAGAACTTGAGGGGCCTAGTTGCAATTCTTGGATAATTACAAGTATATCTTCCCAGTTGCTTTCTTTGAGAAAGATTATTTTCTCAAACTTTCTCGTACACTCTTTCTGGGTAAAAAGATAAGTTTAGGATTCTTCCTATTCTCGACTCCTCGAGCTTAATTATCCCTCCGTTCGTGATTCTGGTCCCGGATAAATATTCGTGGCGTTGAATAGAGCGTTCCAGACCGATCAGAAATTAATTTGGGTCAACTTAATTTTTGACTAGGTAAGTTATTGACTCCCCCTTACTTGTAATAACATGCATATATGTTATTCCCGGTACTTGTTCTTGTTAAAATTGTGTTTTGAGCAATTTTTGTGATACTTGTTAAATTGGTACGAAGGGAGTATTGGTATGAAATTAAGAAGGAATAACTTTGAGAACCTGGGAGTAATGACTTGGAAAAGTAAAGAAAATTTATACTCCTATTCGTGAGACGAAGAAATAGTAACTTGATTTAAATATTATTAGAAAAATTGTACCATTATTTGTGGTACGGGGAAATGAATGGAAGTATCTCTAAATGGGTATATTAGTATAATATAAAATTGTACTTATACTTTTGGGACGGTGAAATATTTAATTGGGAATAAAAGAAGATTATTCTATTACTTATGGGACGGGGATAAATTAATAAAGTGTCCCTATAGAAGTGTTCTGGGCATGTTAAAATGCACTCTTGAATGTTAGAAAGTGTTAGTGGGTTTATACTCCTACATTTGGGACGGAGAATTTATAAGTATAAAACTCTCTGTTAAAATAAGAAAGTATAATTGAAATGAGTGAGTTAGGCTTGTTATTATACTCCTGGGTTTGATAATATATTGATAAAAATTATACTCCTACGCTTGGGATGGAAAATTATTTAACCTGGGAAAGAATTCGGATTTTGGCATTTTTGGGACTTGGGCGACCGCCCATTTTGGGCTGGGCGACCGCCCATCTATCTGAAGTATTTTGTTCGTGGAAAGCCTGATTTTGGGCGACCGCCCACACCATTTTGTGCGGCCGCCCATATGTCCTGAAAAATTGTAAAACTTGTTTAATGATTGTATAAGTTGGAAATAACCCTTGTTAAGGCATATAGCCTTAGGATAAGATGTCCTAGTAAGGATTGTGCACCTTAGGGGTATAAAACAATGTTTTGAACTTGAACATCCTAAGAATAGGATTGAAAATTGGTAAGAGTAAAGTGTATAACTCTTATACATGATTGAATGTCCAAAGATTGGAATAAAACTTGAAGTATAAGACAATAAAATCTTGTACATGACTTGAATATCCAAAGAAAATGGATTAAAACGTGAATATAAGATTAATAAATCTTGTATATGCCTTGACACCAATATATGGGTAAGGTGTAAACTCGAAAGTGCTCAGAACAAGCATTAACGTGAATAAGAAATATTCTTGACTTGTATGTGCAAACATCGCACATAGTTGCTTGATAACAATGTGACTTCTTGATTACTTGAAGCTTGTTTCCCGTTGAGCTAGTCCACGAATCTTGGATTAGTTTCCCCTCTCGTAGCTAATGTTTGTGTACCTAAAGGACACCAACTGATGTCTTGAACTTGAATATCCTAGGAATAGGATCGTGAACTTGATTGGGAGATGTATAGCTCATTTTCTTAATTAAAACGTGAATATAAGATGAGTAAATCTTGTACTTGTCTTAAATAACCAAAGAGTTAGATTGATAACTTAAGTATAAGTTAATTAACTCTTGTACATGTTTAACCATCCAAGAAAATGGATTGAGAACTTGGATACAGGATGATAAAATCTTGTAAAAGTCTTGACTGTCTTGAATGTCTTGGAAACCATTACATGAGTATGGTAATAAACTTGAAAGATTCTTGATGTGTAAATGAAAATCTTGCATGTAGCTACTTGATAGAATGTAGCTTCTTGATTATTTGATTCATGACATGAATAACCAAAGAATTGGGTTATGAAACTAGTTAGAGAACGATTAACCCTACTGTATACCTGAACTTGATATCTTGTCTTGAAATGAGTTCCTAAAGAAAATAGGGACTAGTGTAATATGAAGATAATTCATATAATCGTGAATACTACGATTTAAATTAATAAGAATGATTACAGAACACAATATGTGTTAGAAAATGTATTCGACTACTAACGATACATATACGTGAAGTATGACTGTGTCTAGGTACAAGGTGACCTATTCTACTACGTGTTTAGAGTCTAAGGTGTTGGGCTCTACTTGATAGTAAGGGTATCGTGATAGACACTTTAATGTGTTAAACGTGATATGAATATGTACGTGCAACTTGGCATGTGACAGAGTGATATACCCTACTACTTGACTGAAGTCTGTTATAAATGGACTCTTACTTGGATTGATCGTGTTACATGGACACCTTATGTGCCAGTGTTATCTTGGTTTGTATTCGCAATAATTGCGTATGGATACTTATATTCTTGTGAGCACATGATACATAATTACATGGTGCATATTCTCGTGAGCACATGATACATAATTACATGGTGCATATTCTCGTGAGCACATGATACATGATTACATGGTGCATAAAGAGTAGTCCACTAATAAGGGACTGAGTTCTGTTTCCGTAGTTCAAGTAAATATCTACTTGTAGCTTCTTGTGTGAGTCCAGCTGGTTCTCCTTGCTTGTTCGAAAATATATAGGTTCACGCTTGTCGCGAGAGCTGGGGTTTAAGTGACAATCGGGTCCCTATGTATTTCCGCCCGACCCCTTACTACCGGCCATAGTAAGGGCATAGCTTCACTGGTTAGAGCAATAAGCCTGACCTAAGTGAATGCGACTGTACTGAACACCACGTGGATCTTGTTATTGTGGATGACACTGGTTACCAGGTCTTCTTATATACTGCACAGCAGTCTCTTGTTCCTGTTCTTGGTTGTCCTCAGCTAGAAAAGCATCGACAACAAATGGTATTCTTGGGAGAAATAAGGAAGGATTCAGGTACAATGCGTGATAGGCCTATGTGCATCTTGTGAGCTGGTCTAGCCTCTCACACTACTTGATTACTTGTTACCTGATCATATCTTGAGCTTGATTACTTGTTGAGTTGGCTTAGCCTCTCCTATACTTGTTACTTAATGATACTTGATATATGTTTAGTTGAGTATCTACTTGTATTGCATGATAACATGACATATAGTTGCATGTTAATAGCTTACTGAGATTTATCTCACCCTTTATTTGTTTAATTGTTTCCCCCCCCCCAGGAAAGCAGGGGATAGTACGCAGTGAGGCTCGACTTAGCTGGAAACTTACTCAGCAGGATATTCTTGTTCGAAGTTAGTGTCCTTTTATATTTTGGTAAGGACGATCTTGTATGAGTTAATTAAACTCTGGGCTTGTATTGGGGTAGTATTTGTTGTCCCTAGACAGTTCTTGATGCCAGCTTATTTGCTAGGCATGTCTTCCGCTGTATGTAACCTTGTTTGGTTTTAATTTTCTTGGTCTAGAACTCGTGTGAGCTATCTTAGCTCCCTACTCTTGAGTATATATATCCTGTCAGTTTTGTTTTTAACAGGTATTGTTCATGTTTCCCGTTAGATTCTTGTTTCTTGTTAGTTACGCGCACCAGGTTCGAGGTTCTATTAGGGAATCCCGGGACTTGGGGCGTGTCAATATATAAGAAAAATCTAGGTTTAGATGTTATTTCCTCCCAACTCGCACAAGTTGTGCGGCACAACAAACGCGAACGGCGAACTCTCCTCTCTCATCGCAATCGCCTCTCTCTCTCTCTCTCTCTCTCTCTCTCTCTCTCTCTTTTTGTGCGTCGTTCCCGATCTCGACTCTCTCTCTCTCTCTCTCTCTCTCTCTCGTTTCCAAGCCCTAAACCGAGCGTCTCCTTCAATTGTCCATCTCCGCCGTCGCCGTCCAGACCTGCAATAATGAAGTCGCCGTCACCGTCGCCGTCCAGACCTGCAACAATGGAGCCGCCGTCGCCGTCCAGACCTGCAACAATGGAGCCGCCGTCATTCAAATCCATCTCTCCTATCTCCGGTAAGTACATAAAATTCTTTACTTACCTATATAATGAGTTACAGATTATCATGAAATTAGGGTTAGGTGAAATCAATTTGTGGTTGATTGTTGATTGATTTGAATTGGGGTTTAATGGGAACCGGCAATTAGGGATTCTTTGTGATGGAAAAGAGATTTTGTCAAAAAAAAAAAATTACTGCCTCGGCTCTGATCCGATCGGGTTTCAGATCAGTCGGGTTCGGGAAAGGGGTCTAAGGGTTCGGATCGGATTCGGATCAGGCCTGATCCGATCCGAACCCGACCCGTTGCCATCCCTAGTTACCACAAGTGCTGCCAACAGTGTTACCCCAGACGGAATTTGTAATAGTTTCATCATTTATTCACAAAATTATTAGGTATTAATATTTAATATTTGCTGCAAGTTTAATGTTATTTGTAGGTCCAAATAATCATTAAAGGGTGAACAAAAAGATGGAGCTACAAACAAGGGATTGGTTGAAGGAAATATTTACACATAAATGAAGATTTACGTGTGAAAATCTTGGAGAGAAAGAAAAGCTTGAAGACTCAATCAATAAGCCTTAGGGACAATGTGGGTACAAGGTCTGGAAGCATGGGGAGTATAAAAAGGAAGTGCACAAGAGAAGAGTGGTTGCTACAAAGTAGGAACCATGATCTTCTTGAGCCTAATGATTAGGAAACACTCTCCAACAACCACCAAGATGATTTCAGCCATTTTGGAGTGCCCTCCATGTTTTTGGAGGCCTATATAAGGGCAAGGGCTGATCATGTAACGACCCCAAAATCCGTTATTAATTATTTTATATTTATTTTATATTTTGAGAATTTTAACTTAAAATTATATGTGTATTTTATGTGTTGCATCATATTATATGAATTGCACATTTTATATGGTTATTTGTGTTAGTTAAAATGATAGTAGTAAAGTTTATTTGGGGAAGTTAAGAGTGTTAGTGGGAAATTATGGGGGTATTTGTGGAATTTGGTTGTTAAAGGGCTTAAATGAATTTAGTAACTAAGGAGGGCTTTAGGGGAAAATGGGGATAACAACTAGCATGACCTCCCTCCCTCCCCTTCTTTCTCTGCGTGTTCTCCCCACTCTCACCATTCACTTTACTTTTCAAAATCTCCATTGTTGATTGAAGAAAGCTTAGGTAAGGTTTTGGTTTTAATCATTTTATTTATTTTAATTTACTACTCTATTTTCAAATCTAATCATATATAAATGTTCAGGGAGTTGATTAGAGTATATCTACCGAACAATATAATTTTCTTGACTCGTTTCCGAAAAATAGGTAAGTTACTAATCCCCCTTTAAATGTTAAAATGGTCACAAACATGCTTTATATGCTTTATATGTGATAAAATAATGTTTTGGGTATACTTTTTATATGCTTGTAATTTTGGGACGAAGGGAGTGTTAACATGTGTTGGGTTTGTGATGAATGATCTTGAAATAATGTTTTGAGTATGTTAGAATACTCCTGGAGTGTTAGATAGTAATAAAAGTTATACTCCTACTCGTGGGACGGTAAAATATTAACTTGAGTTAAATGTTAAATAAATGTTTTATAAAATTATACTATTATTTATGGGACGGGGAAAGGAGTGAAAGTATCCTAAAGTGGGTATATTAGTATATTAGAAAAATTATAATTATACTTGTGAAACGGTGAAACGGAGGGAGTAGTAATTTCTTGTTACATATCCTGTTAGTGTTGTTAGTGTGGGAATGCTATGGAAATTGAAGTTGTAAGTAGTACAAATAAATGTTGTTGTCATTGTGTGTAAAGCTTGGTAAGAAATTTGGGTTTATGTCAGATTTTTCCTGGGAATTGGCCATTCTGCTTTGGAGCGGCCGAGTCAAGTAATATGATCGGCCGATCTGCTCGGCCGAGTAAAGGATTGTGTGCGGTCGAGTGGTCCATTTTCGAGTGTTGAGTTGTTGGTGATCGGCCGATCAAACTATAAGACTCGACCGATCCGCTCGGCCGAGTCAAGTAGGTAGAGCGGCCGAGCAGTCTGAGTTTTAACAACTTGTTTGTTTTTCGTTAAGTATTGGGCTAGGTCTTAGGCGATGTCCTAGGATGCCTAGATAATTGTTATGAGGTATCAAAATGATAGAATTGGTCCTTTTTTATCGGGTTTGACTTAATGTGATTGTGTAGGGATTGTGTGGTGACTTAATGTCAAGATTGTGCATATTATTGTGAAAACATGTTTACTTCTCTATGATGAGCTTGTGTGGTTTCCTGCTTTGGAATCATGCCCTGGTAGTTGTTTTAGCAAGTATTTATTACTGTACTTTTTGTTGAAAGTCCAGCTGGTTTTGTGCGTTATCGAGTGGAGGTGGAAAGCATTATAGTGGCACACTAGCCAAGTTCACTATAAGGCTTTTCCACTGGTCCTATTTCCCAGGTTTGGGATGTTATCGAGTGGAGGTGGAAAGCATTGTAGTGGCATCAGTCAAGTGCACTATATGGCTTTTCCACTGGACCTATTTCCTCAGTCCAGATTGACCTTGGATGGGATGAACTCGCTCCCTCGCGTGAGCATTTAGGGGTATGACTTAGTGTCATTTCTCCCGCTATTGTTGTTGTTATGGTATATGGTTCCGGAACCTGTCTCAGCTATTGATGCTGCCTCGTTGTTACTGTGGCTCTGTTGGTTATGGTTTGGTTTTCGGGATCCCGGCTTCAGCTATTTATGCTGCTCAGATGGTTTTAGACAGATGGGTTTCTCAGATGGTTATACAGATGGTTTTCTCACATGGTTTTCTCTGATGATCATGTTATTTCAGTAAACCTTGGCTTGGTATCCTCGTAGGAGTGTTTACTCCTACACTATGTGTTGTATGATGAGTTGGTCATTATTTCCAACCGGTATGGGACGGTTGGCGATAGAGAGCCTCTCATATTATGTGCTATATGCTATATGATCATTTGTGACATTGTTCCTTTATGTTTATCATATAAGCATGTAATGTAGTTGCATTTTAGTAACTTACTGAGATTTATTCTCACCCCTTATTTGTTTACCATTTTAGATAAGGAGCCCAGGGGATAGTTCACACACAGGGAGGACGTCGAGAAGGAGTTTTTTGGGTAAGACTTTTTGGGAAGTGATGTGTATGTTAAAGGATACATTATGTAAATGTAACACCTTTGGGGTAGTGTACCCGTGACTTAGCTTTGTATCATCTCTTTTGGTAGATGTCGGTGTTGTATATTTGTAACTAAAGTTGTGGCCAAGTGGCTCAGTACTCGTTGTGAAAGTTGGTTTGTTTTGTGACTTCAAGTCAAGTTTCAAGTAGTTGTGTTGGTCGTGTTGTTGGTAGTGGTGCCCTAAGCACGTTTAATAAACGTTGTAATTGTTATCATTTATTTCATATCAATAAAGAGATGTTTTGATTATTATATTGTTGCTCATGTTTACTTATAATAATCTACGTCCCTAGTACTTGTTAAGCACTAGTATAAAGGCTAAATGATCATGGGATGATCATGTTAGATTTATGGTACTTGTTTGGAACAAGGTACTGGACATGACCCGCTGTATGAGATTTATGTCATGGTCTATGTCGAACATATATCTCATATTAGTTATGTCATTTGAATCCTTAGACATGAAGTTATTATAGTCTTCCACTTGATGAACATTATGTTTGACATATTCAAACGCTACCTTAACACGGTAGTTATAAAGGGTATGATTGGCATAATCGGATTCCCGTTGGGAAGAATAATAAGCTAAATGGATTTGTCCCTCCACGGAGAGATGTCAAGCTTGGGCCCCTCGAAGGAATGATGTTGATGAAATGTTCGGCCGGACTCAAATGGATTGATTGGATCAATAGCATTTGAATTATCAACATATTCGGAATCGAGAAAGTATTGAACAAGACAAGTTGACTGTTTGACCATGACTCGTGTTCAATGACATCGTGGACAAAGGGATTGTGACATATTCTAAAGGAATGCGAACTTGTATCTAGTTATACTATTTGGGTAGGTATGACGGTTTGCTAGAACCTAATCATATCTTATGGGATCATGTTTGAGCCCATTGCCAACTTAGTATAATCCTAGAGGGTCACACACAATAGAACGAATCTTAAATAAGAGGACTATATTGGAATTTAGGGTCGAAGGACCTCAAAGGAATTTATGGAAAAGTTCTGGGCCTCCTGGTCAACCAAGCGGGCGCTTGGGTTGCACCAGGCGGGCGCCTGAACAAGCCGGAAAAGGAATTGGACTTTCTGTCCAAATGAGCGGGCGCTCGGGTGGTACCAGGCGGGCGCCCGGTATGCCGACAGAAAATTCCTAATTTGATTAGGAAAGGTTTTTGGCACAAGTTACCTATTTGGAATAGGTCTTAATTGTGTATAAAAACACCAATTCGGCCAGACCATATTAACAAGTGCTTTTGTGAGTCTCAAAGGGTTTGAGAGAGATTTTATTTTGTTCTAAGATATCATTGATTGAGGAACAAAATAATTCACAAATAAATTCCATATAGTTCTTTATTAAATTGTGAAAGTGTGTTTCATAATTTTGGTCTAGCAACCAAGATCAAAGAAGTTCCTTTGATATTCGTTCGAAGTGTGGATACCGCTAGAGGGAGAAAATCATCATCTTTAAAGTTTGTGTTCAAACTTTGTGATCGTGATCAAGTCTTCAAATCTCCACCAAAGACCAAGAGAAAATTTGATAGTCATCAAGGGTTAGTTTTTTTTCTATATTCATTATGTTGTATTTGATTTAATCATATGAACGGATCCATGGCTTTGGGTTTCTTAAAATTTTAATTGCTATATTCCGCTGCGCATGTTACTTGGAAACCCAACAGTGGTATCAGAGCCCCGTTCATGTTGATTATTTCAATACCTAGATCATGTTATGTGTATATAAATTGTTTATGTGCCTTGCATGATATGAATATTGGAATATGTGATGTTTATGTGTTTTGTGATTTTATGTGGTTTATTGTTTTGCAACTTTAATCGCACGATTCAATCGCAATAAAAATTATGGTGGATTTTGGATTATTATGATTATTAATTTTTGATTGGATCAAAGTTTTAATAATCGTGGAAAAATAATCTTGAGACAAAATTTTCGAACTCAAAAAAATTCTGTTCCATTCTGGGCAATCAAGCGCCCGCCCGTGCTAGACAAGGCGCGCGCTCGCTAGGCCAGAATGTTCTGATTCTTGTTGAAATCTGATTCTGGAATTTTTCAATAAATTCAACAAAACCAGTAACAGAACCAATTCAGACTTGATGATCTGGAATGGGTTTTGGGTAGTTGGTTTGTGTGTGGATTTTGGGGTTTGATTTTCCTATTTGTTTTAGTCTTGTGATTCCTAGATTGGTTCATGTTTTGGATGGCTAATCTGCGTTCATCGAGATTGTGTTTCCCAAAATTGATCGCAATCAAAGTTTCAAAGATAAAACGAAGTTAGAATTATGAAGAGTTCATAATTGCTAAAATTGAGAAACAAAGTTCTTGATTCAATGATTGGAGATCCATGTGGAATTGTGAATGCAATTGGCCTACGTTCATCGAGACCATCTATTGCTTAGTTTCGGCCACATGGACTACTTTCTTGGTTTCTTGAATTAGTGCGGGATTGTGGTTGCCTAATGGCTTACTTCGACCGCACTTCTTGTTGTCTTGATTTGGAGATAATAACCAAAGTTGAATTAGTCTCATCCTCATAATTATAGAGAAACTAATGACACATAAATATCATGCTTAAATTAATGGGATTAATTTAGTGGCTAAACTTGATGTGTAACATGTTTATATTATGTGCTCATAAATGTGTTATATGCTATATGTGATGAACCTTCAAAGAAAGTTTTAAGTCCTTCTTTGCCATGCCATGACTAAAACACTTGTTTATATATGGGTGATTTTGATGTGGGTTCGCCTCCGCGAAGTGCATTGATTTTATTCATGTATGAGCAAGATGAGGTTCATTGATTTAATGTGGGCTTGCCTCCGCAAGGTGCGTTAAATTGAATGGTTCCTATGCGTTTAAAATGGTCGGACTTAATTAGGCGTCAAAACAGTTTTGGGCCTAGGCAAAAGATGAGATTAAACATGATTTTTGAAATTGGATTTCTCAAAGAATCTCATAAAAGGATCTAAGAATCATATGGGATATGATTGACATGACTGTCTACCTAATTAATTTAGTTTTTGAGCGGTCCGCCTCCGTGGACTCAAAAGTTAAATTAAAGTTGGATCTTAGCCCAATTAAATTATATTATACATTAGATGTATAAGAAGGTTATATAATTTAGTGGGAGTATTTTGTTTGGAAAAATACATTATTTATCTCTTTAATGAAAACCGGTACTTATTAAATTTTGGAAATTTTGCATATTTGTAGATAATGACTAATAACACTCAATCAATGTCGTTGCGATCGATCCTTGAGAAGGATAAGCATGAAGAGAATGGTACTAACTTTATGGATTGGATCCGAAGCATAAGAATCGTTCTTAGGCAAGAAGATAAGTTGTACATTCTCGATGGGCCTCTTCCTGCTGAACCACCGCCTACTGCCCCTAGGGTAGAAAGAGACAATTACAAGAAATATCGTAATGATTCTAGAGATGTAAGTTGTCTCATGCTTGCTGCTATGTGTTCAAAACTCCAACAAAGTTTGGAACATTTGAAAGCCTATGAGATAGGCGTGGAGTTGAGAACCATGTTTCAAGAGCAAGCTAGGCAAGAGAGGTACAAGACCATTGTTGCATTCACTACTAGTAAAATGAATGAAGGGCAACAAGTGAGTCCTCACTTTCCTAAAATGAAAGGTTATGTAGAGCACCTTGAAAAACTTGGCTATCCAATTCGATTGGAGCTAGCCACGGATCTCATTCTTAATTCATTACCTAAAAGTTATAATCAGTTTGTGATGAATTATAACATGCATGGAATGGATAAGAATCTCTCTGAGTTGCATGGGATGCTCAAAACTGCAGAGATGAAAATTGTGGAGAAAGGTTCTCCTGTGCTCTTGGTTCATGATGGGAAGAAGGCTAATGCCAAAGGAAAGGGTAAGAAAGTTGTCAAACCCAAAATAAGCAAGGCAAAGGTTGCCAAGGCTTCTGAGGCAAAACCCGATTCACAAAAGGATGCAATCTGTTTCCATTGTCAAGAAATTGGTCATTGGAAACGTAATTGCAAGGCTTTCTTGGAAGAGCAAAAGAAGAAGAAGGGCAGCAAGGCTGCGTCGACTTCAGGTATCTATATGATAGATATTCTCCTTTCTACCACTGATTCTTGGGTATTGGATACCGGATGTGGTTGTCACATTTGTCTAAATGTGCAGGGACTAAAGAATAGGAGACTGCTTAAAGAAGGTGAAGTAGATCTACGCGTGGGGAATGGAGCAAGAGTTGCTGCATTAGCCGTAGGGACTTATGAAGTCACTTTACCTTCCGGATTAATTCTTGTTTTGAACAATTGTTATTATGTTTCGGATTTAAGCAGAAATATTATTTCAATTTATTGTTTGGATAATGAAGGTTTTAAGTTTCTTATTGAGAATAAGAAATTTTCTATTTATTTAAATGATGTGCTTTATGGTATTGCTAATTCATTTAATGGCCTTTATATCTTGGATGTCAAGAATGAAAATAATGACAATGTCTATCATGTAAATAAGAAATCTAAACCTAATGATGTAAATCATACTTATCTGTGGCATTGCCGTCTCGGTCATATTAATGAGAAGCGTATCTCAAAACTCCATGGGGACGGACTTTTAGGTTCATGTGACCTCGAATCATATGACACTTGTGAGTCGTGTCTTCTTGGAAAAATGACTAAGACACCTTTTACCAAGCTAGGTGAAAGGGCAAGCGACTTATTGGGGTTGATACATTCCGATGTATGCGGACCATTAAGTAGCAATGCTAGGGGAGGATTTCAATACTTCATAACCTTCACTGATGATTATAGTAGATTTGGGTATGTTTACCTAATGAAACATAAAAGTGAAGCATTTGAGATATTTAGAATATTTCAAAATGAAGTAGAAAAACAACTTGGCAAAAGTATAAAGGCACTTCGATCAGATCGTGGTGGAGAATACTTGAGTCAAGAATTTGATGATCATCTAAAGAATTGTGGAATAGTTTCACAATTGACTCCACCCGGAACACCACAATGGAATGGTGTGTCCGAGAGGAGGAATCGGACTTTGTTAGACATGGTTCGATCAATGATGAGTCAAGTTGATCTTCCAATATCCTTTTGGGGTTACGCCCTAGAAACCGGTGCTTTCACACTAAATCGTGTTCCAACTAAATCGGTTCAAAAGACTCCATATGAGATGTGGAGCGGAAAGAAGCCTTGTCTGTCTTTCATGAAGATTTGGGGTTGCGAAGCTTTTGTCAAAAGACTTGTCTCAGACAAACTTGCACACAAATCTGATAAATGTAATTTCGTGGGATATCCTAAGGAAACTAGAGGATATTACTTTTACAACCGTGAGGACAACAAAGTGTTTGTTGCCCGAACTGGTGTCTTTCTAGAGAAAGAGTTTCTCTCCAAAGAAATCAGTGGGAGTAAAATAAATCTTGAAGAAATTCAAGACCCAGAAAATATCATTGAACCAATAGTGGAACAAGAACAAGAACCACAAGGAGTTGTGGAACCTGTTCAAAATACACAAGCTACTCGCAGATCTAGTAGGTTACGATCCGAGCCCGAGAGATATGGATTTCTCGTAACGGATAGTAATGAGGTAGAAATCATTGAGAATGATGAACCGTCAACCTACCAAGAGGCGATGTCTTCTCCTGATTCGGACAAGTGGCTTGGAGCCATGGAATCCGAATTGCAATCCATGCAAGACAATCAAGTTTGGAATTTGATTGATGCACCCGAAGGTGTAAAAACCATAGGATGCAAATGGGTCTTCAAGAAGAAGACTGACATGGATGGGAAGGTGCATACTTACAAAGCTAGGCTTGTAGCGAAGGGTTATAGGCAAGTTCATGGTATTGACTATGATGAGACCTTTTCACCCGTAGCAATGATCAAGTCTATAAGAATTTTGCTTGCCATTGCCGCATATCATGACTATGAGATATGGCAGATGGACGTCAAAACCGCTTTCCTGAATGGAAAACTCCAAGAGGAAGTGTATATGGCACAACCAGAAGGTTTTGAATAAGATTCTAAGGTATGGAAATTACAGAGATCCATCTATGGATTGAAGCAAGCTTCTAGGAGTTGGAATCTCCGTTTTGATGAATCGGTCAAAGAGTTTGGTTTCATCAAGAACGAAGATGAGCCTTGTGTATACAAGAAGATTAGTGGGAGCATAGTGCTATTCCTTATTTTATACGTGGATGACATATTACTCATTGGAAACGACATTCCTACACTTCAGTCTGTGAAGACTTGGTTAGGAAAGTGCTTCGCAATGAAAGATATGGGTGAAGCCGCATATATTCTTGGCATTAAGATCTATAGAGATAGATCAAGGAGGCTACTTGGTTTAAGCCAAAGTACATACATTGACAAGGTCATTAGAAGATTCCGTATGGAAAATTCTAAGAGAGGCACCTTGCCCGTGTTACATGGAGTTTCTCTAAGCAAGACTCAATGTCCTAATACAAAAGATGAGCGTGAGAAAATGAATGATGTTCCATATGCTTCGGCAATTGGGTCCATCATGTATGCCATGATTTGTACTAGGCCGGATGTATCTTATGCTTTGAGCATGACAAGTAGATACCAATCCAACCCTGGCGAAAATCACTGGATAGCTGTTAAAGCGATTCTTAAGTACTTGAGAAGAACTAAAGACTCGTTTTTGGTCTATGGAGGAATGGAAGATGATCTCGTTGTAAATGCTTACACGGATGCAAGCTTCCAAACCGACAAAGATGATAGCCGATCGTAATCGGGTTTTGTGTTTATATTAAATGGTGGAGCTGTAAACTGGAAGAGTTCCAAGAAAAGTACAACCGCTGATTCTACAACAGAAGCTGAGTATATTGCTGCATCGGATGCTGCAAAGGAAGCTGTTTGGATTAAAAAGTTCATAACTGAACTTGAAGTGGTTCCTAGTATTGCTAATCCAATAGACCTTTATTGCGATAATAATGGTGCTATTGCTCAAGCAAAGGAACCAAGAGCACATCAGAAATCCAAACACATACTTAGGCGTTTTCATATCATTCGAGAGATCGTTGATAGGGGAGACATAAATATATGCAGAGTACCGACTGATGACAATGTTGCGGACCCGCTAACAAAGGGACTTCCACAAGCTAAACATGATGGTCATGTTAGGTCCATGGGTATTAGATACATGGGAGATTGGGCCTAGGGCAAGTGGGAGATTGTTGGTAGTGGTGCCCTAGGCACGTTTAATAAACGTTGTAATTGTTATCATTTATTTCATATCAATAAAGAGATGTTTTGATTATTATTGTTACTCATGTTTACTTATAATAATCTCCGTCCCTAGTACTTGTTAAGCACTAGTATAAAGGCTAAATGATCATGGGATGATCATGTTAGATTTATGGGTACTTGTTTGGAACAAGGTACTGGACATGACCCGCTGTATGAGATTTATGTCATGGTCTATGTCGAACATATATCTCATATTAGTTATGTCATTTGAATCCTTAGACATGAAGTTATTATAGTCTTCCACTTGATGAACATTATGTTTGACATATTCAAACGCTACCTTAACACGGTAGTTATAAAGGGTATGATTGGCATAATCGGATTCCCGTTGGGAAGAATAATAAGCTAAATGGATTTGTCCCTCCACGGAGAGATGTCAAGCTTGGGCCCCTCGAAGGAATGATGTTGATGAAATGTTCGGCCGGACTCAAATGGATTGATTGGATCAATAGCATTTGAATTATCAACATATTCGGAATCGAGAAAGTATTGAACAAGACAAGTTGACTGTTTGACCATGACTTGTGTTCAATGACATCGTGGACAAAGGGATTGTGACATATTCTAAAGGAATGCGAACTTATATCTAGTTATAATATTTGGGTAGGTATGACGGTTTGCTAGAACCTAATCATATCTTATGGGATCATGTTTGAGCCCATTGCCAACTTAGTAAAATCCTAGAGGGTCACACACAATAGAACGAATCTTAAATAAGAGGACTATATTGGAATTTAGGGTCGAAGGACCACAAAGGAATTTATGGAAAAGTTCTGGGCCTCCTGGTCAACCAAGCGGGCGCTTGGGTTGCACCAGGCGGGCGCCTGAACAAGCCGGAAAAGGAATTGGACTTTCTGTCCAAATGAGCGGGCGTTCGGGTGGTACCAGGCGGGCGCCCGGTATGCCGACAGAAAATTCCTAATTTGATTAGGAAAGGTTTTTGGCACAAGTTACCTATTTGGAATAGGTCTTAATTGTGTATAAAAACACCAATTCGGCCAGACCATATTAACAAGTGCTTTTGTGAGTCTCAAAGGGTTTGAGAGAGATTTTATTTTGTTCTAAGATATCATTGATTGAGGAACAAAATAATTCACAAATAAATTCCATATAGTTCTTTATTAAATTGTGAAAGTGTGTTTCATAATTTTGGTCTAGCAACCAAGATCAAAGAAGTTCCTTTGATATTCGTTCGAAGTGTGGATACCGCTAGAGGGTGAAAATCATCATCTTTAAAGTTCGTGTTCAAACTTTGTGATCGTGATCAAGTCTTCAAATCTCCACCAAGGACCAAGAGAAAATTTGATAGATATCAAGGGTTAGTTTTTTCCTATATTCATTATGTTGTATTTGATTTAATCATATGAACGGATCCATGGCTTTGGGTTTCTTAAAATTTTAATTGCTATATTCCGCTGCGCATATTACTTGGAAACCCAACACGTGTGACCCTTTTTATGAAAGTATATTTCGAAAAAATTTCTTTATGTTGTTTTATGACGTCTTCCGTGCGTGTCCCGGACGTGGGGCCAAGTAGGACCACGGGTCGGGGCACGACAGTTGGTATTAGAGCTAGGTTGTAGATGGTTTAGAATGACTAAGTGACCTAGGAGGGTAGTTTAGTATGGAGTGAGTAACGTTGAGTGTTTTATGCAGGTACTCAGTAAAAATGGTTGGAACTGAGGGTGAACAGTCGGGTACCGCCGGCCAGGGTAATGTAAGAGAAGAAGCTCGAGCTATGTTTCAAGGAATGTTCGAGGCAGCTATGAAAACTATACATGATCAGAGGCAAGGAGGAGAACATGCACCTCCGAGGTATGACCTGGAACAGTTTTTAAAGATGAAACCAACCGGCTATGATGGGGAACCGGATGTGACCAAGGTAGAGAGGTGGATTGAATCGATGGAAAAAATATTTGATGTTCTCAGATGTACTGATAAAGAACAAGTCAGGTTTGCTACGTATAAGTTGAGTGGAGCTGCTGAGCACTGGTGGAAAGGTTTGAAAACTAACTGGGATGAGAATCATATACCATATACTTGGGAGAATTTTCTGAAGAAATTTAAGGAACATTTCATTCCTCGGGTAGATCAAGACAAGAAAGAAATGGAGTTTCTTAACTTGGAGCAGAATATTATGTTTGTGGCTCAGTATACATCCAAATTCACGGAGTTATCTAGGTACTGTACTCACTTAGTGGCAACTGATGAGAGAAAGGCTACGAGGTTTGTGAAGGGATTGAGAACTGCGATTAGAACTCAACTAGTATCCCACAAGTTGCAAGATTTTCAAGATGCAGTTAATCGAGCCTACCAGGTGGAGAATGATATTGAGGAACACAAGAAGAAAATGGAGTTGTTAGGTGTAGGGAGGCAAGGTAGGCAACAACAACAACGTGATGATAATAGAGGGAATCAAGGTGGATCTTCACAATTAAAAGGGTCTTCTCAAGGACAAACAGGTAATAGAAATCAGGGTAACACTTCAGGGAAGCAAAATAAGAAGGTTTGTAACTATTGTCAAAAAGAAGGGCATTCTGAAGAGAAATGTTGGAAGAAACAAGGTAGATGTATGAATTGCGGTCAGATGGGTCATTTTCAGAGGCATTGTCCCAGGTTTAATAATCAGTCTTTGGGAAGAGTAATTGCGTCTTCGCAGGGCCAGAAGAGGGATTCTTCAGGAAGGCCTAAAGTGCAGGGTCGTGTCTTTGCCATTACTCAACAGCAAATTTCGGATCCTTCTAATGTGACTGAAGGTATAATTTCTATGTCTAGTCTGAGAGCACATACACTTATAGACCCTGGCTCCTTGTGTTCATATGTGTTTGTGCATTTTGCTTCTTGATTTCATGTGTCTCCTGAGTCTCTACCTTATGTGTTAGAGGTGTCTACCCTTAAGGGGGAGTGTTTGGTGTTTGATAGAGTGTGCGCACTTGTGTTGTGCAAAGTTGTGAGCATGTTTTACTTGATGGTTTAGCTATATTGCTATAGCAAGATTTTGATGTTATTGTGGTGGAGTTTTACATATGTGTGTGTTTAGCATTCATGCTTTTTATGCATCAAAACTTGTAAATTGTTGTCACGAGTGCCTGGTAGTTGGTTTATGGAGTTAGTAGTGAAATATTTGCATTTAAATTAGAAGATATCCTTTCCTTGTGAGATTTTAAGTGTATTTTTCCTTAAGTGGTAATTGTTTCTTGAGGAGAACCTTGGGTTATCTTGAGTTGTTATGGTGCAGTATTGTAGTGTTGATATCTAGTCCAATATGCTTATAACATCGGTTGAGTTACAGGAGTAGAAGCTTTAGCTTGAGACATTTCTTGATAAGGGATTCGTCATGTTTAATATCTCTACGAGGGGTGCATCGATATTGTTAGCATAAAAAAAAGTGTGGATCTATAACTTGTTACCTTATATGAATGATATGTTTAATTAACTTCAGAGATCAGTGGTATTGTTGGATATATTGAATTGTATAGGTAATCCTAATTTGATTTCTTTGAGAGAAGTAACAGTTTGTAAAATCAGAGTGGTATGTTTTCATGTTAGGGGATATATTGATGGATTTCTAAGGTAGCTACACTGTTAACTACAAGACATAGAAAGATATACTTTTTCGATGGATTGGTAAGAGTGAAACGAGTTTAATTGTTATGAGTTAATTGTTGAAACGAGAGCTGAGGATAACTTCAATATCAATATTGTTTAATGGATTTGACTAGTATTATCGTTATCTAGAGGATATGATCTCTGTTATTATTTTCTAGTGGATATGTCGAGTTTTACCATTATAGTGGATTTAATAATTCATTATTCATTGAGATGCCTTAAAGAGTGATTGAGATGTTTATTGCTTCAGAATGGAACGGTAACAATGTGTGCTTTGAGAAGATTGATTCTTTATGAACAAAAAATTATTCTACCTATAACTTGAGATTTATTGCGATTATACGTCCATTGCATTAGCAAATGACTTTGATGGAATTATATTTGAAGTATTTACCATTGTTATATCATCCGGGAAAGCTTTAAGTTTTTACTCTATGGAATAATTTCAACTATCGAAAATTACTCGTGGAATGAATAATGACAGACATTGCTAGTGATGGAACTTTAACTTTTGTAGTAGAGTATTGAGATAAATGTGAAGAGTTACATTTGATTTGTTGACCCGCGAAATTCTAAGCATTCAACTAAGTCCTTGAGTTGCGAGTAATCCGGAAGTAAAATATCAGTGATCAGTTGGTTTGTGACAAGCCTTTGAGATTTCCGAGTGGATATGAATATATTGCGGAAGGTTTCATTGATGGAGTTATACTGAATAGTTGAGACCAATGATGTTGACTAATCACGGAATGGTTACCAAATCTTCTCACCTTATCTATTTTGAGAGTATAAATGTTACTATCAGTTGTTACTTATTTGTTCAGAAGGTCTTAGGTTCAGGATTGAGAATTAGTGGGACTTTACATCCTCAGTCAGATAGTCAGTTAGGAATAACCATTTAGATTCTTGAGGAGATGTTGAGCACTTGTCCAGTTGATTCTGAGAATTGTGGGATATACCTTTACTTCTCGTGGAGTTCGCTTAATATATCAGTTCTTTTGAGATTTTGGAAAAGTCTAGAGATTGAGCTTATTGTCTTGTGTTACTTCCCTCTTTCGACGGTGTTTATAATGTATTCCATGTTTCTATGCTCCGAGGGATGTTTATGATTCTTCTCTTGTGTGTCTAAAGTTTGGAGGATATTGAACTCAGTATGAAGCTTCGGGATCGAAATGAAAAGAAGTATTCTGGGTTGTTTGAGGGTTGAGGTAAGTGATCCTAAAATTCGGGTCGAATTTTCTTTAAGGGGGAGTGAGTGTAACGACCCCAAAATCCGTTATTAATTATTTTATATTTATTTTATATTTTGAGAATTTTAACTTAAAATTATATGTGCATTTTATGTGTTGCATCATATTATATGAATTGCACATTTATATGGTTATTTGTGTTAGTTAAAATGATAGTAGTAAAGTTTATTTGGGGAAGTTAAGAGTGTTAGTGGGAAATTATGGGGGTATTTGTGGAATTTGGTGGTTAAAGGGCTTAAATGAATTTAGTAACTAAGGAGGGCTTTAGGGGGAAATGGGGATAACAACTAGCATGACCTCCCTCCCTCCCCTTCTTTCTCTGCGTGTTCTCCCCACTCTCACCATTCACTTTACTTTTCAAAATCTCCATTGTTGATTGAAGAAAGCTTAGGTAAGGTTTTGGTTTTAATCATTTTATTTATTTTAATTTACTACTCTATTTTCAAATCTAATCATATATAAATGTTCAGGGAGTTGATTAGAGTATATCTACCGAACAATATAATTTTCTTGACTCGTTTTCGAAAAATATGTAAGTTACTAATCCCCCCTTTAAATGTTAAAATGGTCACAAACATGCTTTATATGCTTTATATGTGACAAAATAATGTTTTGGGTATACTTTTTATATGCTTGTAATTTTGGGACGAAGGGAGTGTTAACATGTGTTGGGTTTGTGATGAATGATCTTGAAATAATGTTTTGAGTATGTTAGAATACTCCTGGAGTGTTAGATAGTAATAAAAGTTATACTCCTACTCGTGGGACAGTAAAATATTAACTTGAGTTAAATGTTAAATAAATGTTTTATAAAATTATACTATTATTTATGGGACGGGGAAAGGAGTGAAAGTATCCTAAAGTGGGTATATTAGTATATTAGAGAAATTATAATTATACTTGTGAAACGGTGAAACGGATGGAGTAGTAATTTCTTGTTACATATCCTGTTAGTGTTGTTAGTGTGGGAATGCTATGGAAATTGAAGTTGTAAGTAGTACAAATAAATGTTGGTGTCATTGTGTGTAAAGCTTGGTAAGAAATTTGGGTTTATGTCAGATTTTTCCTGGGAATTGGCCATTCTGCTTTGGAGCGGCCGAGTCAAGTAATATGATCGGCCGATCTGCTCGGCCGAGTCAAGGATTGTGAGCGGTCGAGTGGTCCATTTTCGAGTGTTGAGTTGTTGGTGATCGGCCGATCAAACTATAAGACTCGACCGATCCGCTCGGCCGAGTCAAGTAGGTAGAGCGGCCGAGCAGTCTGAGTTTTAACAACTTGTTTGTTTTTCGTTAAGTATTGGGCTAGGTCTTAGGCGATGTCCTAGGATGCCTAGATAATTGTTATGAGGTATCAAAATGATAGAATTGGGCCTTTGTGATCGGGTTTGACTTAATGTGATTGTGTAGGGATTGTGTGGTGACTTAATGTCAAGATTGTGCATATTATTGTGAAAACATGTTTACTTCTCTATGATGAGCTTGTGTGGTTTCCTGCTTTGGAATCATGCCCTGGTTGTTGTTTTAGCAAGTATTTATTACTGTGCTTCTTGTTGAAAGTCCAGCTGGTTTTGTGCGTTATCGAGTGGAGGTGGAAAGCATTATAGTGGCACACTAGCCAAGTTCACTATAAGGCTTTTCCACTGGTCCTATTTCCCAGGTTTGGGATGTTATCGAGTGGAGGTGGAAAGCATTGTAGTGGCATCAGTCAAGTGCACTATAAGGCTTTTCCACTGGACCTATTTCCTCAGTCCAGATTGGCCTTGGATGTGATGAACTCGCTCCCTCGCGTGAGCATTTAGGGGTATGACTTTGTGTCATTTCTCCCGCTATTGTTGTTGTTATGTTATATGGTTCCGGAACCTGTCTCAGCTATTGATGCTGCCTCGTTGTTACTGTGGCTCTGTTGGTTATGGTTTGGTTTTCAGGATCCCAGCTTCAGCTATTTATGCTGCTCAGATGGTTTTAGACATATGGGTTTCTCAGATGGTTTTAGACAGATGGGTTTCTCAGATGGTTATACAGATGGTTTTCTCAGATGATTTTCTCTGATGATCATGTTATTTCGGTAAACCTTGGCTTGGTATCCTCGTAGGAGTGTTTACTCCTACACTATGTGTTGTATGATGAGTTGGTCATTATTTCCAACCGGTATGGGACGGTTGGCGATAGGGAGCCTCTCATATTATGTGTTATATGCTATATGATCATTTGTGACATTGTTCCTTTATGTTTATCATATAAGCATGTAATGTAGTTGCATTTTAGTAACTTACTGAGATTTATTCTCACCCCTTATTTGTTTACCGTTTTAGATAAGGAGCCCAGGGGATAGTTCACACACAGGGAGGACGTCGAGAAGGAGTTCTTTGGGTAAGACTTTTTGGGAAGTGATGTGTATGTTAAAGGATACATTATGTAAATGTAACCCCTTTGGGGTAGTGTACCCGTGACTTAGCTTTGTATCATCTCTTTTGGTAGATGTCGGTGTTGTATATTTGTAAGTAAAGTTGTGGCCAAGTGGCTCAGTACTCGTTGTGAAAGTTGGTTTGTTTTGTGACTTCAAGTCAAGTTTCAAGTAGTTGTGTTGGTCGTGTGACCCTTTTTATGAAAGTATATTTCGAAAAAATTTCTTTAAGTTGTTTTATGACGTCTTCCGTGCGTGTCCCGGACGTGGGGCCAAGTAGGACCACGGGTCGGGGCGCGACAGATCAAGATTAATGCATAACATACAACACACATCTTGAGAGAGAGCTCACATATTCTTATACCATTGTTGCTAGTGATGTTATAACACTCATTCCAACATCACAATCTAGTTCTTGAATGAACTATTTGTTGAAGGCTAAATTGTTCTAGCCTTTTGATTGTGATGTGAGTGTTATTTCTTTATAGAAAAAATGCACCAAAAGTACCTGAACTATAGGGGTTGTTTGGATTTAGTAACTTATCTCTTTTTTTACCCATGAAAAATACCTTTACTTTTTTTTTTGTGCAGCGGAGGTACCTATTGCTAACGCCGTCCACTTTTTGCCATTAAGTTATCATGTGCCACGCACATGACTAATTTTTTGAGGGTAAAAATGTCAAAACATAACAAGGATAGTGTGAGAACATTTTACAAAGACAAAGGGGTTTAAATAAATTTCTTACTTTCAAATAACCCCCTCCCCTTCCCCTTCCTCTCCTGCTTTCATCCACACCCCCATCCGAAATGGGTTCCTCAAACCCAAATCAAGAAATGGGTTCTACCCCCAAATTCGTGCCTGCCCACCCAGCAATTCCAATCCCAAACAACCACCATTTCCCCAATGAAATCCGACATCATTGCTGCAAATTGCCATTGTCCCCGTGCTTGCGAAGATCTGGGTTTTCAAATTCGATTCCTAGTGTTCAATTCGTTGTTGCCTAGGGTTCAAAATTTTCAACTATTGTTTTTCGAATTTGTGTTCAATTTTGCCTAGGGTTCGAAATTTCCAGTTTTGATTTGAGTTTGTGTTCGATTTAGGTTCGTTTTTGGGTATGATTTCAGCTTTTCCATGTTGGAATTTCGGATTCACTTTTGGTGTTCATCCACCATTGCATTTGGTTTGAAATTGGGAAAAACTCAAGGAAAACGATGAAATGAGGATGAAGATGAAATGGGTATTACTTAATTAACAGATGCTATATTATTTAACAAGTTGATTTCTGATTTGGGGTTTGAAATTGAAATTTCTGATTTGGTTCGAAATTTTCAACTATTGATGCAGAAGAAGAATTTAGGATGTGGGGCAGTGATTTTTTTGATGGTGGTGTTATTTTGATGGTGACTGTGATTGACGGTGGTGAGGGGCAGTGCTGGGTGTTGGTGGCGAATAGTGTGGTGGTGAACTGATGATGATGGTGGCTGCCGTTCCTGGACATGAGCGGTGGTGGGTTGCGGTTTGGCTAGGACTGGGAAAGAGAAAGGGAAGGGGGAAGGGGGTTAATTGAAACTAGAAAAATAACTTTTAACCCCTTTATTTTGTAAAATGATATCACACTATCCTCATTGTGTTTTGACCTTTTTGCCCTTAAGAAAGACGTCATGTGCGTGGCACATGATAACTTAACGGCAAAAAGTGGACGGCGTTAGCAATAGGTACCTCCGCTGCACAAAAAAAAAGTTAAGGTACTTTTCATGGGTAAAAAAAGAGATAAGTTACTAAATCCAAATAACCTCTATAGTTCAGGTACTTTTGGTGCATTTTTTCCTTTCTTTATTGAAGGTTCTTGTATCTAGCACATTTTGTACTCTTTATTTTCTTTAGAAGATAGGAGTTGTTTAGACTTTGTACTTAAGAGAAATACTTATAGTGAAAGTCTTTTTTGGCCATGAGGCTACCACAAGTTATATATTTATATAACTTGTGAAAATATTATCTCTCTGTCTCAAATTTCTGCTACAAACTCGTTTTGAAAATTGTTTTAACTTGAGGGGGAGGGGGGTGTGTGTGTTGTCTGAAGTGTTATCGTTGGACTGCCAACACCTTTAATAACACTTTATAAAACCAAGGCCATTGACATTTTCAATTGGCATCAGAGCTGGACACTTGACATACTAGTGTTTGGTCCAGTTGTCATGGCTTTGAATCTTGCTAATCCTTCTCTTATGAGACTTTCTATTCTTGATGGCTTGAATTCCGCTTCCCTTGCTGATAATGAGGTAAGAGAGCCAGAAAACATTGAAGAACGTGATCAATCAGCCATGTTGGCTACGGTTTGGAAGCATTCACTCTCAGATTTTGAAAGTGTTGCGTCTGGTGTTACTTGATGTGCGATAACACCAAGCCCAACACTAGGCAGGTATAATACTTCCTATTTTTCTGACAATTTTTGCTTTCATGGTTCAGTTAATGTTTCTGCAGGAAGTCTAGATGAAAAAGATTTAAGCAAAGACGAGCTCATTGATGGGCTAAAGGATCTCTACGAGGCGATTTTTAAAGAATGGAAAATAGAGCACATGAAGGTAGAGATTCTAACAAAGGAGAAGGATGAGTTAAAACACTTAAATGATGAGTTGAGAAATTCATTGACAAAGCTGGAGGTCCTCCTTTCAAAAAGGGATGTTGAACTTAATAATATGAGGTCGAAATTGACCTTAGCTGAAGCCACTTTCAAAAATCTCAACACCGGAACTTCAAAGTTGGATGAAGTACTCAAGTTGGATAAGCCTCGCAGGGCAGGTATTGGGTTTCAAAATTCTTTTGACAATGTTGTTAAACATCTTTTTGATGAAAATGACAAAACTATTTTTGTGAAAGAAAAAGCAATTAAAAAGGTTTATTCAATGAAAAAGTCCACGAAAAGAAATTTATATGTCATATTATTGTAATGCTCATGGACACATTAAACCTTTTTGTTATAAACTAAAAAATACTTTGTCTAAAAACAGGATGTCGTCACCTGTGTGGCCCAACATCAGTGACAACACTAATTCTCAGAATCAGGTGTTGCCAGAAATGTTGCCCAACACTAGTGATAACACTCTTGGACAGAAAATCAATATTGTTCACACAAAAAATTTTGTACCCAAGACCGGTGTAAAATATGATGATGTTTACACCGCCTTAAAGACTAACGATGCAGGTTCATGGTATTTTGATAGTGGATGTTCACGCCACATGACGGGTAACAAAAACTTTCTAAAAAACTATGAATATGGTTGTGAAGGCTTAGTGACTTACGAGGGAGGAACCAAAAGTGAAATTGTTGGGAAAGGGACACTAGATATTCCCGGATTCCCGAAATTGAGCAATGTATTGCATGTTCGGGGGTTGATGGCCAACCTGATTAGCATAAGACAATTGTGTGATGAAGACTTGGAGGTAAAGTTTAATAAAAATACCTGTGAAGTTTTTAATCACACTAACACTTGTGTTAAGACAGGAAAAATGTCTAATGACACGTGTTATCATGCTTATGGACAATAAACATGCAATAGAGCTCAAGTAGATGACACAATTTTGTGGAATCTAAAGTTACTGGACTCTGCAAAACATTCAAGAGATGCTGAAGTCTAAGATTTCAGAACAAATGTTGGCCCCAGAGTTGGACCAGATGTTAGCCTTAGTGTTATAACACCAGAGGTAACACCCGTGGCAACACCAGAGGTCAGTCCAGTTACACAAAATAAAATTCATGAAAACCTTTATGAGGATGTTCATGATCAGGTCAAGAGACATCCCTCAAGACTCCAAAAGAATCATCACATATCCCAAATGATATGGGGAGTAAGTGCTGGGATACAAACAAGACCGGGTGACCATCGAGAAATCGTAAGGTATGTGTGTATGTCTACCATATACGCTAAGGTAAGACACTCTTATTTTGTATTTTCTCTTGCACCTATAATTTTTTTGAGACATTTAAAGATGGTGATTGGATTCAAGTTATGCAATATAAGCTTAAACAATTTACTCATAATGATACTTGGATTCGTCATCACTTTTTAAGAGTTTTGGTTGAAAAGAAAATTATTCAAATAGAGCATATTGATACTAAATATTCAATTGCTACAACTTTTACCAAATTTTTGAATTTTTGTCTCAATTAATCTACCAGCTTGCGGATGTTGTTGTACAATATTTTAATTGTTTGGAAAAAAAAAAGATTTTTTTGTTTTTGTTTAAAGCCTTTTTAATGGCGGCACTTGCTGAACTTTATGTTCTGATATGGTTTATACTTAGGTTAACAAATTAGAAAAGGTCCCCCTTGTGTGCTTAAAGTGACAAAGTCACTAAACAATAAATGTGTGAAAATTGAAATAGGCAAAAGCATTATATATTCCCAAAGTAACTCGGGGCACGGCGTTCGCTGCGACGATGCTTCTTTGCCAAATGGGAGTATAAAGTGTTGGTTTTATACTTAGTATTAGGAGCATGGAGTTCGCGGCTACAGTGTATCCTACTTGAACAGTATGAAATCTAACACAAAGTTTTCTACACCTTATAAAGACTCGGGCCACGGAGCTCGCTACTACAATGCTATCTTGTAAATAAAAAGGTGTAAAAATGCTTTAAAAGGTTTGCCTAAAGTGCGAAATAAAAAGAAAAATATCATGAAAATTTTCAAGGGGATCTGTTCTGATGTGTTATCCTAAGTGTTGCCAACATTGTCAGCAACACATCAGTAGGTGCTATATTATTGTTATTTTTTTTTTTAATTATTTTAGTTACTTGAGTTATACATGGATAAAATTTAAATTTTAAAATGTCATAACAACTTTGATTTGAAATTTGAAAGTTTGGATTTTATCTTTGTACAACTCTGATTATTTTATTTGTATTTTCTTATTTTTTTTTCTTTCTTTTCTTTTTCATAAAAAAAAAAGTTAAAAAAAAAAAAAGAAAAACAATAAACAATGGTTGCCAAATCTCTTGGTAAGTTTGTTGAAGTTTGTTTTCTAAATGGACTAGAAAATAGGAGACATTGTATGTGGATTACCTAAATTCGAAATCAAATCCATATAGTCCGAGAATTACTCTCCAAAGTCCCATTATCACTCTCTCTTCCTACCTTCTTCTATCTCTCTATCTCAACTCGATGTTTCAAAATTTTCCATATTTATTTTTGGCAATGTTGCCGTCAGTGTTAACATCACTGACAACACTTATAGCACTACGTGTTTTAAGGTTCATATTTTAATTTGCATCATGCTTTTAATTTTCTTTCTTCACAAAAAGGGGGAGAAAATGTGATAAACCGGTAATCATGCACATGTGGTGAAATAAAGTGTTTCAGATTCTATTTTTAATGGAATTCGTATTAAGAGGGAGTTTGATATCTAGAGCGAGATTGAAATATTGATCCTATTAATGTTAGATGTTGGGAAAATGTTACAACATTTGATTTCATTTTTGAATGAGATCTTACATTAAAGGAGACTTTATTTTAAGGGGGAGATTTATCTAACTTTGTCTTGCAGGAACATCACATATTTATTTTGTGAAGAAATGTGAAACTAAGGGGGAGATTGTTAGTGTAGAAATGTGGTGTTACCACAAGTGCTGCCAACAGTGTTACCCCAGACGGGATTTGTAATAGTTTCACCATTTATTCACAAAATTATTAGGTATTAATATTTAATATTTGCTGCAAGTTTAATGTTATTTGTAGGTCCAAATAATCATTAAAGGGTGAACAAAAAGATGGAGCTACAAACAAGGGATTGGTTGAAGGAAATATTTACACATAAATGAAGATTTACGTGTAAAAATCTTGGAGAGAAAGAAAAGCTTGAAGACTCAGTCAATAAGCCTTAGGGAAAACGTGGGTACAAGGTCTCGAAGCATGGGGAGTACAAGAAGGAAGTGCACAAGAGAAGAGTGGTTGCTACAAAGTAGGAACCATGATCTTCTTGAGCCTAAAGATTAGGAAACACTCTCCAACAACCACCAAGATGATTTCAGCCATTTTGGAGTGCCCTCCACGTTTTTGGAGGCCTATATAAGGGCAAGGGCTGATCAAGATTAATGCATAACATACAACACACATCTTGAGAGAGAGATCACATATTCTTAGACCATTGTTGCTAGTGATGTTATAACACTTATTCCAACATCACAATCTAGTTTTTGAATGAACTATTTGTTGAAGGCTAAATTGGTCTAGCCTTTTGATTGTGATGTGCGTGTTATTTCTTTATTGAAGGTTCTTGTATCTAGCATATTTTGTACTCTTTATTTTCTTTAGAAGATAAGAGTTGTTTAGACTTTGTACTTAAGAGAAATACTTATAGTGAAAGTCTTTTTTGGCCATGAGGCTACCACAAATTATATATTTATATAAATTGTGAAAATATTATCTCTCTGTCTCAAATTTCCGCTGCAAACTCGTTTTGAAAATGGTTTTAACTCGGGTGTGTGTGTTGTCTGAAGTGCTATCGTTGGACTGTCAACCCCTTTAATAACACTTTATAAAACCAAGGCCATTGACATTTTCAATTATGATGCCTTTTTTTTTTGTCAATTTCCCCTTTCTGGCTGAGAGATATTTCAAAATACTTAATATACCCTTGAAACGAATAATAGTTAAGTAATTGAGATATAAAGCTTGAATGAGATATAAAGCTTGAAGTATGCAACTTAATATAATACTTGAAAAGAGTTAATGGAGAAAAATATTTGAGACTCTTATGGAGTTAAGTAACTGTTGGTCCCAGAGGGCAACAAGGGTATAGAACCGCTAGAGGGGGGTGAATAGCGGTTACAACTTTTTCGAAAATACCCTTAAAAATTCAACCGAGTACTTATCAGTTTGGCCAACTGCGGTTCAAAGCACTAGAACCGAACTGATAAAATGCACAGCGGAGGTTTGCGGTTTGGCCAAAGAGGATAGATAAAGAATTTGGCGGTTTGACTGGGTTGAAAAACACAATGATGCACAAGATAATCCGAACTTAAGGATCAAAGGAAAACACAATTCATTTTTCTGATCATATCATAGATGAACTTGGTGAGAAACCACAAACATGAAAATTAAAGAACAAGACAGAAAATAAAGACAAACACACAAATTTGAAGAGGTTCGTTTTTTAATAAACTACGTCCTCTACCTAGATGGTTAGTCTAGGATTTTCTAATAGCTACTAGACTTGTATTAATTTAGATGAACTTTTACAAGATTACAATGAAGAATCTAAACTCTAAATAAACAATCTAACCTAACAAAGCTATTATAACAACCGGTGTATTCGAAGTGTATAATCTATATTATCATACAAATCGGGTGTTTGTGTGGAAATGAATCAAATGCTCTAATGATCTAAATGATGTTGAGCAAGTGAAAACTTTCGGTATACAAGGCTGAGTATGAATGGTTGAATGACTGAAGCTTTGATGAAGAATTTTGGGTTTGCTAAGGAGATCTTTGAAGGTTTGAATATCTGGGTAAAATCTTCAAGGGTTAATTGCAATTTGGTTCCTGACTTTTTAAAAAATTTGCAATGTTGATGCTGTGTTTTCAATTTCGCCAATTGGTATACTCACTTTTTCATTTTATTGCAATCCGACTACAAAAGTAACATGGTGTTAGTTTTTTAACATATTTTATGTCATATGACTAGCACATGACAATTTAAGCTGTTTGTGAAGTTACACATATCCGATTAGTCTAATTTTTTTTTATACAGAATCTAATATTTAAATCTACAACATATATTTTTTAACAATTTTTTTTGGTGAACTAATTATATTATATTAATTTGTAATTTAAATAAATGAAAATATGTAAAAAAAATAGAGGATATGAGAAAAATAATTTGAAAAAATTACTACTTTCCACCATGATATACCATCTTTCCTAACGTTTGCTTTCCTCTACTCCTCCGCCATGTTCCTGCGTCACCCCTTCCACATACACTCTTCCACCGATCCATCATTTTCATCCTCTCCCTTTTTTTTCTATCAAATATTTTTTATGAACTGATAATCTACATATAAATTTTACTTAATATGAACATATTTGGGGCTAACATATTTTTTAGATTATTATTTCACGTGTTTTTTTTAATATTTAAAATTAAGATTTAATATAAAATAATCCAATCACCCAAAAAATTGTCAAAAAAATATACTCCTTCCGTCCCATTTCAAATTGCAAAAGTTGCCAAAAAGGATGTCCGAACTAAAATTGCAAAATCCAAAAAATGGCAAGTTTTAACCCACTTGCACACTCACATCCACTAACCCACTAACTATTCTCTACCCCACTTTCTCTCTCCCACTCAACTATCAACACTCACAACACATCACCTTTTTCACTTTTTCCCTTAATCCCCGTGCCAACCTAGTATTTGCAACTTGAAATGGGACGGAGGGAGTATGTTGTAAATTTAAATATTAGCTTCAATTAAAAAAAATCATATCAATCGGATATGTGTAGCTCCAAAAATATATTAAAACGTCCCTTAAAACGTCATGTCACATGACATAAAATCTGTTAGAAAACTAACACTTAGTTACTTTTGTAATTAGATTGCAATAAAATGACAAAGTGAGTATACCAATTGGCGAAATTGAAAAGACAGCATCAACATTGCAAATTTTAGACAAAGTCAGAAACCAAATTGCAATTAACCCAATCTTTAAAGCAAACTTTGAACACTTGAGAATTTTCTCTTTTGAAGCTCAGCAACCTTCATTGTTGAAAAATTAAGGTTATTTATAGGCAGTGCACCCTTGTGATCGTTGGACAAAGATTTGAATCAAATCTTGATGGTACATCTGCTATTGAAATCCCATTGGTTGAGCTGTCATTTTCGTCCTTGGTTTTGTCCTGTAGTCCTAGGTAGTTGTAGCAACACTACCTGACATTGTCCTTTGTTGCAGAGAAAGGACTAACGGTAAACATTTGAATTTACTGGACAAAACCGACATTCCTTGCAAAAACTCCAAGTTAACTCGAAGTTATTTGTCAAGTCATAAATCATTCCTTTTTGGTTAAAAAGGGAATGTTTGTCTTAAGGAATAAATGACATACTTGAATTCTTCATTCAATGATCTGCGGTTCCACCAAGTTAGCATGAGCGGTTCCATGAATGAACTTGAAGTGCGGTTTCATCAAAACTGCAGCACGCGGTTTTGATGAAGGCTTGCGGATCCATGCTGGCAGTTCGAGTAGCAACGAGTGCGGTTTGAAAAACCAAACCACTGAGGTCAAACCGATCATAACTCAGCATATGACAAATAAAAAAATCTAGAAATGGACTTATCTAAAAATTGAAGTATAACTTCATTACATCATTCCTAAAGTCCATAAAAAGACATGTGACATGGATCAATCAAATTAAGAGGGTGTACTAACAAAGAATCCTAACAGTAACTGTTTGTAGGGCATTGGAGATGGGCATAAGGGTAGCCCGGCCCGGTCCGGCCCTTATTTGATCGAACCCACGGGTAGATGGGTTTAAGCCCGCCCGTGATGTGTGAGCCCGCGGGCTAAATAAACTCGGTCTGGCCCTCTTGCAAATCCCTAGCCCGGCCCGCCCTTAAACCCTTTGGTTTTACCCAACGGGTTTTAACGAATTTTATTTTTCAGTTTTTTTTTAAATATAATAAAATTCCAAAAAAAATCAAATATATTAAATATATTAAAATTTAATTTATATTTTAGTAAAAATATAAATGGCGTAATAATATTAGTATATTGTTAAAGCAAATTAAAATAGTGAAATAAGTCTAGAAAATTGTTAAAATGTTAAACATACTCCATTTAATGAATAAAATTATTAAAACATTATATACACTCCATTTTAATAGTGAAATAAGGGTATTTTGGAAAAAAAATGAAAAAAAACAAATAAAAAAAGTTTTCAGACGGGGAAAACGGGTTTTCAAACCCGCGGGCTAAGCCCGGTCCATTTGCAAATAGTGAGGTCCAGCCCGCCCGGTTAATACACGGGCTAAAGGACGGTTTTGTCCGTAGGCTCACGAGTACGAGCTTGGTGGGCCACGACCTGGTGGGCCGACGGGCCATCCTCAGGTTTAAGCCCGAAATGCCCATCTCCATAGGGCATTATAAATATTAATAACTGAAAATTGATAAAGTTAAATAAAAGGGGTAATATAAAGTTATCATGTAGGACCAAACTAATAAAAGCGCTAAGTTTGTGGACCAAACTATCATTAGTTTTAGAGACATTTAGGTATTTTGAAATACCATCTCACATACGGAAGGGGCAAAAGCCATCATAAAGACCAAATTAATAAAATTTATTCATGATTGATCAAACTAATAAAAATTGTCAAATTTAAAAACCAAATTATTATTTAATCTTTTTATTAGCTCTATAAAATAAAAATAATTATAAAATAATAGAAAAACAATACCCTTTCTCTCTAATGAATGTCCAACATTCATTTAAAGGTAAATATATATACTCTCTCGTCTCAAAATATTTTTTTCACTTTTTATGTTGTTACTACAAACAAGTACTTTGAGAAATAATATTGGTTTCATTTCTATTTTAATTTTTTTTATTGATAGTATTGTTGATGGTGTATTAATTAAAAAAAATGAGTATAATGAGTCGCATGTAAAATTTTTGTAAGTAGATTGAAATAGTAAAACTAGCCGTTAGTGTGTGGCGGTGTAATGTAACCGTTTAACAATTGTTGTTTTCTTGTGACGGGAGGGAATGATCATGCGCCTAAGGCGGCCCGCGCGTATGGGCTCGTAAACATGACTTTTAGTCCATTTTTCCATTTATTAGGCTATTGAATGTTTAGGCTCCATTTTAGGCATTCCATCTATAAAATTTAGTATTGCTTCATTTTCAAATGACAAAAAAATATAAAAAAAAATTAATACTTTTCAAATACTTATTTGACGTAGAAACAAATAACACAAAGGATAAAATAATTATATAAGAAGAAAAAAAACCTTAACCTTCATATATATTTTGTCCTTTTTATTACAACGACTTATTTCCATATTTCGAACTCCCACTCTAACTCCTCATATTCTATTATAATACTTATCGAACAAACGACTTATTTCCATATTTTGAACTCCCACTCTAACTCCTCATATATCAAACTGGATAGTTTGTTACGAGACGGAGGAAGTATACCATTACGACTAGGTCAGTCCTTAATTGTCGTCACAAAGGTATTCGCACCAACAAGTATCAAATGTGCCATGCTCTCCAGTTGCATTTTCACCATATATGGACTTGCATGTTTTATCACAATCGTCTGACCAATTCCCTATTGATACAATGCAGTAACGTGATGCTGCCGGGAGTTTCCGGCCGTCGTCGCCCTTTATCGCCTCACTTCCTGCACCATTAACGAAAGAATACGCATCATTTATTTTTGTGTTTTTTTATAATTATTATGAAGAACTTTGTGTGCCGAATCATATACTCCTTCCGTCCCATTTTAAGCTTAAAAACATGGATCGGTTACAAGAATTAAGAAATATGAAAAAAGTGATGTATTGTGAGTGGAGATATAGTTTGATAGGAGAGAGAATATACTCATTCCGTCCCATTTTAAGCTTAAAAATAAGCATTAATTAGAATATATAGTTTTTTGTTTTTTTTTAAAAAAAACATACATATATTTTGAGATGGATGAATTAAGAGTATCAAATAAAGTGGTTGACATGTGAGGGTAAGAAAAAAATTACAGCAAACAGAAAATGATGGAATTAAGTTGTGATTGCAATTAATAGTTGTTATTTTTAAATATTTCGTGTGTTTTATTTGATTTTTTAAAAAAAAACATGTATTATTTTCTTTTAGCAGTTAATATTCATTGTATATATAAAATGGAAAATTCTTTTCATTTAAAGTAAGATGAATTAAGGGTAATTATGTCAAGATCTTGATTAATTAATTAATTAAAATTTTAATGAATGTAGTGGATTAGCTAGTGTAGTGGCAATAGCCCTTCCCTAAAAAAAATCAATTTCAAGATCTTGAACATTAAGATTAAGATGAGACAGTATTTTGAGAAATTTTTAAAATTTAAAATGAGACGGAGGGGGCATAGGGTTAGTATATGTAACGACCAAATTAAAATAAATATAAATAACTTCATTAAAAGTTTCTATAATAAATATCCTATCTTGATTTTTTTTTTATTTTCAATTAGATTGAATTTGAATGAAAATGTTACTCTAATAAAGTCTATTTTAGAATGAAATTCTATAATCTGTTGTAGATGGCATTATCAGTGGAGCTTAATCAAATCTTTGAATTTCATGAAGAAAAAAAAAAGAATTATATTTCATCAAGTTTTTCTCAAAGTTCAATCAAATTCACACAAAAAAAATAAAATAAAAAATCCGACATATACTTATGGGTTTTATTTCATCGTACACTCCTGAAAACATGTCAAATTTCAGTTTCCACGTACTTCTCCTGCTTATGATTACAGAACAATGGGCATCAACAGTGTAAGTAAATAAGAGCAATTATAGGGTTATAAACGAAGTTTACAAAATTTTGGTGACAATACAGTTGACATTAAAAGATTAGATATTAAATTAATTATTGAGTAGTGAGATATACAAACACAAAATTTCATCATTCACTGCCATGAACAGTAATTATAATAAAAATTTTGTAAATTTTATATTGTAATTTTATTTTACTTAGTAAATAAACCCCACTTATATATTTATTTTTGAAATGAAAACTTATTTTAAACGGAGTGAGTAATTATTTATATAGAGTTATATATATTACCTGCGAAAATAGAGACAATTAGTAAAACCGCCAGCGACAAATGAAGGATCTTCATTGTAATGTGAGATCTTTTGCAAAGCCTATGAGTTCTTGAAAATATGTGAGCTTTGAAGGTGATTGAGTAATGTATTTATATACACAAATATGAAAGTCAGATTTTTTTAATTTTTTTTTAAGAAATGAAAGTTGGAAAAGTTCAAAGTTTGAAATTTTGTTTTAAAAGGAAGTATGATAATTTTGAGGGAATAACTATCTATATTACAATAGGAAGCATAAATAACTGATACATAAAGAAGGGTTGAGATTGCTTCTCAACCACCATAAACAAGGGCTGAGATTAACCCCCTCTATCACTGGTAGTTCACGGCGGTTGAGTAGAAACACGTTTAGATCGAGGGTTTCGCAAACAAGGAGACATGGAGGATGCTGGCCATTCGCACCACCCACGTTCTTACGATGCAGTGGCTTTGCTCCGGTACTCTCTCGGGTCTATAAACTGTGTCACCGGCACAGCCCCCGCCGTCATACCATCGGCCCTACGCATCAACGAACCCAACGATTCCTTGAGCCCTACCAGCGAAAAGGGTGAGAATGTGAGATTGAGCCCAGGGTTTCGCAATTTTGTTTCGTCAATTCTCAGTCCCGGCAGTTAACAGCGGTAAACAGTAATTGCATATGCCTTTACTGGCCTTCTGTTTTAGTAGCAGTCTATTTTCCATAAATCAAGGTTGGGTTTATCACGTTATCCAGTTGCAGAAGAGCCAGCGATGAAGACAGCGCGGGAAAGACTTGGAGGCCTTAATCTGATTGGTACTCTCCAACTCACCTCCATCGTTTTCATGGTTTCTCCCCTTTCTTCGCCTCTGTTCTTCAATGACGAAGGTCCTCCCCAAACTTACCTTCCCACACTTTCCACTCCCATCAAAACCCTTTCGGTTTTTTTTTTCCTTTTCGATTTCATCGTTTCCCAAGTTCAATTTAGTTCATTTTCCGGTTACAACCTTCATAATTATCTCACAAAAGGTAAGTATTTCAATTCCCTCACCTTTCCCGAATTTCTGTTTTGTTTCAATAGTAGTGTTTAAGCAATTTTGCTGTGATGATTTATGGGGTTTATTCATATGTTATTTGCTGGATGGTTTTAGTGGTCAAAATAATTTCCTCAACCGTCTGGGCTTAAAATCTCATGCCCATCATCTGTTTGAATTTGTTCCCAGTGACATTTATTTGTTCATCTCTTATTTCTTTGGGGACATCTCTTCTTTCTTTACACTTTCTTCTTAATTCGTCAGTTATTTTTTGATACTTGCTGATACTACTTTTTTTATTTTTGTACTTTATATTTGAAATTTTAATTGACAATGTAATACTGGTGATTAGTTAGATTTGTTAGTTTCTTTTCTGCAGTTTTGATCTTTAAGTTATGTACCATATGACCCTCCCATTCTTCCTTTGTTCAACCACTTGAGCAATCTTTTTAGTGTTATATACATATAGAATTTGTTTCGTCATTGTGTCAGCGTGCTAGGCCTAAAATGTCATGCCCATCAACTTTTTCAACTTTGGTCCAAGTGACATTACATTGTTTTCTTTTGATACATATACTCAGAGTCGAAGGGCATGATTAGTATAATTTCAGTTAAATGAATTTCCCTTTTGTATTACAACATTTTTTTCTTTCTTTGATCTTTCAGTGCCCCTTTTTCCGTTTAATCCGGTTCTAAAGTCATCATGGGTTTCAAATCTGGATATTTGAGTTTCAAATTTGAGATTTCGGTTTTTGAAGATTTGGGTGATGTTTAAGTTTGATTGAGTTGTAAGGATTTTAGAAATGGAGGTTGATGGAGTTGTTGAGCGTTGTTGAGACTGTTATGCAGGTTGATGGTGGTGTTAGTCTAGCGGAGATGGAAGTTAATGGTGATGGCGGTTGGTGATGGCGGTAGTACGTGGTTGTGGGTGGTGCTGAACTACTGATGTAGAAGATGGTGTGATGTAGAAGATGGGGGAGGTGAAAGAGATGAATTCAATTTTTCCAGAATTTATACTGATGTAGAAGATGGTGTGATGTCGATGATTTTCAGCCAGAAAGATGGCTCAAAATAGCATTTTCGAGTCTGAATCGCCTTTTAAAATGTTGATTATTTATGTAGTTCTTTATGTTTTTGGAGTCTTGATACTTCTCTTCGTCTTAACTGCTATGTGCGTTAATCTCCCATTAATATTGATGTTCAGATTCTCACTGCTTTCGATCCATTTGTTGAGGAAGGAGAGTTATTAGTTGGTTCGTGAGGCCTGAAAGAGGATGCGCATATACACATACAACAGAGAAAGAGTTTTGTTGCAACTGAAGGTGCAGGACAAGACCCTTGGGAAGGTGATCAGAGAAAGAATGTCTCCATTCCTGAGTCACACTGGCATTTGAAAAAAAGGGGACATCAAGTTGCATGGTTTTTGAAGAATAGTGAGGTCTGTTTTTTTTGTTTCAATGGCTCTTTTGGGATCCTTTTGTCATTTCATTTTTAGTTCTAAGTTCTTAGATTGTCGTGGATATTTATTTTTATGTAACTGGGATCTTTGTATTTTTTGTGATATTATTAATCTTTGCTCTTCCGTTCGTACTTTTATGGATCGTTATTATATATTGATTGGTGTGTAATATTTTCTTATGCGTGTTTGTAATGGTGTAAATACATAAATGCGTGTCAAAAAACAAAAAAAAAAAACATAAATGCAATCAACCTCTATTCATTCTCGCCATCGCACAGAGTATGCCATGATTTTTAAAGGACTGACCAATTGTATACTGTCACCGTGCCATTGGCACGGCATGAATACTAGTATATGTATATTTGGACATATTTATCCATGACGTGTGTTAAAATTATACTCCGTTCATTCTGAAATGATATAGTATCATTTTGATTATCAAATTGATTGAACTTTGTCTAAAAAAAAGGATTTCGAACCGCTCCACCGAGCGGTTAGCTCCACTCCGGTCCACCCAATGGTTCCGATTAGAGTCACCTCATTTTTTTTGTTCGACGGATGAGATGTGTCCGACCTCGGTAGAGCCCACAAAAAAATTGAAATCATTTCAACCGCACAGATGATGAGCTCGCCTATGTGGCCTTGATCGGAGCCGTTGGGTGGAGTGGTGGAGCTAATTTGGGTGGAGCGGTTCCGAGTCCTAAAAAAAAATACATTTAGCCATGCCAATAAAATCATTGAAATTGTTATTTGATCAAATAATGATTTGGTCCCTAAATTTGTCAGTTTTTATTAGTTTGGTCCTTCATGAATAAATTTTATTAGTTTGGTCCCTTATGAAGGCTTTTTTTTTACCAGTATGCCCCTTCCTTCTGTGAGATTTTTCAAAATACCGAATATACCTCTGATACTAATGATAGTTTGGTCCCTAAACTTGGCATTTGTTCCTCCATGATGGATTTATATCTTAATTTGCCTCTTTTATTTATTTTTACTAATTTTCTACTATTAAATTATATTTAAAAATTATTTATAAGGCGCTAAAAATAATTAATTAATTTTAAAAGAGTCTCAAATATTATTCTCCTCTAATTTTTTCGAGGTATTTAACCTTAAAATTAACTCTTTGATGGGTTTGTATGTTGACAATGTTTATATGATAATTTATAAAAATGTTATAATATACGTTTTAAAAATATAGTGAGAGAAATAAAACAAATCATTATAAAATAATTCTTCTAATAAATTCAAAAATTTCATTCAACCAATTCACATTCAAACCAAAACTTTTTTTAATAATTTGGATTAAAAATGGGAAATTCATTATTAATTTCATGGATTAAAGGCATCAATTTTTAAATACTTAATTACCGATTCCTTGAAAATTAGCAAAAGCATATAAATGGGAAAAAAATATAATTTTTTTCCGGAAACTTGGTATTATTATTAGTTTGGTCACTCACGATGGATATTATTATTTTTCCCCATTGATATGCTTTTGCTAATTTTCAATCTTATTTTCAAGGGATCAGCAATTAACTATTTAAAAATTTAAAAATGATGCTATTAATCCATGAAATTAATAATGAATTTCATTTTATAAATCCAAATTATTAAAAAAATGGTTTGAATGTGAATCGGTTGAAAGGAATTGTTGAATTTATTAAAAGAATTATTTTTTCTGAAATGTTTTATTTCTCACACTATATTTTTTAAAGGTATATTATTACATTTTTAAAAAACATTATCATGTAAATGTTGTCCACATACAAACCCACCAAAGAGTTATTTTTAAGGATGAATAACTCGAAAAAACTAGAGGAGAAAAATATTTGAGACTCTTTTGAAATTAATTAATTATTTTAGCGCATTATAAACAATTTTTAAATATAATTGAATAGTATAAAATTAGTAAAAATAAATAAAAGAGGGAAACTAAGATATAAATCCATCATGGAGGACCAAATTAATATAAGCGCCAAGTTTAGGGACCAAACTATCATTAGTTTCAGGGGTATATTCGGCATTTTGAAAAACCTCACATAAGGAAGGGGCAAAATGGCAAAAAAATCTATCATAAGGGACCAAACTAATAAAATTTATTCATGGATGTCCAAACTAATAAAAACTGCCAAGTTTAGGGAGCAAATTATTATTTAATCCTATATAATATCAATGACAATTTTCAATGTTTATTAATTTCAAAAAAATAGATAAATCGTAAAGTTCAATTGAATTGTTAACTAAAATTAAAATGAGACGTGGAAGGGGGTGATATTTTAAAGAGGTGGTCTCCCATGAGAACAAGGGGATCCGTCTCATGTATGAGACGGGTCGCCCCATGACCCATGGGCCGAACCCGCCACGTGGCAATCCACCATTGGCCGAAAAAAAAAAAAAAAAAAACAATTTTTTTTTTTTTTTTTTTTGGTTTTTTTGAGTTTTTATATTTTTTTTTCGGCTTTTCAGTGGTTTAGCAAAAAATAATAGTTACCATCTCTTAAAGTAACATTGTTCATAAGTAAACGTAATACTTGTTTTAAAAAAGCAAAAGCTCGTTTTTACCCATTTGAAAAGTAATAACTTATGTATATGAATGTAATAGTAAGTTTATACAAGTAAATGTAACACTTTGATTGACGAAATTGTAACAGATTTCTATAGATAATGTAATACTTTTACATGTATCATGATAAATTTGACCCCATTGTAACTTATTGTTTGAAAACAAATAGATATCTATACATATGTATTACAATTATTTACAAATACTATTACATATAAATAACACGTTTGTTACATTTTAGTTATAATAAGTATTACTTTTGGCAAACGAAGAAAACATAGGAATAACACTAGAATAACACTATTACTTTAAGAGATGGTAACTATTACTTTTCACAAACCGAAAAAAAAACCAAAAAAAAAAATATAAAAAATTAAAAAAAAAAAAAAAAAAAAAAAAAAAAAAAAAAAAATTTGGGCCAATGAGGGGCTGCCACGTGGCAGGGTCCCCCCATGGGTCCTGGAGCAGGGTTGTGGGTCGGGTAATGGGTCAAAAAAATGACCCGTCTCACCCATGAGACGGGTTGGAGTGTTCTCACACAAGTTTTTGTCTATTTTAAATACTTAACATCTTGACACTATTATAGTATTAGCATTAAATAAACACCTTACGTTTAAAATGAACATTGTTTACAATTAAGAATTATTTCCTTTTTGTTTGTAATGTCTATTTTTGGGATGTAAGTTTAAATGGAGGGTCTGTTTGTTAGGAATCTATCAATTTCACACTTTTTTTTAAAAAAGTAACTTCACACACTTTTTGTCATTTTTAGATATGGAATTGGATCCGACGTATTTATATTAGATTGCCCTAAATTCATACTCATTTTCTTCATATAAAACTGTCTTATTTCAGGATTCAGCCATTTAAACTTTCTACAATGAGTTCAAAACAAAAGACTACGAATTCCACAAAGTTAAGAATTCTGAATTTACAATTAAAAACACAAAGAAAATGCCAAAAAATGATGACTCTTGTTTTTTTTTTTTTTGTCAGAAAAATGATGACTCTTGTTAGCGAGTCCAAATCCTCTATGCTATTTTGTGTACCATTTCATGTGTCACAAGTAAGGATGGCAACGGGTCGAATACGGTCCGGATATTGCAAAACATGTATCCGACCCGAGGCAACCGTAGCTTATACCGAACCCGTCCGTATCCGACGATGGGCAAATCCGAATCCGCCCGGCTGCCCATCTCTTTCATTGCCTTGGGTTTTAGCCCAACCTATATTTCCACAGTTCATAAATCACATATGTTGGGTTAATGCCTTTGAATTTGGGACGCTAAGTTAAAGGGTTAAACAACAGAAGATTTCGCAATTCCTTGGCAGAGCAGCATGAAAGGTCCGGGCGGACCTTGACATAAGACCCGGGCGGACCAAGGGGGTCCGGGCGCACCAGACTGAAGACCCGGGCAGTACAAAGCACGTCGGAAATTCTGCATGATAGAGAGGAGTAGATCCGGGCGGACCTTGGAAGGCACCCGGCCGGACCAAGGCCAAGGGTCCGACCGGACCAAGGTCCATACCCGCCCAGACCAAGACCCCAGATTCCAGGTTCGTGCAGTTTTCAGCAGTTACGTAAAAGGGAAGGTTTTCAAGTCAGTTTCGTACTAGAATTCCAAGTTCCTATCAGACTTTGAGATAGACTTCACCGGTATAAATAGAGGCCATTAGTCTAGATCAAAGTTAGTGATTTTGTCTCAGATAAATTATTAGAGTGCTCAGAATAGATCTGTAATTCTACAGTTACACAGTTAGGAATTATTGTGATCAATAATTCGTGTAGCATTAATAGTGAGATCTTGTAATCGTTTCTCCAGATTGATAATAATATTCTCTCCCCTCCCCGTGGACGTAGCCAAGTTGGTGAACCACGTATATCTGTGTTCTTGTGATTGCTCGCTTTTCTTATCAAGTCTTGTTATTGTTCTAACAAGTGGTATCAGAGCTCTGGTATTATCAGAGCTTTGATTCGTGGTTGGAGGTTCAGGGATTCCGCTACAGAGAACAAGAAGATGGGTCAAGGAGCAGATTCGATCGATAAGTTCAATGGGAAGAATAGTTTTTCTCTCTGGCAGATCAAGATGAAGGCTTTGTTGATTGACAAAGATTTATGGGAACCGTTGGAGATTGCAATCAGGGATCGCAAGGATCCCAAGGGTAAGGCAACCACCACAGTAGATACCGCAGAACATTCAGAGAAGGACAAGCAAGTAACAGCGAAGGAGGCAACGGCATTAAAGAAGTTGGATCAGAAGGCTCACGCCAAGATCGTCAGACAGTTGGATGATGAGATCCTAACCAATGTTGCAGGAACAGACTCCGGAAGCGATCTTTGGTTAATGTTGGAAGATATGTACATGACACATTCATTGACCAACAAGTTATACCTAAAGAAGAAGTTGTATGATTGTCGGATGACTGAAGATACGCCCATAAATGATCATCTTGATAGATTTACTTCTGCATTACTTAAACTGCGTAATATAGGAGTAGTTGTGGAAGACGAGGATGCAGCCTTGCAACTTTTAGTATCTTTACCTATGTCTTTTGAACATTATGTCGATTCGTGCATAAATCGTAAAGATGGTATCTCTCTAGAGGAAGTGAAAACTTCTCTCAAGACGAGAGAGTTACGCCGAAAGGCGAATGGGAATGAGACAGGTACCCAGTCATCAGGTTTGGTTGCTAGTAGTAGCAACAGCAGGGGTTCTAGTGGGAGGAAGAACAATAAAGGTAATTCTTCACACAAGAAAGGTCCAAAGCCTGGGGATATCTGTAATTTCTGCAAGGAGAAGGGGCATTGGAAGTTCGACTGTCCCAGAAAGAAGCAAGGTAAGGCACCGGTCAGAGCAGAGGCCATGATGGCCAAGGATAGCAGTTCAGATGATGATTATGCTCTAGCTACATCAGAATCAGCACATGCATCTGACGCATGGATTCTTGATTCAGGAGCATCGTACCATATCAGTCCTAGGAGAGAATGGTTTACTGATTACAGGCAGGTGGATGGCGGTGAAATAAGCATGGCCAACAGTGCAGTCTGCAAGGTAGTCAGTATCGGTTCGATCAAGGTCAGGACTCATGATGGTAAGTTTGTCACTTTGAACGAGGTTCGACACGTTCCGCTTATGACAAAGAATCTGATTTCTCTTAGTCAGTTGGACAGCAAAGGGTTCAGTTTCAAAGGTAAAAGTGGGAAGCCAGTGTCTGTAACGGTTCAGAGGTGATACTGAAAGGCCTTAAGCGGGGATCCTTGTATTTCCTCCAAGGAAGAACACTTGCAGGGTCGGCTATGGTTGCATCATCAGAGGTGAACGAGGGAGATATGTCCAAGCTGTGGCACATCAGGCTCGGGAACATGAGCACTCAAGGGATGCAGGAGCTGACCAAACGGGATCTTCTATGTGTCCATAAGGTCAAGGACCTTAAATTTTGTGAGCCTTGTGTACTAGGGAAGATGAAGCGTAATAGTTTTCCCAAGGGTATACATAACACAAAAGGTGTTCTGGATTATCTTCACTCAGATTGTTGGGGACCTTCACGTCAGGAATATCTAAGAGGGCATAGGTATTTCTTGTCTATTGTTGATGACTATTCAAGGAGGACTTGGGTGATTATCATGAAGCACAAGAATGAGGCTCTGAGAAATTTCAAGGACTGGAAGACAGTAGTGAAGAACCAGACACAGAAAAAGATCAAGAAGCTCCGGACAGATAATGGTTTGGAGTTCTGTAGTACTGAGTTCGATTCGTTTTGCAGAGATGTGGGGATTTCTAAGCATCACACCATCAGAGGCACGCCACAGCAGAATGGTGTAGCAGAACGGATGAATCAGACATTGCTTGAGAGAGCTAGGTTTATGCTCTCTAATGCAGGGTTGTCTAAATGTTTCTGGGTAGAGGCGGTTAGTACAGCATGTTACTTGATTAATCGTGGACCTCATGCCGGTATTGGTCTCAAAGTTCCCCATGAGGTATGGACCGGTAAACCTGTTGATTATTCTATTTTAAGGGCTTTTGGGTGTACTGCTTATTATCATGTGGATGATAGGAAGTTAGAACCTAGAGCTAGAAAGGGAGTATTCATGGGGTATAGAGATGGTGTCAAAGGATACCGTATCTGATCTCCATCAGAAAATAGGGTGATTATCAGTAGGAACGTCCTATTTGATGAGAATTCTGTTATTAACACTATTATGAGATCTACGATTGTTTCAAGTGTTGGCGGTGTTGATAAACAGGAAGAGCAACAAGATACTGAAGAGTTAGTTGTACCACAGTCAGATGTTGATCAGGATCCACCAACAGAGGCAGAGACTGAAGCACCAGAAAGTTCAAGTTCAGTTCCCGAAGAACATGGGTTAGCACAAGGAAGGTCTAGAAGAGCTAATTTCGGGAAGCCTCCTGAGAGGTATGGATTTGAAGACATGGTGTCTTATGCACTGCAGGTTGCTGAGGAAGTAGAGCCCGATCTTACGGAACCTTCTACTTTCAAGGAAGCAGTTACATGTTTAGAGTCAACTCAATGGTATGCGGCTATGGGTGATGAGATGGAGTCTCTTCAAAATAATCAGACTTGGGTATTGACTACAAGGCCAGAAGGCAGGAAGATTGTGACTTGCAAGTGGATCTTCAAGAAGAAGGAAGGAATGTCACCGGCAGAGGGGGTCAAGTATAAAGCTCGCGTGTTGCAAGGGGTTTCACACAGAGAGAAGGGGTGGACTATAATGAGATCTTCTCACCAGTGGTCAGACACACTTCAATCAGAGTGTTGCTAGCTATAGTGGCACAAAGGGATTTGGAGCTTGAGCAACTGGACGTCAAGACAGCTTTCTTGCATGGAGAGTTGGAAGAGGAGATATACATGACACAGCCGGAAGGATTTCAAGTTCCTGCGAAAGAAGATCAATTTTGTAGGTTGAAGAAGTCCTTGTATGGACTTAAGCAGTCGCCGAGTCAGTGGTACAAGAAGTTTGACAGCTATATGACAGAGATCGGATACACGAGGAGCCCCTATGATTGCTGTGTGTATCATAACAAGTTGGTAGATGGGTCGTACATCTATTTGGTGCTTTATGTTGATGATATGTTGATAGCAGCAGTCAAGAAGTCAGAAATTCAGAAACTGAAAGGTTTACTGGCCGCAGAGTTTGAGATGAAGGATTTGGGTAACGCAAAAAAAATTCTGGATATAGAGATCTATAGAGACAGGGCAAAACGAAAACTGTTCTTATCCCAAAAAAGTTACATCAAGATAGTTTTAGAAAGGTTTGGTATGTCGACACCTAAAGCTATAGATACTCCGAGTGCAGCGAATGCATAGTTGTCAGTTGCGTTTGGGCCTAAATCAGTTGAGGAGAAAGAGTATATGGCTCGAGTACCCTATGCTAGTGCAGTTGGTAGTTTGATGTATGCTATGGTATGCACTAGGTCAGATCTTACACAGGAAGTTAGTGTTGTTAGTCGGTTTATGGGTAATCCGGGTAAGGAAACTGGCAGGCTGTGAAGCGGATCTTTAGGTACCTTCGGGGTACCAGTTACGTCGGTCTCATCTATGGAGGTGGAGCAGAATCTGCAGTAGAGGGGTTCTCGAACTATTCAGGTGATGTTGATACAAGAAGATCGATGACCGGATATGTATTCACGCTTGGTGAGTCAGTTGTCAGTTGGAAGGCTACTTTGCAGACTACAGTGACATTGTCTACAACAGAAGAAGAATACATGGCATTGACAGAGTCCGCTAGGGAAGGAATACGGTTGAAGGGATTGATCAGCGATCTTGGGATACATCAGGATCAGGATATTATTTATTGCGATAGTTTGAGCGCGATTTGTTTGGCCAAGGATAATGTTCATCACGAGAGGACCAAGCAGATTGATGTCAGATATCACTTTCTAAGGGATGAGAAACGGGTAAAGGTGAAGAAGGTAGGGACGGCGGACAACCCTGCAGATATGTTCACAAAACCCATGACGGGAAGCAAGTTCCAACATTGTTTGGACTTGCTGAATATTCGCAGCTATTAGATAGCAGAAGAGGCGGGGGGGGGGGGAGAAAAGGTTTGTTGTCATGGAGATTCAATGTCAAGGTGGAGATTGTTGGGTTAATGCCTTTGAATTTAGGACGCTAAGTTAAAGGGTTAAACAATAGAAGATTTTGCAATTCCTTGGCAGAGCAGCATGAAAGGTCCGGGTGGACCTTGACATAAGACCCGGGCAGACCAAGGGGGTCCGGGCGCACCAGCCTGAAGACCCGAGCAGTATAAAGCACGTCAAAAATTCTGCATGATAGAGAGGAGTAGATCCGGGCGGACCTTTGAAGGCACCCGGCCGGACCAAGGCCAAGGGTCCGACCGGACCAAGGTTAATACCCGCCCAGACCAAGACCCCAGATTCCAGGTTTGTGCAGTTTTCAGCAGTTACGTAAAAGGGAAGGTTTTCAAGTCAGTTTCGTACTAGAATTCCAAGTTCCTATCAGACTTTGAGATAGACATCACCGGTATAAATAAAGGCCATTAGTCTAGATCAAAGTTAGTGATTTTGTCTCAGATAAATTATTAGAGTGCTAAGAATAGCTCTGTAATTCTACAGTTACACAGTTAGGAATTATTTGTTGGGTTTTGATGCATCATGCGCAGCGGAATAAACAGATAAAATCAAACACCCAAGAGCCCGGATCCATGCATGTTAATTAAATTAAATGCAAGATGAAAGAAACATACCCTTGAAGATCGAATCCATGAACACGGACTTTAAGGTGCTAACGCAAACACCCTCTATCGGTATCCACACGTCGAACGGATATCAAGAACACCTTCTTGATCTGGATTGCTAGACCCAAGGCTTGATGTAGAAACGATTTCTTCATAGGAATTATTTTGCTCCATTGATTATTGAGTTATGATGATTCTAAATCTCAAAACTAATAATCCCCTCTCTATATGTGTGTAATTGTTTCTCAAACAACATGTTATGATTTCTAAATCAACCATTAGGTTTCTCAAACCCGACTGCACACATATATAATTGGGTATAAACCTAATTCCTTTTGGGATCAGAATTCCTTGTCAAACAAGAGATCTGAACAAACCGTTTTCCGTCTGGACAAACCATCCGTACGGATTGGTTGGGTGGCTCCCAAACCATCCGTACGGATCCTTCCAGCAAGATCCAGTTTTTCCCGTTTTCTGTGCCTTATTCAATCCGTTCTATTGTGTGTGACCCAATAGGATTATACTAAGTTGGCAACGAGTCCGAACGAGTCAGAACCCGTAAGTCATAAGCGGACTCTAGCAAGCCATTATGACTAACCAATTAGTATAACTTTGAAAGCCCAAAGTAACCTTATAGAACATATCACAATCCCTTTATCACACGATATCATATTGGACATAAGTCATGGTCCCATCAACTTATGTTGTCCAATGCTTTCTCGATCTCGAGTAGATTGATATGAGCAAATAACATTGAACGCTTCAATTCATTTGGGTACGGCAGTACACTATTATCAATCTCACTCATCGAGTGGCCAAGCAGATATCTCTCTTGAGAGAGGGACAAATCCCATCTTGACTTATCATTCTTCCCTACAGGAATCCGATTATGCCAATCGTAGCCTTTATAACCACCCGGTTAGGGGTAGCGTTTGAGTACGTCAAACATAATGTTCATCATGTGGAAGACTATGATAATCTCAGGTCTAAGGATAAATGATATAACTATTATGAGATTTAATTATGACATTTGACCATGACATAAATCTCATAACGGGTCTATCCAGTACTTGTTCTCCAACATGTTCCCACAAGTTTAATCCGCATCCTATGCGCTATAATCATCATATGATTATCCATTAAACTCATGCTAGCCCTTCATAAGTGCTAGGGACAATGATTATTATAATAAACATTCAAAAGATATAATAATCGGGTTTGTTATCTCTATAACAATGAAGCTATGATATAACGCATAGGCCTTTCTCAAGGGCCTAGGGCATAATATCCAACAATCTCCTACTTGCACTAGGCCCAATCAATGCGTATCCAATACCCATTGAGCTTAGTTATGATCTCCATCATAATTGCAAACGAGCTTATGTAGGATAATTATCCTTGTTATTATCATAAGGTATTTTGCATATTTTGACATCTCCCATCTTTGACGATTTCTCGAGTAAGATAGAAACGTCTGAGTATATGTTTAGATAATATATTAGTCCCTTGACTTGTGTAATAACGATTATTGACACAATGAAGGTACATTAAATTAGTGACACTAGAAACGATTTCTAGTTTACTAATTAGAATCTTAATCTTAACATTTTCTAGTTGCATCTCATGCCACTAGACACTCAACCCTTTTGTAGAATAGTAATGGTCCATTTAGAATTCTTCTAACACCATTATTAGACGTAAACATGTATTTAAACTGCAATATTTATCTTTGTTGGTTTGTAAGAATGCATCTATGTAACTATTACAAGATCATCTTTCATTCCATCAAAGATCAAGAATGCATCCTTTAGTTCCTTTTAGAAAACATATGAGTGTTTCTTAACTAGTGACTTTCACCAGGATCCGATTGGTATTATCTCATCATACTCCAAGTATATGAGACATCCGGTCTTAGTGCATTTATATGGCTTACATGATGGATCCAATTTCCGAATCATATGGAATCCTAATCATGTACTCTTGCTCATTAGTCTTCCAGTAAGACTAAATCTTGCAATGCCATTAGACTTTTGCAAGTGACCTCTCCAAGAGTCTTGCATAGTGAGCTTTTAACTATCTTGTCTTTATTAGTACTTTGACTTTAACCAATCAACGTTTTAGATTTATCTCCATAAATCAGTCCAATGATGTAGGCGGCTTCATCCAAGTCTTTCATTTAGAAACTCTTTCAAAATGATTTATATATCAACCATATATATATTAGACTATGAATAAAATTACGCTCCCACTAAATTTATTGTAATCACAAGTCTCATTCTTGATGAATTTCAAACTCTTTGAATACTTCATCAAAATGAAATTTCACTCCAAGTAGTTTGCTTCAATCCATCTCATGAATTTCTGCAACTTGCATATTTTATTAGAATTTTATATATCAAAACTTTTAGGTTGTATCAAACACATCCTAAAGTATGTTCCTGTTAAGGAATGCTATTTTGATATCCATTTGTCATATTTCATATTCAAAATATGAGGTCATGACAATAAAAATTCTAATAATATTAAGCATGACTACAGGTGATAAAGTTTCATCATAATCGACATTATGAATTAACTTTTCTCAATTAGTCTTGCTTAATCAATATACACTTTTAGATTTTATGACTCCAAGTCATTGATCTAAATCCGGAGCGGACTTTGCATCTTGATAGGTAATAGGTCAATCATTCGCAATGATATCTTCCTTATTACTTTCTATTACGAGAAATCAATATTTCTTGTTATATATAGTATCCTATCAGTTATGCAAATTTCTTGTGTATACTTGAACGAATTTCCACAACTCCTTGTGAATATTTGTTCAACTTCCATCTTAGGTTCCATGTCATTTTTGGGTCTCGAAATCTTCGAGATACATTTTACTCCCACTATTTCTTTAGAGATAAACGATTTATCTAGAAATTGCTATTTAGAGTGACAAACGATTTGTACTCTAAAGGCTGTAAAATTAATATCATTAAGATATCCCATAAAATACATTTATTAGATTTAGGTGTGATTTTGTCCAAGACAAAACTTTTCTCAAATGTATCATATCACAAATCTTTATGAAAGACAAACCAAGTTTTCTTTCATTCCATATCTTATATGGTATAACGAACCTCCTTAGACGAATCTCAATTTAGTGTAATCGCAGCTGTTTCCAGCACATAATCCAGAAGGATAATTAAAGATCAGTTTGACTTATTATGAGACAAAAAAGTGTGCTTTACAGACAATCTGTAAACTTCTAGAACATCATTCGTACGGCTGCTGTTTCCAGATTCTGTTTTTCTTAAATTGCAGACTTTCTGCAGAATTCTCATCGAGTCCAAGGCTCAAATATTCATTACTTTGATCTAATCAGAGTACATCAGTACTTTTTCCATGAGGTGTTGAAATCCTTTCTAGCATTGTTACTTTAATAAACTACATACATCAAAATGTATAAGTTCAAAAGAGTACTTCCTCTTACTACTATTAGTAAAAGATATCTTGATCAATTTCTAAGATTCACATCTATCACATGATTCGAAATCATATGAATTTAAAAGTCCGTCCCATGGAATTTTAGATATGTGTTTCTTATCATTTGATATAGACATTAATGCTTTTTAAGAATGTAACGATTACATCCTTATATTCAGATTTCCATTATTTACGTTATGCTCATTATTTTGTTCTTCCAAGATAAAGATATTAAGTCCTATTATATGATTAGCAATATAATAAGGCAAATCATATTTAATGGAACACTTTCTTATTCGAAATAAGAAATATCCATAATCTTCTAATGAAGAAACCAAAATAATATTTCTACTTAAAATAAGAACATAGCACCATTTGTTCAAAACAAATATGAACTTATTAGGTAAAGACACTTCGCAAGTTCCTATGATTAATGTTGCAACCATTGCATTATTATTGCCACATAGGTTAATCTTTACCTTCCTAAAGTAGAATTTTAACATAAATACTTGAAAGTGGTAGTCCAACCACCCTTCCTTTTGATCTTTTAATTCAAATTGCAATTTCTCCAATGGTCAATCCTATTGCCAAGGTAGAAATTACTTTATTTGGATTTTAGGTTTTAGCCACAAACATATCCTTTAGGCTTGAAAACTTTTGTCTTGCCTTTATCTTAAATCCTTGTTCTTATTAACCTTTAGAGTTTGAGAATGTTTCCATTTGATATTAAGACATAGCATTTTAAACATCAAATGTCGCTTATGAATTGATATCAAATCCGTTTGTTAGTTCCAAACTAACATGATAACCAAGCCAACTAAGGTAATTAATATGTTTCTCTATGTTCAAAACATGAGAACTTATTAACATACCTTTCATTCATCACATGAATGTTAGGCTCTAATCAATCTCAAACTTTATTTGCCTCTCTTGCTTGTAGGAACGTTTCCTACGAGATTGCTTATCGCATAAGCGTTCATACGTTTTAGATACTTCTAAAGTTCCAAACACATGATGGCAAGTCTTAGGACGATTGACATCTATAGAATCACCCACATGTTTCTAATCAATGTCTTTGTCCACCCTTAAGGCATTAGGTTTCTTAGGAATATGATTTATTAAGAATTCATAACTTCCGATCTTGCTTTAGAACAATTCTTAAGCTCATGACTAGGTCATGGAAGTTAATCTTATTCTTCTTAAAGTGGGGTCAATCGCAGTAATTATACATGATTATAGTTTAAGACATTCTACGAAATATGCAAATAAATATACACATATATTTCATACCATTATCATTTAGAGATATTTAATGTATTTCATAATACTCCCACTAAATTATACACCTTCAAATACAACAATTGTATAATATAATTTAAGTAGGCTAAGATCCGTATTTCACTCAACTTTGAGTCGGCTAAGGCACGACTGCTCAAAATCAAGTTATTTAGGTAGATAACTCTTTATCAATCACATCATATGTGACTCTTAGATCTTTTATGAGATTGTTAGACATCTTATGTCAAACATGTTTTAATCTCATCTGTGTCTTAGGCCCAAAACTGTTTTGATAGCCGAATTAAGTCAAACCATTTTAAACGTATAGGAAACTCTGATTCACTCATCTTGCTCATAGATGAATAGAATTAATGCGCCTACGCTAGGGCGTAACCCACATAAAAATACCCATGTACTTACAAGTGTTTTAATCATGGATTGGCACTTGACTTAAGTTTTAAGAAAGTTTATTTGCTTAGAGATATGCATCATATATTTAATTATGTCAAACATAATACAATATAGTCTTTCCATAATGATGTTAACTAATCCAATTAATTAACAGAAGAAAAATCTTGTGATTCAATTATGAAGCAACATTGTGGGGACGGAATCTAAATTATCTGCAAACGATTTACAGATTGGATATCTCATTGGCATTCCCAGAAACAAGGCGTAAGCCTGCCATTGGTCCATGCAATGAATTAATCCAAATATAGTTTTCTTCTCTGCAAACTATTTGCACTTTGTATAGGGATAAATTCTGAAACTTTGAGATTACACTAACCTTAAACTCCTTTAAGATTATGATCTCAGTAACTGTCTAGACTTATGAACTGAAATTTATTTCAGGAAACACGGTTTCCAAAACCTGCCGTCTGAAACAGATCAGAATCAGTAATGCCCAAACCATCCGTACGAATGTTTTTGGAAGCATCCATATTTATCCGTACAGCTCTTTCATACAGGTCACATAAACTCTGAACTCTTCAGAATTCTGAAACTGTATCCGCAGAGCATCTTGAAATTGAAAGCACAAACCGCACGGCCGAAACTAAGCCAAAAGGCATCCACATTTCCGTGCTAAGATCAAGAAACCAAGTAACTTCTCTATACGGTCGAAACTAAGCCAAAAGGCATCCATATTACCGTATAGATTGGATACTTGTTTCAAGATCTTTCATTGTCTCTTAATCTCACAGATTACAGCAGTTCTAAACTCTTTAGAACTCTGATTTCAGCAATTCCTTTTTGAATTCTTCGGCCGAAAACTGTTTCAGGAAATACGGTTTCGAAAACCAGCCGTCTGAAAGCAGTTTCCAGTTTCCAGATTCGAATTCTGTAAACAATTTACAGAATGATATGAACACCAGAAAACAAAATCAAATCTGAGAATTTCCAAACTCTCCGTACGGATCAGTTTGGCATCATCCAAACCATCCGTACGGATCCATTGGTAGGATCCCAGATTTCCAGTTTTTTTAGAATTTCAGAAATTCGACCAAATCCAATATCATGTTTATACATAATCAGATTACAGAAACATGAATTTACAGATTACGAATTTAATTAGATCTAATCAATACCATGAATAAACAATTTATTACATACACAAATTAGATCCAAATTATCAATACACATAATCCAATTATTTATTGATATCCCAAACATGCAATTATTCATATGGATCAAATCAATACAATAATTACATAATCCCCATATTCATGCTCATAAATTCTATATCTCATATATAAAACTCAATTCACACATTCATCTTATTATCATGTAGATATTATATAATCGAATTAAACAATTTCAACATGATATACTAAAATAATCAACAATGAACGGGGCTCTGATACCACTGTTGGGTTTTGATGCATCATGCGCAGCGGAATAAACAGATAAAATCAAACACCCAAGAGCCCGGATCCGTGCATGTTGATTAAATTAAATACAAGATGAAAGAAACATACCCTTGAAGATCGAATCCATGAACACGGACTTTAAGGTGCTAACGCAAACACCCTCTATCGGTATCCACACGTCGAACGGATATCAAGAACACCTTCTTGATCTGGATTGCTAGACCCAAGGCTTGATGTAGAAACAATTTCTTCATAGAAATTATTTTGCTCCATTGATTATTGAGTTATGATGATTCTAAATCTCAAAACTAATAATCCCCTCTCTATATGTGTGTAATTGTTTCTCAAACAACATGTTATGATTTCTAAATCAACCATTAGGTTTCTCAAACCCGACTGCACACATATATAATAGGGTATAAACCTAATTCCTTTTGGGATCAGAATTCCTTGTCAAACAAGAGATCTGAACAAACTGTTTTCCGTCTGGACAAACCATCCGTACGGATTGGTTGGGTGGCTCCCAAACCATCCGTACGGATCCTTCCAGCAGGATCCAGTTTTTCCCGTTTTCTGTGCCTTATTCAATCCGTTCTATTGTGTGTGACCCAATAGGATTATACTAAGTTGGCAACGAGTCCGAACGAGTCAGAACCCGTAAGTCATAAGCGGACTCTAGCAAGCCATTATGACTACCCAATTAGTATAACTTTGAAAGCCCAAAGTAACCTTATAGAACATATCACAATCCCTTTATCACACGATATCATATTGGACATTAGTCATGGTCCACGTCAACTTATGTTGTCCAATGCTTTCTCGATCTCGAGTAGATTGATATGAGAAAATAACATTGAACGCTTCAATTCATTTGGGTACGGCCGTACACTATTATCAATCTGACTCATCGAGTGGCCAAGCAGATATCTCTCTTGAGAGAGGGACAAATCCCATCTTGACTTATCATTCTTCCCTACAGGAATCCGATTATGCCAATCGTAGCCTTTATAACCACCCGGTTAGGGGTAGCTTTTGAGTACGTCAAACATAATGTTCATCATGTGGAAGACTATGATAATCTCAGGTCTAAGGATAAATGATATAACTATTATGAGATTTAATTATGACATTTGACCATGACATAAATCTCATAACGGGTCTATCCAGTACTTGTTCTCCAACATGTACCCACAATTTTAATCCGCATCCTATGCGCTATAATCATCATATGATTATCCATTAAACTCATGCTAGCCCTTCATAAGTGCTAGGGACAATGATTATTATAATAAACATGCAAAAGATATAATAATCGGGTTTGTTATCTCTATAACAATGAAGCTATGATATAACGCATAGGCCTTTCTCAAGGGCCTAGGGCATAATATCCAACATTATTGTGATCAATAATCTGTGTAGCAGTAATAGTGAGATCTTGTAATCGTTTCTCCAGATTGATAATAATATTCTCTCCCCTCCCCGTGGACGTAGCCAAGTTGGTGAACCACGTATATCTGTGTTCTTGTGATTGCTCGCTTTTCTTATCAAGTCTTGTTATTTCTCTAACAACATGTTCAAGGTTAGGGGAGTAATAATGATTGAAAGTAAGGGTAAAATAGTAAATAGCCTAATATAAATACTATTCGGGTCGGATGCGGGCGGATCTCATGAAGCTACCGAACCCGTATCCGAACCCGCCGGGTTTTGGAAAGTTGTTATCAAACTCACTCATCCCAGGCCGGATTGTCTCGGATACGGATCAGGTTCGGTAGAATTGTCATCCCTAGTCACAAGTGATCTAATGACTCACAGTTATTGAGATTGACATTAAATTAATATTATCTAAACATGTGAACGGTTGGATTACGAGTGGTACATAGAGTGACACACAAAAATGGTACAGGAGATCTCGACTCCTTGTTAGCCAAAACATTTTTCTTCTTATAAATTCGAAGTATGTACAGTCAGCTCAGGAGCTATAACGAAAATCAATTATAAGAAAATACTCCCTCTCCCTCTGTCTCGGAAAGATATCTGTCTCGGAAAGATAGTTCTATTATGATTTTTATGGTTATCAAAAATAACCAAACATTAGTATCAATTTAATGATCATAATGAAATTTTAAAAATTGTTATGACTAATACTAGGGGCACAAAAAGTCACAAAATCTTGCTCACAAAATCCTAGGTGTAATGATTTTATTGGTGTTTTTAATTAGACTGTGGCGGGTCCATTATCGATGCAACCAATAAAATATAGTCACCTCATGTTGTGTGCAAGATTTTGTGACCTTATTTTGTGCCCCTAGATTGCTCAATTGTTATTGATAAATCTCTTAATGATTTATCACTTACAAATTTTAGAATTTACTAGAATGATTAGATCGTTACCAATAGTTCGTCAAAGTTCATTTATGTTGATCGTAAAAAATCAAAATGAGACTGTTTTTACGAGAGGTGGAGTATAATTTTGAGAACCTAATCCTCAGAGTAATTTGATAGGATTTTTTTCTAGAGAGTACTTCTTGTTAGTCTACAAGCCCATGGCCCATCCAAATCACTGCCAGCCCATTATCAATGCGTCCAAACTCCAATTAAACTCCAAATCACAAGCTATCTATAAAATATTTTCATTAATATGTTATTCTCTCTTTTTTTTTTTTTTTTTTTTTTTTAAGGCAAACAACATATTTGTATTAATTTGGATTGATAAGTGGCTCTTGAGTTCACAGGAGTTAGAGACTAATCTCAAATATAATTTGCCGCTGAATATTTTAAAAACATGATTTAAAAAAAATAAAAAATGAAAGCAAATGATAGTAAGTTACATGCATTTATAATACTTCCAAATTCATCAACTTCATAAAATTTTAATATCATAGCCTTATGTTAAGTAGAAATTTAAACATCAAGTATCACCCAAACCATACTTTTTAAAACAAAGAAAATTTTAATTAATAACATAAATAAAAGTTAACGAGAAGACTCTCCACATTATTTATAGGCTCATCCAAAATATATATGTCGCGCGTACAACCGAATTAAAAAATATCCCAACTACAAAAACGGATGTAATTGTGAATGAGTTTGTAATCTATTACAAATTTGATTCGAGAGATACTCAAGCTTTCTTCACATATATTATGCTTTTTCCCACGTTTAATATTCTATTTTAGACTTTGTTTGGCAATGTTATGGAACAAACGATGTCTCTCCATGTGTAACTTGGAAACTGACGTAAATTGGCATTCAAAAAATCCACTCGAAGAAAAATTTGACATTGATAACACTACTAAGGCATTCAGGTCAAGAATAAACTTCTAACCGTACTTCTCAGACATAGCAAAACAATCTACCTGTAAGAGACAATTATCCCACTAGTGGTCAAGAATATCCTTATGTACTTGAAAAGAACTTATGATGCATTCTTGATGGTTTTTGGAATGGGAGATGATCTAATAAATGGTTACATAGATGCATGCTTCCACAACGATCATGCATGCTGTGCAGAGCTGGTAACAATATAAAATACTATAAAAATAATGCTTATTTAATGTTTTTTTTTTTTGAAAGGAATGCTTATTTAATGTTGAAATAAAAGTATTATAGTTAATTTATTGGAAAACAAATACTTATTTGACGTCGAAACAAATAACACAAAGGATAAAATAATTATATAAGAAAAAAAAAACCTTAACCTTCATATATATTTTGTCCTTATTACAACGACTTATTTCTATATTTCGAACTCCCACATCGAACAAGGACTAATTCATACTCGCTCTGTCTCATTACAAAGTATTTAATTTGATTTTTTTTTTATCAGCATAAATTATTTTTGACCAAACATTAATGTTCATCTAATCATCTTAATAAAATGTAAAATTGTTATTGATAAATTATTAAGTAATTTATCAATAACAACTTTAAAAATTTTATTAGTATGACTAGACTGACTTGAATATTTGGTTAAAGATAACTTATTTTGACAAAAAAAATAAAATCAAACGGGATAGTTTGTTACGAGATGGAGGAAGTATACCATTACCACTAGGTCAGTCCTTAATTGTCGTCACACAGGTATTCGCACCAACAAGTATCAAATGTGCCATGCTCTCCAGTTGCATTTTCACCATATATGGACTTGCATGTTTTATCACAATCGTCTGACCAATTCCCTATTGATACAATGCAGTAACGTGATGCTTCCGGGAGTTTCCGGCCGTCGTCGCCCTTTATCGCCTCACTTCCTGCACCATTAACGAAAGAATACGCATCATTTATTTTTGTGTTTTTTTTTTTAATTATTATGAAGAAATTTGTGTGCTGAATCATACACTCCTTCCGTCCCATTTTAAGTTTAAAAATATGGATCGGATACAAGAATTAAGAAATATGAAAAAAGTGATGTATTGTGAGTGGACATATAGTTTGATAGGAGAGACAAAGCGGATTGTTATTGTAAGTATGACATGTGAGGTCTACAAATAAATAAATAATATAAAAAAATGGAGGGACTATTGCCACTACAATATTTACTCATCCGGCCACTACATTCATTAAAGTTTTAATGAATTAATCAACATCTTGACACAATTACCCTTTACTTCACCTTGCTTTAAATTCAAAAGAACTTCCCTAATTTATCACTTATTTTGAAATTTTGAGATATTTAATTTTAATTTTTATGAAATTCTTAATTTAAGTAAGAATTTAATGAATAATAAATAAAATGCAAAAAATAAATAAATATTAGCTGTTAAAAAAAACAATGCTGGAGGATACTCTTTTTTTTCCTCCTATTTTTCTTGTGATTCTAACACACCTGGAATGCTTGGGTTATATGATCAAATAGCAATTATTAATTTCAATCATATAAAAAGTGGATGATAGAGTCTTGGATGGATTTTTTAATTGAATATTACAAAATCAGTTTTATGTTTAAGACCGTCACATATCTGCAAATAAATTAGATAACACAACTTATTTCGATTTAACTTGTTTTTCTCGTTGAAAGAAATTTAATAAACAAGTGTACTCCTTCTAGCCCAAAATGAATATCTATGTTTTTAAAGGATATTTCATATATTAGATAAAATTGAATAGTAAAAATGTATAAATATCCTTGCTTACATTTTTAAATTTTAGCTATTCAAGTATATTATAAACCAAATATGGTTAAAAAAATGGGGGTAAACATATTTTTTTAAAGAAAATAAGTATTAATTAGGATATATAGTTTTTTTTTTTTAAGAAAAAAAACATACATATATTATGAGATGGATGAATTAAGAGTATCAAATAAAGTGGTTGACATGTGAGGGTAAGAAAATAAGTTACAGCAAACAGAGAAAGATGGAACTAAGTTGTGATTGTAATTAATAGTTGTTATTTTTAAATATTTCGTGTGTGTTTTATTGGAAATTTGTTTTTACAAAAAAACATGTATTATTTTCTTTTAGCAGTTAATATTCATTTTATATATAAAATGGAAAATTATTTTCATTTAAAATAAGATGAATTAAGGGTAATTATGTCAAGATGTTGATTAATTAATTAATTAAAATTTTAATGATTGTAGTGGATTAGCAAATAATGTAGTGGCAATAGCCCTTCCCTAAAAATACATCAATTTCAAGATCTTGAAAATTAAGATTAAGATGAGACAGTATTTTGAGAAATTTATGAATTTTAAAATGAGACGGAGGGGGCATAGGGTTAGTATATGTAACGACCAAATTAAGATAAATATAAATAACTTCATTAAAAGTTTGGGCAAATTGCCAATTAGTTACCTGAGTTTGTCGTCAAGTTTCAATTAGTTACCCAGTTTGTGTTTCGGTCAATTTAGTTATTGAATTTGTCTTTTTGTTTCAATTGGTGTAAAATCCGTTTGTTTGTCAAAAAACTAACGAAAATTGATGAAAAACGTAACAAAGTTCTTTCAAAATTCCAATGATCAACCCTAAAGTTTAAATTATTCCATTACACCCCCAAACTAACGAATGTTAAAAGCTATCTTCTTTCTCAAAACCCGGTCATCACCACCACCCAAATCCGGCCACTACCATAACCACCTATCTTCTTTCCAGCGGCGATCCTTCCCCTGCACACCATATTTTCCGGCCAAAAAAAAAAGCAAAAAATCGGACCAGAAAAAATACGATTCCTGCTTCGTTAACCGTTGGATCGTCTTCAAACTTCTGGGGAATGTTCGCATCACCTAAGTGAACTTTTTCACCGTTGGGATCTACCAAAAAATCACCGGAGAGGGAGATAAGTCCGCCGGAGCGAGAGAAAGGCGATTTTTGGGAGATTTTCGCCAGATTTTTTCCGGCGGACTTATCTCCCGCTCCGGTGATTTTTTGGCAGATCCCAACGGTAAAAAGGTGCGCCTAGGTGATGCGAACATTACCCAGAATTTTGAAGACGATCCAACGGTTAACGAAGCAGGAATCGTATTTTTTCTGGTCCGATTTTTTGATTTTTTTTTCGCCGGAAAATATGGACAATTGCCGGAAAATATGGACAATTGCCGGAAAATATGGTGTGCAGGGAAGGATCGCCGCTGGAAAGAAGATAGGTGGTTATGGTAGTGGCCGGATTTGGGTGGTGGTGATGACCGGGTTTTGAGAAAGAAGATAGCTTTTAACATTCGTTAGTTTGGGGGTGTAATGGAATAATTTAAACTTTAGGGTTGATCATTGCAATTTTGAAAGAACTTTGTTACGTTTTTCATCAATTTTCGTTAGTTTTTTGACAAACAAACGGATTTTACACCAATTGAAACAAAAAGACAAATTCAATAACTAAATTGACCGAAACACAAACTGGGTAACTAATTGAAACTTGACGACAAACTCAGGTAACTAATTGGCAATTTGCCCTAAAAGTTTCTATAATAAATATCCTATCTTGTTTTTTTTTTTTTTTTCAATTAGATTGAATTTGAATGAAAATGTTACTCTAATAAAGTCTATTTTAGAATGAAATTCTATAATCTGATGTAGATGGCATTATCAGTGGAGCTTAATCAAATCTTTGAATTTCATGAAGAAAAAAAAAGAATTATATTTCATCAAGTTTTTCTCAAAGTTCAATCAAATTCACACATAAAAAAAAAAATCCGACATATACTTATGGATTTTATTTCATCGTACACTCCTGAAAACATGTCAAATTTCAGTTTCCATGTACTTCTCCTGCTTATGATTACAGAACAATGGGCATCAACAGTGTAAGTAAATAAGAGCAATTATAGGGTTATAAACAAAGTTTACAAAATTTTGGTGACAATACAGTTGACATTAAAAGATTAGATATTAAATTAATTATTGAATAGTGAGATCTACAAACACAAAATTTCATCATTCACTATCATGAACAGTAATTATAATCAAAATTTTGTAAATTTTTTATATTGTAATTTTATTTTACTTAGTAAATAAACCCCACTTATATATTTATTTTTGAAATGAAAGTTTATTTTAAACGGAGTGAGTAATTATTTATATAGAGTTATACTATATATAAACTGCGAAAATGGAGACAATTAGTAAAACCGCCAGCGACAAATGAAGGATTGTAACGACCCGAAATTTCACATAAACTTAATATTCCATAAATCAAAATATATTACATCTCAAAATCTCTAAAACAATGTACAAATATCACTAATAAATCGAAATGATCACTAAACTGCTCCGTCCCAAATCTTTTTATCTCGAATCCCGATCAACGGTCAACTGCAAAACTGAAACTGGAGGGGGGTGAGCTGGGGGCCCAGTAAGAAAGGGGATACACAGTATCACAGAAGCCAAAGGAACACAATAATTCAAATAACACAGTCCATGAAATTATAAATATGGACGTACCAAAAAGACTCAAATTTCATAAATCGAATACCAATCGATCATACTTCACAGTCTGATGCACTAATTATGTTCGGGTCTAGTAGTCTAACAATCAAAACACAAATTCAATCTCAATCGTTGGCGCCCACTCTCGGAGCCGAACCAACGCAATCACAATAACAAAGTCCACTTCGACCGTCACATAATTAGCTACACTAGTACCATTCCATATAACAAATCTCATTTATTTTGAGAATCAAAACACATATAGCATGCTTTCGATAAAAATAATACTTTTCGAATCAATTTCAATATCAAAGCAATTATCAAATTGGACGGAACAATCAATATGCGTATCAATAAAACGGAGTACAACGATAGGACGGAAACAAAAAGAATAATCACGTGATTAAACTGACACAGAATCGACACTGCATAGTCTCTCTTACCTCAAAATCGTTAATGACGGATAACCAAATAAATCGGATTGATCCTCGAACTTGAAACTCCAAAATACTCGTATGAACCAATTTTCTCTGCCATAATAACGCACCCTCTAATTCCATGATTTACTTCTAGCCGCTGTCATGCGCAGCCTAGGTCTCCACATGTATGATCTTCTTTATTTTAATTTCTGATGTTAGGTTAACAACAATATATACCTACATAACATTCTACATGGGCCATGTCTAAATATACCTTAACCATCAGTTAGTTTAGTTAGCCCATTTAAACACTTCTAACTTAATACTACTAACCCAATATAATAATAAAATTTATAATTAACACAAAGTAACTACGTATACTTAATAACAATAAAGCCCAATTTAAAATTTTAGAATGACCCAATTAACATTCTATTCTTTAAGAGCCCAACTCAAACAAATTATAATCACAAACTATAGCTCAAAATTAATTAAAAACCCAAAATAAAATACTTAAATTTTTGGGGTATTACATTCTTCCCCCTTAAAAGGAATTCGTCCTCGAATTCTATCTTAACTTCATCTCTCATTTCCGTTAGGCTTATGTTCCACAAATCCTCCATAACAAAGGCAACTAATTGACTTCAAAGGAACTTAATCTTCCTACTATTGAATATCAGAGTTCTTATTCCCTTTCAAGATCTAATCCCAATGCTCTGATACCAACTGTAACGACCCGAAATTTCTGTTGGGTATGCCCACTTATATCTCAGTTTCAATGTAATAGGATTGATTAGATTTGATTGATCCATCACCTAAGTTTTATTTCATGGACTTTAGACCCACATGTAAGAAGTATTTATACTTCATTTTTTAGGTTGTCCATTGTAATAGAACAGGCTTAGGAATAGGGCAAGGAGATCAAAGTTGAAGAAAATCACTCCGTGAATTTGAGCCATGCGCCTATGCGCCCCTTCATGCTATGCGCCATGCGCCCTTTAGCGCGCGCGCATATAGCCTCGCGCCTCAAAGATCCACGCGCTTTGTTACGCGCCTCAAATGGACCATGCGCTCTAATGGCTCAACGCGCCTCATCATTGTTGATTTTACACTCATTGATTTATTGAAGATTCAAAGACTTGAAGAGATTCAAACTACGCCAATGATCCAACGGTGGTTAAATAACACGTTTGCAGCCGCATCTAAAGACATCTGTCCATAACGGTCATATTTGTGTTATGTGTCTAACGGCTATAAAAGGACACGTGCTCCGCTCAATGAGCGACAGCACATCCGTCCATTTCTTTGACTCACCAAGGATTTCCAACGGCTAGTTTTTGGGGCTCTACTATAAATACCCCATAACTTCAACCATTTGAAGTTGCTTAAAGAATTGCTAAGAATTTCAAGAATTTCTCTCTCAAGCATTTGTTGAAGATTTTGAAGATTGCCTTTGTTATTTCCAAAATTCTCAAGAACATCTTCATAACTTCATCCTTAGCCCAGATCCTCAAGCTATAACACTTTAGTTTTCTTGTGCTCTCAATCTCAAAGATCTAAAGAGCCTTGAAACTAAAATCACACACGCACCTCTTTAAGTTTGATCACTTAGATCTTTCTTTAAGAGATACACCGGTTATTGTTTTGGATTTGTTCATTCATAGAATATTAGATCTTGAGTTAGTGTATAAGCTCAAAAGTTGTAATTTGTAACACTCACTCATTATATAAGATCTCCATTAGAAATCCAAGACTAACCATCTTGGTAGAGGACGTAGATCATTTTCCCGATCGAACCTCTCCAAATAGCTCTTGTTCATATCTTGCTATTTTCCTTACAAGTTCATATCATATCTAACTACTTGTTTGTTTATTTATTGTAGATTGATTGATTGAATTGTGTTGTGTTTGTTATATCATTTGCCTTAGTTTCTTATTTCACCCACTTTGAGCCAAAATACTTAGAGTGTGTGTGCGCCCCCTTTATCATACTTTGCGCCTATTTACATTACTAAATTCCGCTGTGCATTTCACTCACTCACTTAGGCGCATATCATAACGCTTACTTGATAAAGTGCGCATTTGCAATTGAGTTTATCAAGGGTACGAAAAGAATTTTAAAACAGCTATTCACCCCCCCTCTAGCTATTTTTCATACACTTGTTGCCCTTTGGGACCAACAAGTGGTATCAGAGCTAACATATTTATAAAACATTTTCGTTTTTCAAGCTTAACAGCTTGGGTGCCGATTCTAAATGGCACTCAAAACCTATGGCAACTGCAAACTACACTCACGTTCCGGTCTTTGATGAAGATCATTTTGACGTGTGGAAATTCAGCATCTTAACTCATCTCAACTCAATCGATGAAAGATTTCATGACACCGTAGTTTATGGATCTTACATTCCTATGAAAGCGAATCCAAATCCGCGCACAAATGCTGTTCAACCAACCGTCAAGAAACCAAAAGAAGAATGGACTGATGAAGAAACAAGAAGAGTTGCAAATGATGGCAAAGCAAGAAACATACTTCTAAGCACTCTAAGCACGGCTATGAAACAACAAGTCATGCATTGTGCTACCGCCAACGAGCTATGGGATGCTATTGAAGAGCATATAGAAGGAGACACCGTCTGCAAGGAGAACAAGAAATATGAAGTACAAAAGAGATTCAACAATTTCTCTCAACTCCCCGGTGAAACTTTAAGACAAACTTATGAACGCTACTGTGAAATTATAAATCTATGTATTTCACTTGGCATGAAGTTTTCTAACAAGGATTTGAATGTCAATTTTCTCCAAGCTTTTGGATCAAGATACCTACATAAATCCAGCGCTCTTGAAGACGCCGGAACTTTAGATGTATGGACTTTAAGGAACCTTTACGCAAATCTCAAAGTTTATGAGCTCAAACTTCAGCGAATTAGTGAAACTGAAGGAAAATCAAAATCCATAGCAATGGTGGCGCAAAGAGAAGAGGCGCATGTTTCTGCGCCTGCGCCTACTCATGATGAGAAAAGTTCCGATCCCAAAATTTCTACTTCTGAGCTATTGGACATGGACGATGAAGACTTTGCTTTATTTGTGAAGAGATTCCAGAAGTTTAGAAAATTTACCAAGCCCGGCTCAACCAGCAAATTTCAAGGATCTACCAGCAGAGCTCCTCCAAAGTTCACGAGGAGCAGTGACTCAAAAAGAAAAGAAGACCTTGTTTGTTTTAATTGCAGGAAACCAGGACACTTTGCTTCAAGCTGCCCAACTCCAAAATTTGAATATATGCAGAAGAAGAGCAGCCATACTCCCAAGTTTACTCCTAAATTCACTCGACACAAGGGAATGGTTGCTGAAGAAGAAGCACTAGCGAATGAGCAGAACACTTGGATTGAAACAGACTCAGATGAGAGCGATGAAGATTCCGATGATGGACTCGTTTGTTTGATGGCAAATGATGATGAAGTTGATGCTTATGATTCTGATGATGACTTCTCCAAGGATGTTCCTGATATGAATGTCTTGAATAAACCTATCAAGAAATCTGCAGGTTTTCAAGAAGTGAAAAGAAAGAAAGGACCAACCATCAGCGAGCTCGTTGAACAAGGATTTCTCACTCCGGCTCAAAGCGATGGTGGATTGTTATTCTCACGATGTGATCTAAGTGCAAGGAACAAGTTGAGAAAATGAGCTTACATCTGACCTCAAGTTGAACCAACTGCTCCAATCTCCAAAATCAATGATGATGAAGTGATTGCTGAACAAGAAAAATTGTTCAAAAAGGCTGAAAAGGTAATCACTAGATTTGATAGTATGAAGGAAGCTTTAGCACTATCATGTGATGAAATTTCCCAGCTTAAGACCGAGAAATCTCTACTTAAATCTGAACTCACCCTCCTTAAGGAGCAGATAAAGAGCATGACTCCTCTTACTGTTAAAAATAATTTTCTAACAGAACAGAACTCACTTCTTAAAGTTCAAAACGATGAATTGGTTGCTCAAATTACTGATCTTAAAAAGATTACAAATGAGTGGTCCAATTCTCGTGTCACTATGGAGAATATATTTGAGTCCCAAAAGGTCAGTGGTGATAAAAGTGGCTTGGGATTCTCATCAACTAGTGACAACTTTAAATGTGATGTCTGTGCTGAAAGAGATAGTGAATTTACTAACCATCAAACTTTTGAAATTCCCAAGGAAAAACATTCTAATTCAATGGGTAAAGGACAGGAAAAAGTCAAGAGACAAACATTCCATTATGTCTACCCAACGAAGCAATTTGGGAAAGCTAATGGGAAAGATATAGCTACAGATGAATCATCCTCTAGCAAAATCCCTCTTAAAACCAAGAGAGCTCCTTCTTCGAGTGCTCATTATGCGTCTAGAAGCCACGTGCCTCATCGTCGTGCGCCTCCTAGCCTTATGCGCCCTCCTATATCAAGCGCTCAAAAATTTCAAAAGAAGGATTTTGTTAAGGCTAGTCCATCTAACCCAAAGAAGAATGCTATCCCAAAGAAAAGTAAAGAGTTTATGAAAACTCATGTGATTGGTGGCTTTCATCATTGTTCCATTTGTGATTGTTCTGGACACAAGGCCGTGGAATGCCTTTTGCGATTCACTCCCAATGCCAAAGGACGTAAAAACCCTAAGGTCAAGCAAGAGTGGGTTGTCAAAAGTTGCTAACCCTAGGACCCAAAAGGAATAAAGGGGACCTGCTTAAATGTCTATATTTCAGGTTCTTTGTTTCATGGCTGGGGCTTCAAAAGCTAGAAATTATGAATGGATTCTCGATAGTGGGTGTTCAAGACACATGACTGGAGATGAATCCTTATTAGAAGATGTCCATGAAGAAAGAGGTCCCTCAGTAACATTTGGTGATAATAACAAAGGTCAAGTTGTTGCATATGGAAAGCTCAAGAAAGACAAAGTGTGCATTGAAAGAGTCTCTCTCGTCGAAGGGCTCAAGCACAATTTATTATCCATATCTCAATTCTGCGACAAAGGATTAGAATGCCATTTCACCTCAACTCAATGTCTTATCAAGAATGGCAAAACTAGAGCTACATTACTCACGGGATATCGTAAGACAAATATTTACATTATTGATTTCCATAGTATGAACTCTAGTACTAATCTTTGTTTTGTAGCAAAAAGTGTGAGCGAAAATAGTTGGCTGTGGCACAAGCGCTTAAGTCACTTGAACTTTAAATATCTATCTAAACTCAGCAGGAATAACCTTGTTAAAGGACTTCCCAAGGTTGCTGATCATCATGACAAGAAGTGCGCCGCGTGTCAACTTGGCAAACAACCGAAGAAATCTTTCTCCAGCAAGACCAATCCTTCAACTTCTAGATGTTTGCAACTGCTTCACATTGATCTATTTGGACCAGTCACCACTGCAAGTATTCGAAAGAACAAGTATACTCTAGTTGTGGTGGATGATTATTCAAGATATACATGGGTGGAAATGATGATCTCAAAAGACGATTGTTACGACATTTTGACCACCTTATTTAGACTGCTCCAAACCCAAAAAGAAGATGACATCGTTAGTGTTCGATCCGACAATGGAACAGAATTCAAGAACAACGGTATTGCTTGATATTGCGACGATCATGGATAGATCACAACTTCTCAATCGCTGGAGTTCCTCAACAAAATGGGGTTGTGGAAATAAAGAATAGAACGTTGATTGAAGCGGGAAAGACGATGATAGCTGAAGCAAAACTGTCTAAGTACTTTTGGGAAGAAGCTATTAACACAGCATGTTTTACTCAAAATCGTTCCCTCATCAACAAACTTCATAACAAGACCCCGTATGAACTTTGGCGTGGTAGAACTCCCAACATTGCATTCTTCAAGATCTTTGGTTGCAAATGTTATATCCTCTACAACGGAAACGAACATAGAGGTAAATTCGATGCCAAAGCCGACGAAGGTATTTTTGTTGGGTATGCCAAACATTCTAAAGCTTTTCGCGTTTTTAATAGAACTACATTAGTGATAGTTGAATCTGTACATGTTACATTTGATGAACATTCTCTCCTTGAGCCACATTTGGCTCCAAATGTTGCTGATGATTCTGTTGAGCTTAATGATACAGGTGCTCCTATTTATGTTGCGCCTACACAAGAGCAGAATCTATCAACTCAAGGAAATCCATCAACATCAGTTGCTCCAAATTCCTCATATGTCGCGCCCCATGAGTCATCAGCTGCGCCTCACTCACATGTTGCGCCTCTTGATGCCTCTTATGCGCCTATATCTTCAGCTGCATCTGGTGTAAACTCAAGTTTCAACTCTACACCAATTCAACCCCCAAATTTTTATGATTTAGAATCTGGTGAAGATGTACCAATTGAAGACCTTCAAATTACTACGGCTCAACCTAACTTACCTCTTGAAATTCGTGAAGTTAGAGGTCACCCAATCAATAATATCATTGGTGATCTAAACGTTGGTGTTCGTACAAGGAGAGCTACAAACTTTGATGCTTACACTGCATTCATCTCTCAAATTGAACTGAAGAAGGCTGATGAAGCGCTCCAAGATCCTAATTGGGTTGTTGCTATGCAAGAAGAACTCAATCAATTTGAACGATGTAAGGTTTGGACTCTTGTTCCAAGACCAAATAATCAAGGAGTGATTGGTACGAAATGGGTGTTCAGAAACAAGATGGATGAGAATGGAACCATCACAAGAAACAAAGCTAGATTGGTTGTACAAGGCTATAGACAAGAAGAAGGAATTGATTACGATGAAACGTTTACGCCCGTAGCAAGACTTGAAGCTATCAGATTATTTCTAGCCTACGCAGCTCACAAGGACTTCAAGCTATATTAAATGGATGTGAAGAGCGCGTTTCTTAATGGTGAACTCCAAGAACAAGTCTACATTGCTCAACCACCTGGGTTTGAAGATTCACAATTTCCAAATCATGTGTACAAACTCCAGAAAGCTTTGTATGGACTCAAACAAGTACCAAGAGCATGGTACGATACACTATCAAAATTTCTCATTGAAAAAGGCTTCACTCGCGGTAAAATCGATACAACTCTTTTCATTACCAAGCATAATGGTCATAAATTACTTGTTCAAATTTATGTTGATGATATTATATTTGGTTCTACTAATGAATTGTTGTGCAAGCGCTTTGAGAAACTAATGAAGAGCAAGTTTGAAATGAACATGATGGGAGAACTCACATTCTTCCTCAGGCTTCAAATCAAGAAAATGAATGAAGGCATATTCATCAATCAAGCCAAATAAACAAAGGACTTAATCAAGAAATTTGGACTTGAGAACGCCAAAGCATACGATACTCCAATGGCTACCGGCAACAAACTCGACAAAGATTTAAAAGGTAAACGTGTTGATCAAACGCTCTATCGAGGTATGATTGGCTCACTCCTTTATCTTACTGCTAGTAGGCCTGATATTATGTTTAGTGTTTGTGTTTGTGCTCGTTATCAATCTGACCCTAGAGAAGCACACTTAATTTCTGTGAAACGTATTATAAGATATCTCTCCGGCACTGTTAATCTTAGACTTTGGTACACCAAAGATTCGAACTTTAAACTTGTAGGTTATTCAGATGCGGACTATGCAGCGTGCACAATTGATAGGCAAAGCACTAGTGGCACTTGTCATTTCCTCGGATATCGACTTGTGTCATGGCCGAGTAAGAAACAAGCTTCTGTATCTGTCTCAACAAACGAAGCTGAATATATCGCTGCGGGAAGTTGTTGTTGTCAAATACTATGGATGAAGCAGCAATTGGTTGACTATGATATCATTGAAGAAAATTGTCACATCTACTGCGACAACACATCAACAATTGCGGTTTCTGAAAATCCTGTCATGCACTCCAAGACCAAACACATCGATATCAAATATCACTTCCTCAAAGACCACGTGGAGAAAGAAATATACATTTGGAACACGTGGGAACCGACTATCAAATCGCCGACATTCTAACGAAAGCACTTGACGCGAAACGGTTCATATTTTTTAGAGGTGAAATTGGTATGCTTGAACTCAACTAAAATTTGTTACAGTTTTTGTCAATACTAATGATTTTATGTCTCGTTGAGTTATATGAGTATATTAGGTTCAAATGATAAATCATTTCAAGTTTCAAGGAAACTCTGCGCGCCCAATACTTTTGCGCGCCCTAAACTTTATGCGCGCCCAATACTTCTACACGCTCAACTCTCTGCGCGCCCAATTCCAACGCGCGCCTAGCATTCAATGCCTCGTAAGTCATTCTGCGCGCCTAGATGAGACTATGCGCCTCTTTATGACTGCGGCTCAATCAATGCTACCATATTAACTCCCTCAATGATTGAGCGCTTTAAAGTTTCACAAGTACCAGGTATGATTGTTCTCATTTATTATAGGAATATTTGTATTTTGACATTCCATTAATTGTTCAAGGGTACCTGTGCAATTAATTTTTCCCTCGTTTTACGTTTTTCGAAAAATTTTATTTTCTGGGGATTTATTTCTTGCACCCCAAACTTACACCAAAACAGATGTTTTTGGGGTTTGTGCAAAAATTAGTCAAAATTGCTCATACACTTAAAGGGAAAGTGGAACAGTTTTTCCCTTACCCAAAATGTCACATCAAAGTACTTTGGGTCATTCAGCATTAAATAGCCATCACCTCCAAAAATCCCTCATTAATGCCTTGTCCTTTTTAGCCATAATGAGCCGAAATCTTGTTTCCCCTCATTAAATGCCCATCCTTTCAACTTCCCATCTTTTTAAAATTTTAACCCTATTATTTCCTTATTTGTGCAATATTTTCTTTCCCTAACCTATATATTTGACCCTTCATTTCTTTTTCATCATTGCCTAAAAACTCAATCCCTCACCAACTCTCTCTCTTCTCTCTCTTAGTCTCTCTCTTCCCCGACTCTCTTTCTCTCTCTCTGTTCATCTCTTTCTCTCTCTACTTTCATCACTTTTCTCTCAATTTCTTCTCTATTTTCTCTCTATATATAAATTTATGGGTTCTAAGAGAACAACAAAGACAACCCAAGACGAAATGGTATGATCTCAACCCTTAAACTCCTAAATTTCTGCAATTTTTTTCTGTTTCATCATTTTCTGGTTCTTCGTCTTTTCATAAACCCGGATGCCCTTTTTCTTGATAAATCTTGTTTCGGTGATCCGTTTTCAAAATCGTTTGTTAGGTTATGTTCGATTTGTGTTTTAGATTCTTTATAACTAAACTTTTCAACGATCAATGCTTTATATTTTGCGAATCTGAAAATCTTAGATTTTTTACTTTTCGAATTTTCGGTTCTTTAAATTCATTTTCTGGATTTGTTGTTGATTTTTACTTGTTTTGATTTACATATTTGTGATCCTTGTATCATTGCGGTCATTTTGATATATTGTGTGCTTGATTTGGTGAAGTTTCACGAATTATGTGTTCTTGATGTTCTTCAAGCACTCAAGCATGTTCTTCGTGTTCTTCGTTATTTTTGCATGACTTGGGTTTCAAAATTTTCAAAACTTGTTTTTCAAAATTTTCATATTTTGATTCTTAAAACTTACATATGCATGTTTGATATGTGTTTGTGTGTTTTCGTGTGTTTTTATACTTAGTATGAATTTTACATAAGCATGCGCCTGAGTGTTGATTTATGCGCCTAGTTGGTTATGCGCCCCATGACTATATGCGCCTTACTTGATTCATGCGCTTAATAATTGTATGCGCCCTATGCAAATACAAATGTTATGCGCCTCAATCAACTCATGCGCCTAGAGACATTATGCGCCTAAACATTTATGCGCCTAAATTTTACTTAGTCAAATTCTTATGTTTAATTTTTACTTAGTATATTTCATAGAACCATATTATGCGCCTTGTATTTGTATGCGCCTACAACATATATGCGCCTAATAATAGTATGCGCATGCTATTTCTTATGCGCCTATATATTGTCATGCGCCTATTCTATACTTAGTTCATTTTATGATTCTATGCGCCTTATACACTCCTAACTTAAATCATTGTTATGTTTTCAGGATCCTGCTAATTTCAGACCCGGTGAGACAATAGATCTTGCTGAGCTTTCTCTTGATCCAATGGGGATGGAAATTCTTTCAACCATTCACACCGCTGGACTCACTCCATTATTCACGCTGGAGCAACCATTCTATTCTCCGCTCCTTGTTGATGAATTTTTCTCAATAGCAGCTCTAGTTGAGACTCCAGCAGATGGATTCGTGCGCTACCAGATTTGCGCCACATTTCAGAACATTCCTATCACTATCTCAACGGGCACAATCAAGAATATAGTGAGCTTTAGCACTACTGGCCCTCAGGGTGTTTCTGGTCAACCGAACTCTTACTCAGTTGCGGCTCAGAATACAGTAGCGCGTACTTATCTCAATGTCCCTACTCTTCTGAATAACATCAAGAATGTTGAGATAAAGGATGGTGGTGATCTGCTCGCTCATATAGCGCATCTGGTTGATACTTCTATTGTATTCAAAACCGGCAATGTGAATAGATTCACCGTCGAGCAGTGGGAGTATACTGCTGCTATCATGGGAAAAACCAGATTGAATTGGCCTCAGATTTTGTTCAAAACTCTATCTGACCAAATTGATAAGTATAACAAGAACAAGTCTGAAGGGAAGACGAAGTTCAAAACCTACTGCAGAATACTCACGAAGATATTTCTCACTTATCCTGCGCTTGCTGATTTCCTCGCTCAGAACCCAGCTTATCAAACCACTAAAGTTCCAATTTTTGGGAAAGACAACCTTGTCTTGAAAAGGCGCAAGAAGCGCATGGCAAAGCGCCCGCCTAGGGTAAAGAGTGCTCAGTTGGTTGATGAAACCACTGACTCAGATGAGGATGCAGATGGGGCAGAAACTGAAGCAGCACCTCGCGCAGAACCAACAGTTGTTCCAGGCGCAGAAAAAGGGAAAGGAAAAAGGGTTGCTGAAGGAACAAGTAAACCCCCTAAGCGCCCAAGAGGTGATACTGAAGATGAGAAGGAACTGAAGCGCGCAAAAGAAGCCAGTAGACTGGAAGGGCAGAACAAAAGGGATGAAGAATACAAGTTAAAACAGGCTGCTGACTTATCCAAGTCTGAAAGGCGCAAAGGTGCAGGGTCTAGCGCTGATGTATGTTACGTTAAATCCGCAAGTGCACGGGTTTTTATAGTATAGATAGTGCAAGAGCGGGTCGATCCCACGAGGACAACATACTTTAAAAAATGTTTTGCTTTGAAAAAGAAATAAAGAAAAGAAAATGATTGGGGGTATAGAATTTGTTTGTCACTAACTAGAAATGATTGCAAAATACTCTTAACTTAGATTAAAAACGCTTTATATTTAAAAAATTCCTGGGATTGGGACTTAAACTATCATACGTTCATCATTTTATTATGCTCTCTTTTAGATTAAAGGTTTCATTTTAAACAAGGGTGGTACGCTATGTTGTGTCAACTTCTTAATTAAGGCTTAAAACACATGTATTTTAATACTAATTATGCCCTATCTCTCGATGGCCCATAATTAGTAAAAATCCATTAAGTTCTTATAAAAATTCCACGTACTTCCACTCAAGGAGCACCCCTAGGCCATTAATATACTCTCGTGATTAATGAAACCCAGTCAGTTCATATGGTTCCGTTAATCGAGATTCACCGCTAGGTCCTTCTCTCGATTAACTGAGGTTCATACAAAACATGGAGCTCATCATGGTTGTAGGCGTTTTGATACATTATGAAAGGATTGTTTAAGATGAAGAGAAGAAGAAAGAAAGCATAAATAAAAGTGATGAACAAATGATGTAAAGTATCCAATCCCAAGGAAAGAGAGGATTGCTCACTAGTCATTTTATGTAAAATAAGAACAAGCATTAAAATAAGGATAAAGGAAGAAATACTTATTCAGATTTGATATGGAAATATAAGGCAAATTGAAGAAAACCTCGAGAACTTTTATTACTTCACCCTTTGAATGTATTGAAACACTTTTGTGAATGAAAAATAACAATATAATGAGACTAAAATTTGCTAGAGTAATATTACAATGATTTCTGGATCCTCTAACTAATGATTTTTACTTCTATTTATAAGCCTTGGAGGAGGGGGGAGGAATCACTTCACAAAAACTGGAAATTCACGAAAAGGCATTCTTGAACAGGTGCACTGGCACGGTCGTGCCTTGTATTTTGGCACGGTCGTGCCATAATTTGATCTCAGATGATTCTTCTCGGTGGATTTGGCATGGTCGTTCCATTTTCATAGGCACGGTCGTGCCAGGCAATAATTCTGACTTTTCTTCCTTTTTCTTCCCGGCTTGATCCATATCACTCCGATTGTTCCTTTTCACCACTTAAGCATTATTCTTGCCCAAAAAGGTCCCTAAAAATCTGTTTCATCCACAAACACTACCAACAAGCATAATATCCAAAAATAAAGATAAAAATTGAATTAAATAATTAGATTTTAACTATATTAAGATAAAAAGATGTAATATTTAGACCCTAAATGACTATAAAATAGCCATTTATCAATTCCCCCACACTTAAATCTTGCTTGTCCCTAAGCAAGTTATAATTTAAAAATGGAGTAAAAAGGAGTATAAAAATGACAAGAGAGAAAATATAAAGACAAGGTGTATAATCAGTGCTCCCTCAGAATATTGTTATGTAAGTATTGCCTTCATAAAATTCCTTCCTTCTAAGTTTTCCATCCCAATAAATTTGTGAAAAAGAATGTAGGATGATTTTGAAGGGTAAAATAGAAAAGTTCGAATGCTAACATAACATGAATAAATTCATTAAATAAGAGCATATTGAAATAACCAAATGAAATTGTGGGACATAAATTTGAATTAAGAATTATATTCACTCTTATTAGAGTGCTTTGTGAAGAAATTAATTATGCTTAGTGATACATTTCTTAAACCATGACTTTTATTCTTTGACAAAGATATCCATATTTTGTTATGCATTTTGAATCACAAAAATGATGAGAGATGGAGGAAGGTAGTGGAAATAGGCTATAGATTATTATGATTGAACGTGGCAATTGAGTTCTTGTTTTTTTTTTGAATCGTCACACTCTATAATGATATATTCATTTAGATATTCGAGTGGACGATCAAAAGAAGAATATTATGATTTAAATAGCCTTTAAAAGTGGAAATGGAAAGATGGATTAAACTGAAATTTTTGTGATTCATGAGCATAACAAGGATGAATTTCTTTAGAAAAGATTAGAAATGAAAGTTTTTGATATGTATACACAAGAATGTTTTAAAAATCTCACAAGTATATTGTATTCAAACTTAAATGTCCACAAACCCATTAAATAAAGTAATGCTTCTATTCAATAGGATTTAGAAGTTTATATTAATTTTGAAAATTTTCTATTTATCAATCAATATAATCCTAAGTTATTTTTACCAAATTTCTCAAGAAGTAAAAATTAGAAGGAAGTAAGTTTACTTAGGCAAATGATAATAAAGATAACATTCTCATCAATGGGAGCATTGGTAATATTTTTATTTTTATTTTTTTTTAAACCTCAAAAGAAAGAGATTCTACTTCCCTCCCCCCCCCCCCACACTTAAATCAAACATTGTCCTCAATGTTTTAAAATAGGACAACTTTTAAAGAAAAACCTTGAGGAGGAGAAAAATGAGAAGAACAAAATAACAATATATAAAACAAAAATAATCCATCGGTTACCATCCCGATGATGCTTGTTTAAGGTCATTAGCTCGACCCCTTTCTTATAACTGGAATGGGCAAGGAATGGTATTGTAATGGCCTATTGTTCTTGACAATCCGCCATTCCATGCCCATTGGAATGATTGAGCTTCTGCGGTCGATACACGCACGCCACCCCGGTTTGCTTCCCTTCTTTGGTACCTTACCCTTTGGTATGGATTTTTCAATTTTATCTCTAGTAGGGCACTTATTTTTAATTTCACATTCCTTGCTCATAGATTCTAACATGTTAACACCGGAGCAAGGGTTCTTAAGATTTGGATTTTTTATTAATTTAAATCCTACTTTCTCATTCCCTACGTTTAAAGAAAGTTTACCATTTTTAACATCAATGATTGACCCTGCGGTGGCAAGAAATGATCTACCTAAGATAACGGGAATGTTATTGTTTTCTTCCATCTCAAGAACTAAAAAGTCGACCGGGATGTTTAATTTCCCGACTCGACAAGGAATGTCTTCCATAATACCCACCGGAGTCTTAATGGAACGGTCCGCTAATTGTAAAGTTATTGTGGTGGGTTTGATTTCCCCCACACCTATTTTCTTACTAACCGATAGCGGAATGAGGCTAACACTTGCCCCAAGATCGAGTAATGCGTTCTCAACATTGAAATTACCTATGTTGCAAGGGATAGAGAAAGTGCCGGGATCTTTTAATTTTGGAGGTAATTTTCTTTGTAAAACGGCACTTACCTCTTCCGTTAGTGCAATAGACTCAAACTCCTCAAGTCTCCTCTTATTTGAAAGAATTTCTTTTAAAAATTTTGTGTAGGAGGGCATTTGTTTTAAAACATCAATAAAAGGAACATTGATGTAAATTGATTTTAAAACTTCTAAAAATTTTGAAAATTGTTTATCAAGATTTGCCCTCGCCAATTTTTGAGGATAAGGTATTGGCGGATCAAAATTTCTAGAAGGTATTGGGGAGTCCGTCCCCTTTTCAACTTCCTTATTAGTTTTAAAAATTTGAGGAGTTTGACTATGGTTATTCTCGCTAAGGTTTTTTTCTTTTCCACTCCCGCTAGTTATTACATTAGCGTGCTCATCTGGCCTTTACGTTTGACCGGGAAGGCTCCCTTGTGGTGTAAACGAAGCATTGGCTTGTTGAGAAATTTGGTTCTCTAGCATTTTACTATGTGCGGCTAGATTATCGAACCTGCTATTTAATGCCTTTAAACTTTCCATAACTTCATTGTTGATCTTATCTTGTGTATTTTTATTTTCGACCATGAAGTCCATTATAAGATCTAACTTTGATTTAGGGGGAGGGAAAGAATTATTGTTGAAATTTGATGTGAATCCCGGTGGTTGATTAGAAGGTTGAGGGTTCAAAACATTATTGCTCTTATAGGAAAAATTGGGGTGATTTTTCCATTCGGGATTATATGTATTTGAATACATACCCCCATTTTTCCCATAAGAGTTTACAAAATTTGCTTGCTCACTAGGGGTAGTGTCAAGCAATTCACAACCTTGGGTACTATGTGAGTTAGACCCACATAGTTCACAAAAAACGTTTACATTGGCCACAGGATTCACATTTAGATTTTCAAACTTTTTTAGAATCATGTCAACCTTAGATGAGAGGGGAGTAACAGCATCGATAGTGTACTTACCTGAAATTCCTTGTGGTTGCTCCCTTTCATTGGACCATTGATAATGGTTCAAAGCTATATTCTCGATCAAGTCATAGGCTTCGTCCACCGTTTTATTCATTAATGCCCTTCCTGCTGCGGCATCTATGGTCTCCCTTGTCTTGAACATGAGACCGTTGTAGAATGTGTGCACGATCAACCACTTTTCAAGCCCGTGGTGTGGGCACATCCTTAAAAGCTCCTTGTATCGCTCCCAAGCATCATAGAGTGATTCGTTACTGTTTTGACTAAAGTTTGTAATCTTAGTCCGAATCTGAGCGGTCTTGGATGGTGGGAAAAAGCGTCCAAGAAAAGCTTCCTGAACTTGGTCCCATGTTGTTAATGAATTGTGGGGGACCGAGTTCAACCATTGTTTTGCCTTTTCCTTCAAAGAGAATGGAAAAAGGCGCATCCGTATCGCTTCGGGTGTGACACCGAGAACTCGAGTGGTGTCACAATACTCCAAGAAGGATTGGATGTGAAGGTGTGGATCTTCAAGTGCCGAGCCTCCAAATTGGTTGTTCATAACCATGTGTAGAAGTTGAGGCTTAATTTCAAAATGGGCTGCGTCTGCATTTGGAATGACAATGGGTGTCCTAGTCCCCGGGGTACTTGGATTGACAAAGTCCCGAAGGGTCCTATGTAAGGGTGTAGCGGGTTCTCCGTTATTACCCTCATTATTTTCACCGTTCCGTGCCATATTCTCTTCTAGTACTTCTCTTAGTCTTCTTAACCTTTCGTGAAAGGTTCTTTCAGGTTCCGGATCAAACTCTTCAAGTATGATTCGGGCTCTTTTCATATACTCCGAGAGTACCTAAATGAAAAAAATTTAAAGACACAAATTCTTTGACGGGATGTTAGATAATCAACAAAAATAAAAAATAAAACTAAAACTAAAAACAAAAAGCAAAAGAAAAATTTTGAAAGTAAACCGTTGTCCCCGGCAACGGCGCCAAAAACTTGTTACGTTAAATCCGCAAGTGCACGGGTTTTTATAGTATAGATAGTGCAAGAGCGGGTCGATCCCACGAGGACAACTTACTTTTAAAAAATGTTTTGCTTTGAAAAAGAAATAAATAAAAGAAAATGATTGGGGTTATAGAATTTGTTTGTCACTAACTAGAAATGATTGCAAAATACTCTTAACTTAGATTAAAAACTCTTTATATTTAAAAAATTCCTGGGATTGGGACTTAAACTATCATACGTTCATCATTTTATTATGCTCTCTTTTAGATTAAAGGTTTCATTTTAAACAAGGGTGGTACGCTATGTTGTGTCAACTTCTTAATTAAGGCTTAAAACACATGTATTTTAATACTAATTATGCATTATCTCTCGATGGCCCATAATTAGTAAAAATCCATTAAGTTCTTATAAAAATTCCACGTACTTCCACTCAAGGAGCACCCCTAGGCCATTAATCTACTCTCGTGATTAATGAAACCCAGTCAGTTCATATGGTTCCGTTAATCGAGATTCACCGCTAGGTCCTTCTCTCGATTAACTGAGGTTCATACAAAACATGGAGCTCATCATGGTTGTAGGCGTTTTGATACAATATGAAAGGATTGTTTAAGATGAAGAGAAGAAGAAAGAAAGCATAAATAAAAGTGATGAACAAATGATGTAAAGTATCCAATCCCAAGGAAAGAGAGGATTACTCACTAGTCATTTTATGTAAAATAAGAACAAGCATTAAAATAAGGATAAAGGAAGAAATACTTATTCAGATTTGATATGGAAATATAAGGCAAATTGAAGAAAACCTCGAGAACTTTTATTACTTCACCCTTTGAATGTATTGAAACACTTTTGTGAATGAAAAATAACAATATAATGAGACTAAAATTTGCTAGAGTAATATTACAATGATTTATGGATCCTCTAACTAATGATTTTTACTTCTATTTATAAGCCTTGGAGGAGGGGGGAGGAATCTCTTCACAAAAACTGGAAATTCACGAAAAGGCATTCCTGAACAGGTGCACTGGCACGGTCGTGCCATAATTTGATCTCAGGTGATTCTTCTCGGTGGATTTGGCATGGTCGTGCCATTTTCATAGGCACGGTCGTGCCAGGCAATAATTCTGACTTTTCTTCCTTTTTCTTCCCGGCTTGATCCATATCACTCCGATTGTTCCTTTTCACCACTTAAGCATTATTCTTGCCCAAAAAGGTCCCTAAAAATCTGTTTCATCCACAAACACTACCAACAAGCATAATATCCAAAAATAAAGATAAAAATTGAATTAAATAATTAGATTTTAACTATATTAAGATAAAAAGATGTAATATTTAGACCCTAAATGACTATAAAATAGCCATTTATCAATGTACGCGCGCCTGCCACTAATGCGCCTCCTACTGTTCAAGCGCCTATCAACACTCCTGCTAATCTATCTTCTGAACGTTAAAGTCTTAAAGACCAAATATCAGCTGATTTATTTAGTGAATTTAGTGAAGATACAGCTCAGGGGGAGCCAGATCCGTTAAGGCGCAAATCACCTTCTGCGCCCCCTACTATTTCAGTGGAGCCTACTTCAAGTGATGAATATCTGCCTTCTCCTCGCGCTCCTACTAAATCATCTCCTGCGCCTCGTACTTCTCATGCGCCTCCTCCTACCACTCCTGATATGAGTGTTGTTATTTCACTTCTACAGCAACTCCAGTAAGGCCAAGCTCAAATGAACTCACAGTTAGAGCTTCATACTACCATGCTTACTCAGCAAGCTGATGAGATTGCTGCCATTAAGGAGGAGATGAAGCGCATAGATGCCAATATCAAGGACAAACATTTCCTGACTCCTCAACAATGGAATGACGCTATTGATCAAATGAATGATCTTTTCAAAGGCACTCTTGCCTCCCTTCATGAGCGCATAGATGGTGGCATCAAACTCACTGATGGCCAAGATTTCATTAATGCTATAAGGGAGGTAGAGTTGAACATAGCGGGTGATATAAGGAAGTTGTTTGAAATGGTGGCTGGAGATAGCCAAAAATTGCTGAGTGTGGTTGATAAACTCAAGGAAGTTAAGAATGAGCTAGAAATCCTAGGTTTAACTGTGTATGGTGCTGATCCTGGCGCAGAACCCAAAGCTTCTGAAACTCCTGCGCCTCCAGCTCCTGAAACTCCTGCGCCCTCTTCCAGCTCTGCTCCTGGCGCGCATATTGACATTAATTCACTGCTTTCAAAGATTGAAGTTTTGAAGGAATTATTTGTCACTCACTTTAATGCCGCGCATTCCAGTGCAGACAGGCGCGCAGATAGAGTTTCCGCTGATATACTTACTGCTCAAACTGCTGTTGAAGCTAACTTTCAAGCCTTCACTGAAAACTTTTCACAGCAGCAGTCTATCACTCAGCGCACCATTGATGAATATCAAAACATCAATGTGAGTCATTTGCGCTATAACAGAGATGGTGTCACAGATACTCAAGGTGTAATAAACCGTTGTCATCAACTTTCCAAGCAAATCCAGAGCTCCGTCTCATAAATTGAAGAAGGATTGAAGGATGAAGACGCGCCTCAAAATCCTTAGTTTTTCTTTGTTTGTAAGTTGTTAAAACTTTTTGTGATTAGAAATCTATTAGTGATTTAGTGCTTACATGTTTTAGCACCTCTTTTGATTTTGTTCTGTTCAATACTTGTAATCTGTAACTCCTACATCCCAAGTATTAATGAGAACAAAGCATCATGTTTATCTCAAACTTTGTTCATTCAAACTACTTGTTTGTAGAACAATGAATGTTTTGTTTAAAATCATATGCATTACATTTAAACTGCTTCATATTTTATGCATTAAGTTTAAATTTTGTTTAAACAGATTTCAAAACTGAAACTCATATCATTCTTGAATGTGTTATAAACTGTTGTTTCTATCTTTCCATTTGTAATGTTTTATCCTTATTGGAATAGATTAGAAATCTATATCTTGGACTAGTGTGTGCATTAACTTGAGACATGATTTACCAATTTCATTTATTTGGACATGTTATTATCAAGTATAATGTTTGTCCCTGATATAGTAGGTAATGGCATCAATCAAATAGGGGGAGATTGTTGGGTATGCCCACTTATATCTCAGTTTCAATGTAATAGGATTGATTAGATTTGATTGATCCATCACCTAAGTTTTATTTCATGGACTTTAGACCCACATGTAAGAAGTATTTATACTTCATTTTTTAGGTTGTCCATTGTAATAGAACAGGCCTAGGAATAGGGCAAGAAGATCAAAGTTGAAGAAAATCACTCATTGAATTTGAGCCACGCGCCTATGCGCCCCTTCATGCTATGCGCCATGCGCCCTTTAGCGCGCGCATATAGCCTCGTGCCTCAAAGATCCACGCGCTTTGTTACGCGCCTCAAATGGACCATGCGCTCTAATGGCTCAACGCGCCTCATCATTGTTGATTTTACACTCATTGATTTATTGAAGATTCAAAGACTTGAAGAGATTCAAACTACGCCAATGATCCAACGGTGGTTAAATAACACGTATGCACCCGCATCTAAGGACATCTATCCATAACAGTCATATTTGTGTTATGTGTCTAACGGCTATAAAAGGACACGTGCTCCACTCAATGAGCGACAGCACATCCGTCCTTTCTCTGACTCACCAAGGATTTCCAACGGCTAGTTTTTGGGGCTCTACTATAAATATCCCATAACTTCAACCATTTGAAGTTGCTAAAAGAATTGCTAAGAATTTCAAGAATTTCTCTCTCAAGCATTTGTTGAAGATTTGAAGATTGCCTTTGTTATTTCCAAAATTCTCAAGAACATCTTCATAACTTCATCCTTAGCCCAGATCCTCAAGCTATAACACTTTAGTTTTCTTGTGCTCTCAATCTCAAAGATCTAAAGAGCCTTGATACTAAAATCACACACGCACCTCTTTAAGTTTGATCACTTAGATCTTTCTTTAAGAGATACACCGGTTATTGTTTTGGATTTGTTCATTCATAGAATATAAGATCTTGAGTTAGTGTATAAGCTCAAAAGTTGTAATTTGTAACACTCACTCATTATATAAGATCTCCATTAGAAATCCAAGACTAACCATCTTGGTAGAGGACGTAGATCATTTTCCCGATCGAACCTCTCCAAATAGCTCTTGTTCATATCTTGCTATTTTCCTTACAAGTTCATATCATATCTAACTACTTGCTTGTTTATTTATTGTAGATTGATTGATTGAATTGTGTTGTGTTTGTTATATCATTTGCCTTAGTTTCTTATTTCACCCACTTTAAGCCAAAATACTTAGAGTGTGTGTGCGCCCCCTTTATCATACTTTGCGTCTATTTACATTACTAAATTCCGCTGTGTATTTCACTCACTCACTTAGGCGCATATCATAACGCTTACTTGATAAAGTGCGCATTTGCAATTGAGTTTATCAAGGGTACGAAAAGAATTTTAAAATAGCTATTCACCCCCCCTCTAGCTATTTTTCATACCCTTGTTGCCCTTTGGGACCAACAATTTCACATAAACTTAATATTCCATAAATCAAAATATATTACATCTCAAAATCTCTAAAACAATGTACAAATATCACTAATAAATCGAAATGATCACTAAACTGCTCCGTCCCAAATCTTTTTATCTCGAATCCCGATCAACAGTCAACTGCAAAACTGAAACTGGAGGGGGGTGAGCTGGGGGCCCAGTAAGAAAGGGGATACACAGTATCACAGAAGCCAAAGGAACACAATAATTCAAATAACACAGTCCATGAAATTATAAATATGGACGTACCATAAAGACTTAAATTTCATAAATCGAATACCAATCGATCATACTTCACAGTCTGATGCACTAATTATGTTCGGGTCTAGTAGTCTAACAATCAAAACACAAATTCAATCTCAATCGTTGGCGCCCACTCTCGGAGCCGAACCAACGCAATCACAATAACAAAGTCCACTTCGACCGTCACATAATTAGCTACACCAGTACCATTCCATATAACAAATCTCATTTATTTTGAGAATCAAAACACATATAGCATGCTTTCGATAAAAATAATACTTTTCGAATCAATTTCAATATCAAAGCAATTATCAAATTGGACGGAACAATCAATATGCGTATCAATAAAACGGAGTACAACGATAGGACGTAAACAAAAAGAATAATCACGTGATTAAACTGACACAGAATCGACACTGCATAGTCTCTCTTACCTCAAAATCGTTAATGACGGATAACCAAATAAATCGGATTGATCCTCGAACTTGAAACTCCAAAATACTCGTATGAACCAATTTTCTCTGCCATAATAACGCACCCTCTAATTCCATGATTTACTTCTAGCCGCTGTCATGCGCAGCCTAGGTCTCCACATGTATGATCTTCTTTATTTTAATTTCTGATGCTAGGTTAACAACAATATATACCTACATAACATTCTACATGGGCCATGTCTAAATATACCTTAACCATCAGTTAGTTTAATTAGCCCATTTAAACACTTCTAACTTAATACTACTAACCCAATATAATAATAAAATTTATAATTAACACAAAGTAACTACGTATACTTAATAACAATAAAGCCCAATTTAAAATTTTAGAATGACCCAATTAACATTCTATTCTTTAAGAGCCCAACTCAAACAAATTATAATCACAAACTATAGCTCAAAATTAATTAAAAACCCAAAATAAAATACTTAAATTTTTGGGGTATTACAAGGATCTTCATTGTAATGTAAGATCTTTTGCAAAGCCTATGAGTTCTTGAAAATATGTGAGCTTTGAAGGTGATTGAGTAATGTATTTATATACACAACTATGAAAGTCAGAAAAGTTTTTTTTTTTTTTCAAAGAAATGAAAGTTGGAAAAGTTCAAAGTTTGAAATCTTGTTTTAAAAGGAAGTATGATAATTTTGAGGGAATAACTATATATGTATATTTGGACATATTTATCCATGACGTGTGTTAAAATTATACTCCGTTCATTCTGAAATGATATAGTATCATTTTTTATTTTGATTATCAAATTGATTGAACTTTGTCTAAAAAAAATACATTTAGCCATGCCAATAAAATCATTGAAATTGTTATTTGATCAGTATATATAATAGGATTAAATAATAATTTGGTCCCTAAACTTGTCAGTTTTTATTAGTTTGGTCTTTCATGAATAAATTTTATTAGTTGGTCCCTTATGAAGGCTTTTTTTTACCAGTATGCCCCTTCTTTCTGTGAGATTTTTCAAAATACCGAATATAACCCTGATACTAATGATAGTATGGTCCCTAAACTTGGCATTTGGTCCTCCATGATGGATTTATATCTTAGTTTGTCTCTTTTATTTATTTTTACTAATTTTATACTATTATATTATATTTAAAAATTGTTTATAATGCACAAAAAATAATTAATTAATTTTAAAAGAGTCTCAAATATTTTTCTCCTCTAATTTTTTCGAGGTATTTAAACTTAAAATTAACTCTTTGATGGGTTTGTATGTTGACAATGTTTATATGATAATTTATAAAAAAATATAATAATATACGTTTAAAAAATATAGTGAGAGAAATAAAACAGATCATTATAAAATAATTCTTTTAATAAATTCAACAATTTCATTCAACCGATTCACATTCAAACCAAAACTTTTTTTTTTAATAATTTGGATTAAAAAAGGAAATTCATTATTAATTTCATGGATTAAAGGCATCAATTTTTAAATACTTAATTACCGATTCCTTGAAAATAAGATTGAAAATTAGCAAAAGCATATAAATGGGAAAAAAATATAATTATATTTTCCAGAAACATGGTATTATTATTAGTTTGGTCACTCACGATGGATATTATTATTTTTCCCCATTTATATGCTTTTGCTAATTTTCAATCTTATTTTTAAGGAATCGGTAATTAACTATTTAAAATTTAAAAAAATGATTCAATTAATCCATGAAATTAATAATTAATTTCCTTTTATAAATCCAAATTATTAAAAAAAATGGTTTGAATGTGAATCGGTTGACAGAAATTGTTGAATTTATTAAAATAATTATTTTTTCTAAAATGTTTTATTTCTCACACTATATTTTTTAAAGGTATATTATTACATTTTTTAAAAAATGATCATGTAAATGTTGTCCACATACAAACCCACCAAAGATTTATTTTTAAGGATGAGTAACTCGAAAAAACTAGAGGAGAAAAATATTTGAGACTCTTTTGAAATTAATTAATTATTTTTAGCGCATTATAAATAATTTTTAAATGTAATTGAATAGTATAAAATTAGTAAAAATAAATAAAAGAGGCAAACTAAGATATAAATCCATCATGGAGGACCAAATTAATATAAGCGCCAAGTTTAGGGACCAAACTATCGTTAGTTTCAGGGTATATTCGGCATTTTGAAAAACCTCACAGAAAGAAGTGGCAAAAAAAAAAACCATCATAAAGGACCAAACTAATAAAATTTATTCATGGATGACCAAACTAATAAAAACTGCCAAGTTTAGGGAGCAAATTATTATTTAATCCTATATAATATGACAATTTTCAATGTTTATTAATTTCAAAAAAAATAGATAAATCTTAAAGTTCAATTGAATTTTTAACTAAAATTAAAATGAGACGTGGAAGGGGGTGATATTTTAAATACTTAACATCTTGACACTATTATAGTATTAGCATTAAATAAACATCTTACGTTTAAAATGAACATTGTTTACAATTAAGAATTATTTCCTTTTTGTTTGTAATGTCTATTTTTGGGATGTAAGTTTAAATGGAGGATTTGTTTGTTTGTTAGGAATCTATCAATTTCACACACTTTTTTTTAAAGTAATTTCACACACTTTTTGTCATTTTTAAATATGGAATTTGGATCCGACGTATTTATATTAGATTGCGCTAAATTCATACTCATTTTCTTCATATAAAACTGTCTTATTTCAGGATTCAGCCATTTAAACTTTCTACAATGAGTTCAAAACAAAAGACTACGAATTCCACAAAGTTAAGAATTCTGAATTTACAATTAAAAACACAAAGAAAATGCCAAAAAATGATGACTCTTGTTAGCGAGTTCAAATCATTTGTGCCGCTTGTATACCATTTCATGCGTCACAAGTGATCTAATAGCTCACAGTTATTGAGATTGACATTAAATTAATATTATCTAAACATGTGAACGGTTGGATTACGAGTGGTACATGCAGGCCCGGCCCTAATGCAAGAAAAGTGAGGCCGTCGCCTGGGGCCTCCGAAATTTTACTCGATTTTAGGTCCCCAAATTATTTGTTATAGTATATGAATATAAATGTTGCATTAGTTGCAATGTTTCTTTCTGTGCTGGTGGTTGAAGGGCTTGTGTTCGATTCTCTCCCACGGCAACTTGCAATTTTAAAGTTTTTACTAACACTTTTCTCTCTCCCTACAGTTTTTTTGCTTTGAGCTTTGGCTTTGGGCTTGTTTACATTATTCCAAACATCATTAACTGGGCTTCCCCATAATTCCCCTAGCTAGCTTGGGCTTTTCTCCTATTTTTAATTAACAAGTTTGATTTGTTCAACACTCAATTAATAAATTGTTTGCCAATTTTACTTCAACATTATGGCAATTTTTTCAATTATTTGCAGTTAGCAACTAATTTTTGGTGGAATATACATTTATATTAATTGAAATTTATCAAGTTATTTCTGTTTTCTTTCTTGCAATCATCTCAACCGCATTAAATACCAAACTCGGTCGTCTAAATCCAAAACTCAATACCTAATTTTTGGAAAAGTTCTATTACTATACATAACTATCTCAAAGCTCGGCTCAATACTTTTAGTAGACTAAAAGATTGAGCCGAGGTCTCTTCAATTAAGAGAACAGACGTTATTTATCGGATGGGAATAGACCGGCGTGTTATAAAGTATCCATTGCGGCAAACTCAAATTTGATCTCTTTCCATACCTCACAAGCAGAAAATAGCTCAGGACTCCATTTGGCAGCCTTCCGGATAATTGTTGTTAGTCTACAATTCAATTTCGTTTCCATGTGTACAAAAAATGCTAAAACCTAAAAATAATACTCCAATAGAAAAGACGAAAAGTCGAAAAAAGAAGTAGAGATTCGAGAATGCAACCGCATGGTTGCCTGGAATTTAAAGGCTCCAATTAAATAGTTCGTCTAGGGCCCCAAAATTAACAAGACCGGCCCTGGGTACATGGAGTGACACACAAAAGTGGTACCGGAGATCTCGACTCCTTGTTAGCCAAAACATTTTTCTTCTTATAAATTCGAAGTATGTACAGTCAGCTCTGGAGCTATAAAGAAAATCAATTATAAGAAAATACTCTCTTTGTCTCGGAAAGATAGTCTCATTTTGATTTTTTATGGTTATCAAAAATAAACTTTGACCAAACATTAATATCAATTTAATGATCATAATGAAATTTTAAAAATTGTTATTGATAAATCTCTTAATGATTTATCACTTACAAATTTTAGAATTTTACTAGAATAATTAGATCGTTACCAATAGTTCATCAAAGTTCATTTATGTTGACCATAAATAATCAAAATAATACTATCTTTACTAGAGGTGGAGTATAATTTTGAGAACCTAATCCTCAGAGTAATTTGATAGGATTTTTTTCTAGATAGTACTTCTTGTTAGTCTACAAGCCTATGGCCCATCCAAACCACTGCCAGCCCATTATCAATGCGTCCAAACTCCAATTAAACTCCAAATCACAAGCTATCTATAAAATATTTTCATTAATATGTTTTTTTTTTTTTTTTAAAGGCAAACAACATACTTGCATTAATTTGGATTCATAAAATGGCTCTTCAGTTCACATGAGTTAGAGACTAATCTCAAATATAATTTGCCGCTGAATATTTTACAAACATGATTAAAAAAAAAATGAAAGCAAATGATAATTAGTTACATGCATTTATAAAAAATACATATGTCGCGCGTACAACCGAATTAAAAAATATCCCAACTACAAAAACGGATGTGATTGTGAATGAGTTTGTAATCTATTACAAATTTGATTAGAGAGATACACAAGCTTTCTTCACATATATTATGCTTTTTCCCATGTTTAATATTCTATTTTAGACTTTGTTTGGCAATGTTATGGAACAAACGAATGTCTCTCCATGTGTAACTTGGAAACTGACGTAAATTGGCATTCAAAAAATCCACTCGAAGAAAAATTTGACATTGATAACACTACTAAGGCATTCAGGTCAAGAATAAACTTCTAACCGTACTTCTCAGACATAGCAAAACAATCTACCTGTAAGAGACAATGATCCCACTAGTGGTCAAGAATATCCTTATGTACTTGAAAAGAACTAAGGATGCATTCTTGATGGTTGTTGGAATGGGAGATGATCTAGTAGTAAATGGTTACATAGATGCATGCTTCCACAACGATCATGCATGCAGTGCAGAGCTGGTAACAATATAAATACTATAAAAATAATGCTTATTTAATTTTTTATTTTTTTTTGAAAGGAATGCTTATTTAATGTTGAAATAAACGGATTATAGTTGATTTATTGGAAAACAAATACTTATTTGACGTCGAAACAAATAATACAAAGATTAAAATAATTATATAAGAAAAAAAACCTTAACCTTCATATATATTTTGTCCTTATTACAACGACTTATTTCCATATTTCGAACTCCCACTCTAACTCCTCATATTTTATTATAATACTTATCAAACAAGGACTAATTCATACTCTCTCTGTCTCATTACAAAGTATTTAATTTGATTTTTTTTTTATCATCATAAATTATTTTTGACCAAACATTAATGTTCATCTAATCATCTTAATAAAATGTAAAAATTACTATTGATAAATTATTAAGTAATTTATCAATAACAACTTTAAAAATTTTATTAGTATGACTAGACTGACTTGAATATTTGGTTAAAGATAACTTATTTTGACAAAAAAAATAAAATCAAACGGGATAGTTTGTTACGAGATGGAGGAAGTATACCATTACCACTAGGTCAGTCCTTAATTGTCGTCACACAGGTATTCGCACCAACAAGTATCAAATGTGCCATGCTCTCCAGTTGCAATTTCACCATATATGGACTTGCATGTTTTATCACAATCGTCTGACCAATTCCCTATTGATACAATGCAGTAACGTGATGCTGCCGGGAGTTTCCGGCCGTCGTCGCCCTTTATCGCCTGACTTCCTGCACCATTAACGAAAGAATACGCATCAGGTTTCTTTTTCTTTTTTTCTTTTTTTTTTAATTCTCAAAGTTCAATCAAATTCACAAGAAAATAAAAAATCTGAGATACTTATGGGGTTTATTTCATTGTACACTCCTGTAGCGTGGTCAAATTTCAGTTCCACTTACTTGTTCCGCTTATGATTACAGAACAATGACAAAAGAAGTTTACAGAATTTTGGTTACAATACAGTTGATATTAAATTAATTAATGATTAGTGGGATCTACAAATACAACACTTAATTATTCACTGTCAACTGTTATTGTAATAAAAAATTTGTAATTTGTTTTTTGTAAATTTAATTTTACTCAGTGAATAAACCCCACTAATATATCTTCTTATTTTTGAAATGAAAACTTATATTAAGGGAGTGAGTAATTATGTATATGGAGTTATATATTACCTGCGAAAATGGAGGCAATTAGTAAAACCGCCAGAGACAAATGAAGGCTCTTCATTGTAATGTAAGATCTTTACAAAGCCTAGATTTCTTGAAAATATGTGAGCTTAGTGAAGGTGATTGTGTAATGTATTTATATACACAAATATGTAAGTCAGAAAAGAGCTTTTTTTTTTTTTTTTTTTTAAAGAAATGAAAGTTGGAAAAGTTCAAAGTTTGAAATTTTGTTTTAAAAGGAAGTGTGATTATTTTGAGGGAATAACTATATATGTATATTTGGACATATTTATCCATGGTGTGTATTAAAATTATACTTTATTCATTCTGAAAGGATATATTGTGGTTTCAAAAAAAAAAAAAGGATATATTGTTATTTGCTTTTAATTATCAATTTGATTGAACTTTGTCTAAAAAATCTAAATATATTCAACCATGCCAATAAAATCATTGAAAAAATTGTTATTTGATCGGTAAAAATAATATCAATGATAATTTTCAATATATTAATTTAAAAGATAATAAAATCTTAAAGTTCAATTGAATTGATAAATTAAAATGAGAAGTCGAAGGGGGTGATATTTTTTTTTGAAAACAAAGAATAATTGCATTAACAAAGTTTAAGGAGACGGCGCTTCACAATTGCCGAAAGGCTCATCCCAAAAACGAAAAATCTTTAAACACATACAAGCATTGACAAATTGTCTGCCACAATGAAAAACCATAATATATCTCGAATAGTAGTAGTCATCCCTAAGTCAAATCTCCAACGAATGTCTGTCCGGACAATGACATGGGACGCCTAAATGTATCTCCAAGCAAAACTTAGAAACGGCCCAACATTGGCCTTCATAAAAACCCCCACGAAATGATTTAGCTTTGAAAACATGATAAATCAACACATTTGGGTAGGCAATATGTGCCCAACAAAGCATCCCAACCATTACAACAATAACACATACAAACAAAATACAAAGGCTCTTGACATGATGGAGAGAAAGCAAAAGCTCCTGACGAAGGAGAGTGATCAAAGGCTCTCGACGAATGAGAGAAAGCATATAACATAACGAGAAGTATAATGATTTTTAAAATCTGCAAAATACTTGATACCGAATTATGTTTGCAGCGAATGAACGATTGATTTACGGTTGAACGTTGTCGATATTTGGAATTGCAAACAACAAATCTTTTCGTCATGAAATTGCCGCGACCGCACCAATCAATTTATTATAAAAACAAAAGGATTAAAAAAAAGAAAATGAAAAACTAAGAATTGTTTGAAGAATCTAGATCATACACGATATAGGTTCTTCAAACAAGACTCTAAAAAAAAAAAAAAAAAGGCAGTAATATCAGGATTGGGAATGGCAGAATCGAAGGGGGTGATATTTTAACTACTACCTCTGTCCCTAAATGAGTATCCAAATTTCATTTTAAGAGACATCTGAAAATCTGAACTCTTTGTACAATTTGATGGCAAAATTCATATATAATCTTATTGTTAGATCATTGTGGCTTGCAACACAAGTTAATAGGCACCTTCCATAAATAAAATCATGACTATGACATTAATATAAAGTATGGTCAAAATAGTCAATGTGTAGAATCCCTGAAATGTTATTTATCTATCTTTGATGGGCAAGATGGTAAATCAACATTGCTTTAGAAATGAATAGGTATGGTCCCTATTTGAAGTGTCACCATGTTTACTATTTAAAGGCCTCTCCATCAAGCCTAAAACATACTTGATTCTTACTTTCTCTCATCTAAATTATCTCTTCATTATTGAAAGAACTTTTGAGAGACTAAGAGACACTTTCATTTAGAAGATCATCTCCCTACATTATTTTCTACTTCATTCTTATTCTCCCTTCAAGACATCAAAATGGATTCAACAGGTATACATTTATTACATGCTTCCGCTTCATCTTTTCCTCATTCTTCTTCTAAATATGAGTTAGGCATTAGGGGATTATAATTGTTCTAACAATTGGTATCAGAGCCCGCTCATTATTTAGTTTGAGTTTGAGTTCTTGTTTTAAGAAAAGCTTTATGCTTTAACTATGATTCATTTTCCTTGTTGAATCTTAAGGTATTTGATGATTGATTAAGGACTCTAATTCATTCATAGAGTACTGATGATCTTCATCTAAATTAAGTAAATGGTTTGGAAAAGTTTTGTTATTTAAAAATGGTTCTTGTGAGACTATCCATTCATAACATGGTTTTATGTCTAAATGTATACCATGTGGATCTACTCACTTGATTCCACTAAATTTTAAAGCAAGATTATCCCTATATAACGTGGTTTTATGTTTTAAGGACATACCAAACGGGTCTACTTGCAATTCATTGATTTTGGGAAAGTTTGAACAAAATTCAGAAGTGCTGAAATCGTCTTGCTCGGCCGAGTCCTTTGTTTAGAGCGGCCGAGCGTATGAAAAGGCGCGAACTGCTCGGCCGAGTCTTGGGATCTGCTCGGTCGAGCACATGAACAGGCGCCAAAATGGCATAAGGCAATTGTTTCTGATTAAGGTGCTCGGCCGAGCACATCATAAGACTCGGCCGAGCATTTTGTTTAGAGCGGCCGAGCATAATGTGACAAATTGACCAAAACATTCTGAATAAAGGTGCTCGGCCGAGCACATCATATGACTCGGCCGATCAGCTCGGTCGAGCGTTTTGTTTAGAGCGGCCGAGCAGGTATTGTTCACAAGTTTTGAAAAATTTTAAATTCTGCATAAAACTTTGTTTTCCCTTTTGATCAAAACATTTATTTTTCAAACCTTAAAGCCCTGATTAATTATATGCTTAAATAATTTTATTCATTATTTAAATAATATTATCACCTAAGTGATTAACGTTATTTAAATGCAAAATTATTGAAGTGTTGAATGTTTAAGATATGAATGACTTGAATTTTCCAAAGAAGATCTTGACATTTGACTAACGATGGTATATCAGGCTGGAAACCTTGACTGGTCTCCTCAACCATCCGAACGGATTGGTGGAACGACTAAGGTTGAACAACGCCACGTACTAAGAAAGTCTTAAGCATTCTTGTGATGACATATAAAATGAACATTTAGTAATTTTATTAAATGCTTAAGACTACCCAAAGGAAGATTAAGCATTTAATCAAATATTGTTCAAATTACTTGTCATCTAAAGTAATTATTTATGAGTCAATTCGCAATCCAAAGATTAGTTTTGATGTCATGTTAATTGCTTTATTGATGGATTTCATTTGATATAATTAATCTTTTAATTCATAATGTAGTTACTTATTATTGTTTTGTATTCATTCTTGTTCTCGATTCCCAGATTTACTTAACGCTTCTTCTATTACTGCTGCGATGAGCACAATTCCGATGCTTAATGGGACAAACTTTACAACTTGGAAAAACAAAATTACTATGATCTTGGGCTGCATGGACATAGACCTCGCATTTAGGGAGCCTATTCCTCTTCCTCTTAGTGAAGATAGCACCGCTGAGGACCGCTTGAACTCTGAGAAGTGGAAACGCTCTAATCGCGTAAGTCTTATGATCATGAAAAATGTCGTTCCGGAGGCATTTCTTAACAGTGTCCCCGAGGACGTTGATGCTAAAACCTTTCTTGAGACCCTTGAACGGCGCTTTGCCAAAAGCGAAAAGTCGGAAACAAGTTCTTGTTTAAGAAAGCTTGTTTCCATGAAGTACAAGGGTACCGGGAACTTAAGGGAGTATATTTTAGAAATGCTTCACTTATCAACTAAACTAAAAGGACTTAAGTTAGAGATATCGGAAGATCTTCTCGTCCATTTAGTGTTGATTTCTCTTCCTCCTCAGTTTGGTCACTTTGAGGTGACCTATAATTGTCAGAAAGACAAGTGGGATATTAATGAATTAATCTCACATGTGACACAAGAGGAAGATAGGTTGAAGCAACCTAAAATTGAAGGTGCTCATTTAGCATCCACCTCTTCTCATGGGACTAAGAGAAGAGGGAAGGAAATTGCGGTAACAAGCAATAAGAAGCCTAAAGGATCATCTGATGATCGTAAGGAAAAGAAGTGCTTCTTTTGCAAGGACCCTACGCACATGAAGTATGACTGCCCTAAGTATCACGCTTGGCGTGCTAAGAAAGGTATGTCATTTGGTCTTGTTTGTACTGAGGCTAATTTAGTTTCAATTCCTTCATATACATGGTGGTTGGATTCTGGTGCAACAACTCACATTAGTATGTCTATGCAGGGTTGCCTGAATTATCGAAGACCTAGCAAGGATGAAAGATTCATCTATATGGGAGCTGGGAACCCGGTAGAAGTCATAGGCATTGGAACCTTTAGATTGTTATTAAGTACTGGATATTATTTTGTATTGAATAATACTTTTATTGTACCTTCGTTTAGAAGGAATTTAATATCTATCACTGTTTTGGACAAAGAGGGTTACTCTTGTTCGTTCGAAAATAATAAATGTGATCTTTATTTTAATTCCATTATTGGTACTAGTACTTTATCGAGTAGTGATAATCTTTATTTGCTTAACACTACTCAAACAATCAATGAGTCCCATAATAATGAAACTAAAAGTAAAAAAGCGTAAGTTTTCAAGTGAAAATTCTTATACCTTATGGCATAGGCGTTTAGGTCATATCTCCAAAAGGAGAATTGACAAGCTTGTGTCTGAAGGAATCATAAATAAACTTGATATTCCGGATAAAGACTTTTGCATTGAATGCCTAAAAGGAAAATTTACAAACACGAAAATGAAAGTATCCTCGAGAGCATCAAGTGTCTTAGAACTAATACATACGGATATTTGTGGACCATTTCCTACTCCTTCTTGGAATGGTCAACAATACTTTATTACGTTCATAGATGACTACTCTCGATATGGATACATTTATTTACTTCATGAAAAATCTCAATCATTGGACGTTTTCAAGTCTTTTAAGGCCGAAGTTGAAAATCAACTTGGGAAGACTATTAAGAACGTTAGATCTGATCGTGGTGGGGAGTACTATGGTCGGAATGATGGTTCGGGAGAACAACGTCCGGGTCCTTTTGCTCGCTATCTTGAAGAGTGTGGGATTGTCCCTCACTACACTATGCCAGGTGCGCCTAGCATGAATGGTGTAGCTGAGAGACGTAATAGAACCCTTAAGGATATGGTAAGAAGTATGGTTTCTTGTACTTCTTTACCTCACTCATTATGGGGCGATGCTTTAAAAACCGCTACTTATCTTCTCAATAGGGCTCCCTCTAAGGCTACTAACAATAAAATCCCTTATGAATTATGGACGAATAAGAAACCGTCCTTAAATCATCTTCATGTTTGGGGTTGTCCAGCAGAAGCTAGACCTTATAGGCCTAACGAAGGAAAATTGGACGCTAAAATAGTTAGTTGCTACTTTGTAGGGTATGCCGAAAGATCAAGGGGCTATAAATTTTACAACCCGAAAACTAGAACATTTTTTGAAACGGGAAATGTTAGGTTCTTTGAGGATGTTGAGTTTAGATGGGAAATTAGGAATAATAATTTTGAATTTAAGGAAGAGGAGGAATCCATTTCTATACCTCTTCCCTTAGTAGTTCCAATTGAAAATCAAGTACTTGTACCTGAAATTCAAGAGGAACAAATTCAAAATATTGACTCCCCTATAAATATTGAACAACATGAAAATGTTGATCAAAATGAGGAAATTCAACAACCTCAAAATGAGGAAGAACCGGTGCCTTTAAGAAGATCAAATAGAGTAAGAAGAAGTGCCATCTCGGATGATTATGAGGTGTATCTAGCCGAGAATGAAGGACACTTAGGCTTAGTGGGAGATGAGCCTCTCACCTTCCATCAAGCCATTAATAGTCCTAATTCTCATAAGTGGATCAATGCCATTAATGAAGAGTTGAAATCTATGAAAGACAACAACGTTTGGGATCTTGTCCCATTACCGAAGGATGTGAAACCTATTGGTTGTAAATGGATATTTAAAACCAAAAGGGATTCACAAGGTAATGTGGAAAGATATAAATCTCGTCTTGTTGCTAAAGGTTTTACTCAAAAGGAAGGTATTGATTACAAAGAAACATTCTCTCCGGTATCTTCTAAAAACTCCTTTAGGATCATTATGGCATTAGTAGCACATTTTGATCTTGAATCAAATGGATGTTAAGACCGCTTTTCTCAATGGAGACATTGAGGAAACCATCTATATGAAGAAACCAGAAATGGTGGATAATTTGGAACAAACTAATCAATTAGTTTGTAAACTTAAGAAATCCATTTATGGGCTCAAGCAAGCTTCTCGTCAATGGTATTTAAAATTTAACCAAGTAATTCTTTCATTTGGTTTTGAAACGAATCTTGGTGAAGATTGTATATACCATAAGTTCAGTGGGAGTAAGTTTATATTCTTAGTCTTATATGTGGATGATATTTTACTTGCTAGTAATGACATGAACCTCCTTAAAGACACTAAGAAATTTCTTTCAAAGAAATTTGAAATGAAAGATCTTAGTGAGGCATCTTTTGTATTAGGAATCCAAATACACCGTGATCGCTCACGAGGTACTTTAGGATTATCACAAAAGGCCTATATAGAGAAGGTATTACAAAGGTTTAGCATGCAAAACTGTAAACCACATGACACCCCTGTCTCTAAAGGAGATAAATTCAGTCTCAATCAATGTCCCAAAAACAATTTTGAAACCAAGTATATGGAAAACATCCCTTACGCATCAGCAGTAGGAAGCTTAATGTATGCTCAAGTCTGTACTCGTCCAGACTTAGCTTTTATTGTTGGAATGCTTGGTCGATACCAAAGCAATCCGGGGAGAGAACATTGGGTCGCAGCCAAAAGAGTGATGCGGTATTTACAAAACACCAAGGACTACATGCTTACATATTCAAAGTCAGATCATCTTGAGATCGTTGGGTATTCCGATTCTGACTTTGCTGGATGCCAAGACAGCCGTAAATCAACGTCTGGTTATGTCTTCACATTAGCCGGTGGAGCCATTTCTTGGAGAAGTGCCAAGCAGACACTCGTTACTTCCTCCACCATGGAAGCCGAGTTTGTTGCTTGTTTCGAGGCATCCAATCAAGCTATATGGCTGCGTAAATTCACTGAAGGACTGCGTATTGTCGATAGCGTCGAAAGACCTATTAAGCTATATTGTGACAATAGGGCGGCGGTCTTGTACTCCAACAATAACAAGAGCTCGTCAAAGTCTAAACACATTGACATTAAATTTCTGGTTGTAAGAGAGAGGGTACAAAATAAACAAATAGAAATACAACTTAATTGTACAAACTCTATGTTAGCGGATCCGTTTACTAAGGCGTTATCACCTTTATTGTTTCACGAGCATGTTGCTCATATGGGTGTAACAAATTTTTGATAACATTTAATATAGTGGGAGTTTGTGTTGTTTTCTTCAATTTTATTGTTCTATTATTATTTAAAGTTTGATCTCATTTGGTTAAGTTGGACTAGTTGGAAGAATATGTATATATTCATTAAGATCCATGCTACACATCCATACTTTTGATCTATGTCATTTAGTTGAATTAGTATATGTAATTATAGTGGGTTTAGTTGCGAATCAATTACAACGACTGCCCCTTTAGTTCTATACTTATATGGCTAATGGACGAGATTGTTATAAGTGATAACAAAGTGCACATTTGGGTTGTCATTTATGTTATACTTGTGATTTAAAGGAAGAAATTTGTTTTGAAACCCAAGTGGGAGATTGTTAGATCACTGTGGCTTGCAACACAAGTTAATAGGCACCTTCCATAAATAAAATCATGACTATTACATTAATATAAAGTATGGTCAAAATAGTCAATGTGTAGAATCCCTGAAATGTTATTTATCTATCTTTGATGGGCAAGATGGTAAATCAACATTGCTTTAGAAATGAATAGATATGGTCCCTATTTGAAGTGTCACCATGTTTACTATTTAAAGGCCTCTCCATCAAGCCTAAAACATACTTGATTCTTACTTTCTCTCATCTAAATTATCTCTTCATTATTGAAAGAACTTTTGAGAGACTAAGAGACACTTTCATTTAGAAGATCATCTCCCTACATTATCTTCTACTTCATTCTTATTCTCCCTTCAAGACATCAAAATGGATTCAACAGGTATACATTTATTACATGCTTCCGCTTCATCTTTTCCTCATTCTTCTTCTAAATATGAGTTAGGCATTAGGGGATTATAATTCCAAACATTTAGTTTTAAACGTATAAAGAGACCGGTGAAAAAAAATTCAAAAAAAATATATTTAGAGTCAAAGTTGTGTTAAAAAAACATTCATTTTGGGACAAAGATTTTTTGAAAATTGACACTCATTTAAGGACAGAGGGAGTACTTAACATCTTAATACTATTATAGTATTATCATTAAATAAACATCTTACGTTTAAAATGAACATTGTTCATAGTTAAGAAATATTTCCTTTTTGTTTGTAATATCTATTTTTGGGATGTAAGTTTAATTGGAGGGTCTGTTTGATAGGATAGGAGTCTATCAATTTCACATACTCATTTTCTTCATATAAAACTGTCTTATTTCAGGATTCAGCCATTTAAACTTTCTACAATGAGTTCAAAACAAAAGACTACGAATTCTACAAAGTTAAGAATTCTGAATTTACAATTCAAAACACAAAGAAAATGCCAAAAATGATGACTCTTGTTAGCCAAAACATTTTTCTTCTTATAAATTCCAAGTATGTACAGTCAGCTCTGGAGCTATAACGAAAATCAATAAATAAGAAAATACTCCCTCTGTCCCAAAATACCAAAATGATCTTTCTATTTGTCATTTTTCATCGTCCCAAAACGTTTTTCACGTTTTTACAATTTAGGCTCAAAAGTGCACAAACAAAACATGATTAGTGAAGCAAGTGTTCATAATTTAAAAAAAATTGAATAGTCAAATGTGAAGATCATCTTGAGACGGAGGGAGTATAATTACTCAAAGAGTAATATTGGTCTACAAGCCCATGCCCCATCCAAAGCACTGCCAGCCCATTATCAATGCGTCCAAACTCCAAATCACAAGCTATCTGTAAAATATTTTCATTAATATGTTTTTTTACGCAAAATATTGGGAAAAACGCGTTTTTCCTAACTCACAGGAAAAACGTGTTTTAAAAAAAAACGCGGTGGCATTTTTGTAAATACTTGGAACTTTTCAACGGTTCTGAATATAATTATAAAACTTTCTGGATATGAGATTGATAGCCAGAACCTTTGAAAGTGATAGCCAGAAAGGTCATTTTTGTAAATAATTAGAACTTCTCAACGGTTTTGGATATCAATATAAAGGCTTCTGAATATGATATAGATAGCCACAACCTTTGAATAGCCAGAAGGGTCCTGGATATCAATATAAAGCCTTATGGATATCAATATAATGCCTTATGGATATGAGATTGATAGCCAGAACATTTGAAAGTGATAGCCAAAATGTTTTTTCTGACTTTTTTTTTTAGAGTAACAGAAGTGTTACTAGAGAGCTAGTGACAATATTTATGATGATCAGTTGCTGTATTACGAAGGTCCAGTGAATGTGTTGAGGACCGTCAGATGATTTTGAAAAACACGTTTTTCCTAACCACTAGAAAAAACGCGTTTTACATGAGACCAACTCGTTTTTTTAAGGCAAACAACATACTTGCATTAATTTGCATTAATCAAGAGGATTAATTGTTAGAGCAATTAACAAGACTTGATGAGAAAAGCAAGCAATCACAAGAACACAGATTTACGTGGTACACCAACTTGGCTACGTCCACGAGCGGAGGAAGAATATATTATTAATATGATTCCTTCTATCTAAAATGAGAAGGAATCATATTTCTTCTGTACAAAGTAATTTTATTCTCATTAGGAAATAACTTTCCTAATTCTTGAACAATTCCTTGTACCAATAAGAAACCTTATTAAACTTTAATCATTGTATCAAAAGGATTTCATTTTTCTTAGAGATAAAGCAATTTTATTCTCATAAGGACACCACAATCCTTATTCTTGAATAAATCCTTAATCCCTTTTCAAAAGGAATTCACAATTCTCAGTCCCAGGGATTACCGAACTTGTTGCGGATCTATCCTTAACCAATACGCATATTGATTCAAAGGCATATTTGATGTAAAGGATGTTGCAGCGGAATAACAATAAAAAAAAAGGATAACAATTAATCGAATCAACGAATTAATTGACCCAATTCGAATCCACGAATTAGGGTTTGGCAAGAACAACAACAGTAAAGATGAAGCTCTTGAAGAAACGAAGGAATCCACCTTCCGAAGGAATCCACCTTCAACAAACCAATTAAGGTTCAAGGGATTAAACCCACAAAGATGCAAGAAGCAAACTTTAATAAATATCAAAATCACAATGTGTTCAATACAATGAAAGAAAGGAATATTTAAAGGCTAGGAAATACTAAAAAACCTAATCTAAAAAGAACTCATAAAACAATACCAAAAATACCCAAATAATAAACCAAAAAGGAGTTCTGCAATTAATTATTATTCTGGCCGACTTACCGAGCACGGCCGTGCCCTAAATCTGGCACGGTCGTGCCATTGTTGTCGAGGCTGCCTTTCCTTTGCGTTAATTCGTACACGGCCGAGTCTTGACATCTGCACGGCCGAGCAAAGCTGGATCCGGCCAGGTCTGTTCCTTGGTCCGGGCGGATCTATGGAGCTGGCTGCTTCTTTCTCCCTCGAGCTACATCAATATTCCCAACATTAATAAAATGGCGCTTCAGTTCACAAGAGTTAGAGACTCATGTAAAATATAATTTGTTGTTGAAGATTTTACAAACATGATTATTAAAAAAGAATAAATAAAAGTAAATGATAAGTTACATACACTTATAATACTTCTAAATTCATCAAGTCCATAAAATTTTAATATCATAGCCTTATGATAAGTAGAAATTTAAACGTCAAGTATCACCCAAACTAAACTTAAACTTTTTAAAACAAAGAAAAAAATTAAATTAATAACATGAACAAGAGTTAACGAGAAGACTCTCCACATTATTTATAGGCTCATCACAAATACAAATGTCGCTCGTACAACCGAATTAAAAAATATCCCAACTACAAAACCGGATGTGATTGTCTATGAGTTTGTATTCTATTACAAATTTCATTCTAAATATACCCAAGATTTCTTCGCATAAATTATTTTTTTCCCACATTTAATATTCCATTTTAGACTTTGTCTGGTAATGTTATGGAACAAACGAATGTCTCTTCATGTATAACTTGGAATCTGGCGTAAACTAGCATTCAAAAAATCCACTCGAAGAAAAATTTGGCATTGATAACACTACTAAGCCATTCAGGTAAGAATAAACTTCTAACCATACTTCTCAAATATAGCAAAACAATCTACCTACTTCAAAGACAAAAACAAGACTAACATTTTGAAAAACTAAGGCTCTTAACTCAGAGAGGAAGCAAATGACTCTCAACTAGAAGAGAAAACAAAAGTCTCTCAATGGGGAGAGACAATTACATTAAATCCATTGATAGATTACATATCGCTAAATACCAATGTTGGAACAAATTACCGCTAAAGCAATGTAGAAAATGGCCAGAATAATCATGATTGTGGAGAAAGTGAATAAAAATGTCGCCATGAAGAGGTAGCACAACTCAATTATTGTCGTCTTCTCCATTTCCCTTCTATCTTGTCATTGCCGAAAAAGAAGAAATTCAAAAACTAAAAAGAAAATAATCTTAGTGTTACTATCTTAGTATTTTCTCTTATTAACAGTACTATAATTTGTTAATAATTATAATTTACATATATAAAACGATAATTTTTAAAGAAAATAGAACGCCACTACTCATCCGTTTGGAAATTTTCAGACCAAAATCAAACCACGAAAAAATTCAAACCGCAATGGTTTGGTTCGGTTTGGTTCAGACTATGGTTCAACAATGTGGTTCAGACCGTGGTCTAGACTGTGGTTCAGACTATAGTCCAAACCATGGTTCAAGCCACCAATTTAGACTATTATTCATACCACGATTCAGAACTTGGCTTACAGGCTTAGACTGCAACTCGTTATCATATTTGTTTAGAAATTTTAGTGATCATGGTGAAAGAGCGAGGGGTACCATAGAAAGATGAAGGTGTGCGGGAGATACATTTTAGGAGAAAGTCGGTGGATGAAAAATACTATAGGCACAAAGACCCCAAAGAAAGAGAACATACTACACAAAGTCGACTATGTAAAAAACTAGATTATTATGTGCAGCAATGAATATAACAAACAATGTGGATAACGAATACGATGCAAAACGAGAGTTAGGAATACTCTGATGCAATGTAGGCTTTCTAATAAGTTAACGATGAATATGACTAAACATAAAATTATATGGTTAATATATGTGATCTGGTAGTTTGGTATAGTAATTTGGTCTAGTGGTTCGGTCTGACGGTTTAAGTTAGTTTGGTTCGGTCTTATTCGGTCTGGAGGGGTCTGAACACAAACAAAACTGAATTACACATGCTTGGAAACTGAATCAAACCGCATGATTTGGTTCGGTTCGATTACTAACCATGTCTGAACCGAACCGCTTACACCCCTAATAAGTGGTGAGAGTGGACGGTGGTGGTGGTGGTAGCGAAAGTGGTGGCAGTGATTGGTGGAGGTTGAAGTGGTGGTGGAATATTAAGGCCTAAATTGATTAAATTTAATAGACCTTATATATTTTGTAAGGGCAAATTGCATTTTAGGCCCCCAAAGTTTGGGGGTCGTTCCTATGATGGGCTCTAAAGTATCTCCGTTAGCATTTTGTGTCCCAAAGTTGTCATTTTTTGTCGAGTTAGGGTTTTTAACCAATTTTGTTACAAAAACCAGTTAAATAGGCACGTGCCACGCACATGCCACCTAACGGAGGATAATTTTGACATTTGCTCCTAACTGTTAAGGGGTCAATTGTAAGAGTCATAAAATGGGGGATCAAAATTAAAAAAACAATCTCTTCTAAAATTTGCACCCAACCCCATCCCCAAAATTAAAAATTCTACTGGAATTTCTTGGTGGCCAATTCCAATTCCCCCAAAACCTCCATTTCAGTATACAAACTCGCTGTCGAATTCACATACCTCTCCATTCTCCTCACCATAGCCTCCATATACTTAACCAAGAACCCCAATTCCTTCAATTCAATAACTCCATTAACATCATCACTGTAGACAAGCTTAAACCCTGCAATGCCGGAAGAGTACATCTCTCTCCCAACCTTGAAACGACGCCGGCGAGTCGATTCAAGTCCTCGAGCTTCTCCGACAAGTCCAGCTCGAGCAAAAACGTGTCGTCGGCGGAGACAAGGGCGACAACGCCGTCGGATTTGAGGATCTCGTTCTTCAACTTCGAGATCTCGGTGTCAGTTAATGATTTGTGGAGGTGTACAGTCTTGGACATGACATTAGCGACCTCGAACGAGAGGATTCCGATTGTTTCCTTGGGGAGTTGTTCTTGTTTCTTGTGGGTTGATTTCTTCGACGGTTCAAGGAGGAGTGTGTGCTTGAGATTTGAACTTACCTGGTTCCCCATTTTCAGTAACCAACGCTCAACCACCATTGCTGCTTATAACTCCGACAATGTGAAATCTGATTGAGTTTTTGAAACCCAAATCTACAGATCTGAATCAAGTTCATTTTTGAAAAATGAAAAAGGTGAAAATTAAAGTTTAATTTTGGTGGGGAAGGGAAGGGTCGCCGGAATTGCGGTGAGGGTAGCCGACGGATAAAGGTCGCCGGAGGGAGAGGAAATGAGTCGCCGGTGAGGGATAGGGGTCGCCGGAGTTGGGAGGGAAGAGTCATTATGTTTTTTACTATTAATTAATTTTCTTTATATAAATGTTATTATTTTTAAAAAGAATTTTTTAATATTTAATCCCATTAAATTTAAGAATGTGCATTAAACCCCATATAAGTTAAATCAATTTCAAACTATCCTCCGTTAGGTGGCATGTGTGTGGCACGTACCTATTTAACAAGTTTTTCTAACAAAACTGGTTAAAAGACTTAAAATGCTAACAGAATGACAACTTTGGGGCCCAAAATGCTAACGGAGATACTTTAGAGGCCATCATAGGAACGACCCCCAAACTTTGGGGGCCTAAAATGCAATTTACCCATTTTGTAATTGTAATTTTATCAGTAAACGACAAAACTGCCCCTAATAGATTTATACGTGAGTGGCAAGTGACCACTTAAAGTGGATTTTTAACACAGACAGTCAAAAACTTTTGACAAATTCTCGCGTACAACATGCCGCACGGTGCGGCGGGCAAACCCGGCCACCCGCCCCGTCCACCCGTCCAGTCCCATTAAAAAAAAAAAAAAACTTTAAAAAGCCATATCTTGAGATTTATAAGTCGAATTTTTTTTTTAAAGATACCGTTGTGTTCGTCTCGACGAGACGAATAACACTACATAGGTCATGATATGGTTTGATTTTTTTTTTTAAAAAAATATATTTTTTACACACAAAACAAATTGATCTGTTGTCAGATGAAAATGTAACACTCTGTTCTGATAAAAGTAACACTTTCATCTTCAAAAAGTAACACTTTTTACTGTTAAATGTAACAGCAGTTTTTACAAAAAAAAAAAAAAAAAAAAAAAAGGTTTTGCATTTCAATTGTTACTTTCTCAATAAAAAATTGTTACATTTCATATATAATGTTACATTTCAGAATATAAACTGTTACAATTTGAGAAAAAAAATGTTACATTCATTTTTTATAAAATGTAACATTAGTTTAGTTGTCAATCATATGTTAATTTTGGGGAGAAAAAAAGTGTTACATTTGAAAAACAGAGTGTTACATTCTTTATAAAAAGTGTGACATTTGTTTAGTTGTCAATCTTTAATTTATTGCATCAAAATTGTGGTACATTTGTGTTTTAAAAAAAGTGTTACATTTCGCTATAAGAAGTGTTACTTTTGTTGGAGGAAAAAAAGTTGGGGTGGAAAAAAAAAAAAAATCGGCAAAAAAAAAAAAAAAAAAAAAAAATGTCGGCTCGGCTCCTGGCGCCGTCGCACGCCGTGCGGCGGCCGCACAGGAGAACTGCTCAAAACTTTTATATTGGGAATATATTTTCCACTTCAGGCCTTGATTTGGTTTTTTTTCTTTTTGAGGAAAGGCTCTAATTTTTTTATATTGAAAATTTAGACACTAAATTTAGTTCCTCTTCGTGAATATTAGGCTTTATTTCTTTTTTTAATTAACCCAATGAAGAGAGATAAATAAAGTCATCAGGGTTGCGTGGACGGAATGGGCAACAATTCATCTCACAATCGATCTCTTTAATCACTTTCGGTTTCAATAAATCAAATTATAGAATTATTTTGAATATTGCATTTCTCACGGGTCTGTTTATTGTGAGTTGAGATCTCCTGTACCACTTTTGTGTTCCACTCCATGTATCACTTTCAATCTAACCGTTCACATGTTTGCATAGTATTACGAAAATACCAATCTTAATAACTGTGAGCCATTAGATCTCTTGTGGCACATAAAGTGGTACATATGATTTTGATTCGTTTATTGTTCGGTACTTGATCTTAGTCATTCATCTCAATTAAGACAGGAATCATTTTCCGTTAAATGGTAATCTAACCTTGATCAATTTTTATACCTCACGACTATGACTATTTTAAAAAAAAATAATATTAAGAACAATTATGATCAACCAGGCCGTTAGTATATAATATTGTAATATTGTCTCATAATATTAATGAGCAATGTATCCACTAATTGCTGTTTATTTTAATCCAACAATTATGTAGATGAGAAACAACAAAATCCAGCACAGATCCTTTCCGCAATCTGTGGTTCAACAATTAATTAAGTTTTGTAACTGTTATTGTCCATTTGTGATTACAAAAAGAAACATCTAAATGCTTAAAAAAAAAAAGTTAATCGAGTATATATATTAATATGTATACTCGATTAACTGTTATTGTCCATTTGTGATTACAAAAAGAAACATCTAAATGCTAAAAAAAATAGTTAATCGAGTATATATATATGTTGTACTCCCTCCGGTTCAAAATATATGTCGCTATTGGACCAAATTTTTGGTCTAAAATAATTGTCGTTTTTTTTTCAAATTACTCTCTTATCCATACATTGGAAATTTTTATTATTAATTGATCGTGTTTGTTATGAGAAGAAATATAGGTGAGAGTGATAATAAATAAATGTATATTTGGTACTTTATTTATTAGGCAAAACTGCAAATATAGTACCTGAACTATTGGGGTTATTTTGGATTCGGTACCTGGACTCTCATTTTTTGCATCAGTCATACCCAAACTCTAATTTTTACTGTATCCCTCATACTTACCACTAACGACATCCATTTTTCTCAGTTAAGTCATCATGTGACCAAACACGTGATCAATTTTGCAGGGGTAAAATAGGAAGACAAATCCTCTAAAAATCAAACCTCCCTCTCTCCGATCTCCGTCTTCTCTCTGTGCTCGTCGTTCAATCGCCGGCGTCTACAATGGCCGTTGTACTCCAAGCTCTTACTCTCCCTCGCGCCTCCAAGCTCATACACGATAGACGCACCGCACGCACCCTCTCTCCCCTTCCCTTTCTCCTCCGTCGCCGGCCCCGGCACCCTCAACAAACCGGCGATTTCCTACTCTGATCTGCATAGGTCCTCCGTCCGTATTTCTGATCTGCATAGATCCTCCGTCTTTGGTTACGATCTACATATATAGATTCGTCGTCTTCGGTTTCGATCTGTTCAAATCCGGCGCCGCCTCCGCCGCCTCCAGCCAAAATAGATCCAACAGACTTCTTTCTTCTCTTCACGTCCGCCGGCGACCTTTGTTGTCCGATTCGCCCAGATCTGGTCATGATGATTTAGTTTCAAATATTAGATTGGTGAGCTCTCTCTCTATATTTCTTAGTCTCTAGTCCCTCTTACCTCCGACCGCTCTCAGATCTCCCCCCCCCCTTTGTTTTCTCAGGCGGTTCTCCATCCCATCGGCGTCCTAGCTTCTTTCCCTTCACATTTGTCTTCCAATTTTACCCCTGCAAAATTGATCACGTGTATGGTCACATGATGAATTAATTGAGAAAAATGGATGTCGTTAGTGGTAGGTATGAGGGATACAGTAAAAATTAGAGTTTGGGTATGACGGGTGCAAAAAATGAGAGTCCAGGTACCAAATCCAAAATAACGCCAATAGTTCAGGTACTATATTTGCAGTTTTGCCTATTTATTAAATTAGAATAATAATTTTTTTTCTTAAAGTCTGTGAAAAATGTTGAACAATTATTTTGGACCGAAAGGAGAACCAGTGGAAAGATTAGGTTATAGCAAATCTATTCATTTAAGTTGTTGTATTATAGTGGGAAGTGCTCTCTTCTATTAATTGATTCACCCTTATTCAGTTCGCATTGGTGTTATTCTTTTGGACAAGGGAGTAAGATTAGAATAGAGATTTGGACCCTAGGTCCCCTGGGCAGCAGGTCATAAACTCATAAAGACCCATGGCCAGATCAAAATTCCATCTAACCCCTCCAGAGCTAACCCACTCCCAGCCCAGCCCGTAATCGTCCCTAACTCTCTGAGCCCGTACCCGCTGCCCAGCCCGTACCTAACCCCGCCCGTTTGAATAATAAAAACATAATGTGTGGCTGTAGACACCCCGCCTTGGACCTCTCACCCCGATTGCATACATAGTATTTTTATTTAACTTATTTTTATTAATTTCTGTTACTTCGGTTAAGTTCCTAACTGATTCCGTTAGTTTTGGACTAAACTGCATAACATAATTAATTTTAGAGTCATTTCTGTCTTTCTGTCATTTTTAAAATCGCGCGCTTCCGGAACAGCCAGTGAGCCGCGCGCGCGTCCCGCCCCAAAAGCCGGACCCGCGCGCTTCCCACTTTGGCAGTAACGGATTGCACCTTATTTCCCTCCCTTTTCTTATTTACAAACATCTTTTCTTGATCACAAAAACCATCTTTTTACATCCACATTCATCCCCCCTTTTCTCATTAACTCCCAATCCCACACTTCTAGCCTTTTCATTAAAACAAAATATTTCCTTTTTATTTTATTTGATTTTCTTTTATTTCTTTTATTTATTATTTTTATTTATCTTATTTTTGATTGGTCAATTCCATTTCACATGGATGATCATCTTTTCCCTCCAACCTTTCCCTCTCTTTTTTACCTATAAAAACCATCATCTTCTACCTTAGAAAATGACCCAATTTTTGAGACTTGAACAAAAACTCTACACAAATCATCTCAACAATCTTTCTCTACAAAACACTACACAAAGTGTTTGCACAACATTTTCTCTACAACAACATCATTTTCAAGTCCAAGTTTGAAGTCCTCTTTCCTAAGGTACAACATCTCTTTTCTTCTCTTATTTTATTTGTCTAGTCTTACTAGTATGCAATCTCCATAAAAAGGGATACAACCAAAAGGCCACTTCACTATTGAAGTTTGGCCAATGTTACATCCCAACATTCCAAACTTCATTTAATTTATATTTCATTTCTTAATGTAATCATTTAGCACTAGTCCAACATGTAACTATTTAGCATTAAATTAATAAAATCATTCTTTTCCCCTTTTTCTTTACATTATAATTGTTAGCATTGTTAATAAATTGAAGGACATTTAGCATTAGAACACCAATAGTAGCAAGACCCGCATAAGCGGGGCGGAGTGGGTGTTTAAGTACTTCCCACTCCGTCACCTAACCCCCGAACCCTTCTCTCCCGAATCTCTGGTTTTGTACATAAATTAGGCTATTTCTAGGTTTTTCTTATGTTCCTTTAAAAACATAGGTGGCGACTCTAAACAATCTAAAAACAAGTTAGACATCCTAGGATAAATCACCGCTCTAGCCAAGCCGTGGTTCCCCGGGGTATCTACAGTGGCGACTCTGCTGGGGACGATAGAGGGTTAAACCTGCGTTTTCATTTTTGGTGTTCTTTTATTCTGTTTTCTGGGCATTCTGGTAAAAAGGGTAGGAAGCGCGTGCCTCCGGCCTTCTTGGCCTAAAGCGCGCGCGTCCGACCCTTATTACCAGAATCGCCCGCCTCCTTTCTTGTCCTTCAATTCCATGTTTTTGTGCTAACAAATTCTGCAGGGGAAAGTTTTCTTAATTAAGGGTCAAGGCAATCCCTTGAACCCACTGATTTGCAGGTTCTCACCCAGAAGCGGGCGCCTCTGCCCTGCTTCCTCTCACGCGCGCGCCTTCCGCATAGGCAACCCAATGCGCGCGCTTTTGGGCGCATTCCCGGAACAGAACAGTGCACAGAAACAAAACAGAATGACAGTGTGTGGGCACCGGGCCTACATACAATTTCTTTTACTTTTTGTTTATTTTTATCGGTCACACGGGTGATTCGAACGTTGTAATTATGTGCTTATTTGTTTTTTTATTTATTTCTTTTGAAAAAAAAAAAATGTTTTGTCACATGTTAGACCTCACACCACATGCACATATTCTTATCAACTGCTCACTATCGAGTCGCACAAGTCCAACCCCAAACCCGTCGAGGCCCGTCCTAGAAAGTTTCAAGCTCCACTCGACCTTGGCTCTTTCGAAGCGGTAAACCTCAGCCCGTGGCGTAGTTCATGACTACATGCCGGGGGTGACCTTTGAGCCTCATATTCAAGCCGAGCACAAGCCACACAATTCTAGTCTAGGGTCTAACACTCCGTGACTCAAGTCGGTTTCCATGTGCCGAGATTTCCCTAAACTAATGTCTTCAAATCATACATGCCAATTTGTTGCAATGGACGAAATAAAACTCCGTCCCCAAAAGTGGCTATTTTGGACGAAAATAAAAATCCGTCCCCGTATGTATGATTTACTACATTAATTTAGTTTAATCCCGACACATGTAGGTCTCACAAGCGTGGTGGAATCCGATGAGTATATGGGACCGCGAGATGGTCCATATACTAGTGTGACGATTCCACTATTTTCCTAGAAACCCCAAAAAGGACCACGTCCTTCCGACTTTGTAAATTAAAAAAAAAAAAGAAAAAAAAAGAGTCGTTTTTCCTTATGTGGTTTAGTCTTTTTCTTTGTTTGTGGGTTAATTCATTTTATCCAAAAGGTGTTTGTGGGGCCAATCTAAGATCAACCGTGCTCTTTCAATAGGTCCAATGGCTTCCAACGGCAACAACAACAACGGTGGAAATGATTTCGTGTCCAACGAAGGGTTACTCAACATAATGAAATCAATGGGGGAACAAATGGATAGGATTGTCGAGGATGCCCGCCGTAAAGACAATTTGTGGCAAGCCCGTTTCGATATCGACAAGAGGAATCACAAAGAAGAGGTTTCCGAACTCAAGGCCCGTCTTGATTATGAAAGAATAATTCACAAGGAAGAGGTTTCCGAACTCAAAGCCCATTTGCAAGAGCTCACCGACAGCAAAGCAAAGTTCAATGATAAAGCATGCTCAAGTGGCCCGACCCTCAAAAGCTACAAAGGTACCACCAACAACCGAGTTTTCACTCCTCTCCAAGGAGTAACCCAAGCCGAGGCATTTGAAATTTTGGTGGCAAGAGGGAAGATCAAACCTTTGGAGGGGTACAAGCCGAAGGCGATACTGAAAAATCATGCTCATGGTGAATGGTGCGGCTACCACAAGCATAGTGGCCACACTACCGAAGGGTGCTTCCTTCTCCGAAACATCATCCAAGATTTGTTCGACGACGGCGAATTTACTTTGGGTGAAGAGCAACCGCTAGAGAATGGCAACATGCAAGAACCCATCAAGGAAAAAGCTTGGTTTTGAAATGGGGCTTCAACAAAGAGGACGACGACAACAATCTCCATTTCTCTTTCTCTACCTAGTAGTAGGAATAAAAAAAAAAAAAAAAGTCAAAAGTCCTCTTTTGTGTGCATTAATGTTTTCTCTCGTCCCATGTTAAGTGTCGAGTCTTCTTATCAAATAAAAGTCGTTCTTGTCCTTATACACTCTTCCAAGTTGTTCAATCTAATTCTTGGCAAAATGATGAAAAAATGTCTAAACAAGTTTTAGAGCAAGGCCATCACTTGAACGCCTAGGGGCTAAACATCGACGCCAACATCAACGACGAAGCCAAGACAAACAAGGTGGAGCAACAAGCATGGAGAAAAATCAAGCAAAGTTTTCAAAGGGGGATCAAAAAAAAAAAAAAAAAAAAAAAAAAAGAGCTCGCTAGGTTGAAATCATCAAATCAACCTAGGCAAAAGTTAGAGCACAAAAAAAAATCCCCCTCAATCAAAGAAGTTCACATCAAGATCCACCAACAAAGGACGAAACGACGAAGCAACAATTCCATCACGACGAATGGAGAATCCACAAGAACTACGGTGACCTGAGCCTCTACACTGGAGGAACGTAGGCAACCTGCGGGTCCGGTCTCATGCAAGAAAGAAGATATGTTTAGCCCTAGCGCGTTATGGTGATTGGCCTTCATCTCGAACTTGTCAAGACATCTTTGTACGATTCATTTGCCAATGAATTAATCACCAAAAAGATTGAACAACTTTCTTAGATTTGGAATCATTTCGCGCTCCTTGTCGAGTCTAGGGACTTCTATTCTTTCTGCATACGCCCAATTTCTTGCAATCAAATTGGGGCTTTCCTTCTCTTCTCTCTTAATGACTTACTTGCCTTCGCGAGTCATTCAATTCAATAAAAAATACATGTCAATACTAGGGAAACTTCCCTAGTCAAGTCAATGGCACTCATCATTAGTGACAAAAGGTCTCCACCGCAAAATCACATGTCTTATCTCCTCAGCTAGAGTCAATGCACACTTCCTCATCAATTGAGTCAAAGAAAAAATGATGAAGACGCAAAAGAGATGCCCGCTAGATTGAAAACCCAAAAGGGCGGTCTAGGCAAAAAACAGGGTGCGTCATAAAAAAAAATGAGAGAGTGAGAGAGAGAAGGGAAAGAGAAATGGAGATCCCCGGCCTCTAAAGAAGACAAGTTCTACATTGAATCTCCTCAGCAAGTCAATTCCCCACCGAGTCAACTTTGGGATTGCAAAAGGATCGACAAGATATAGCACCATCAAAGGTTGTCTTGGGTTATCGGCATCATTCTCCAGCAGTGTGCATTTTTGGGTTCATGAAAAGAAGGCCCATGGTAACCAAGATCCATCCGAGAACAAGCCCATCATAAAAGGGCACGAGGTTGTACAAATAATCCCTAGCTAGTCAATTGGCTTGGGCAGCAAATAGCAACAACATATGTCTCAGTTTTCAAGGCTTCTTCAAGTATGTGCTTCTAAAGTACGCCGAAAGGCTCCCGAGAAATGGAGTAGCTCTTGCCATATCCTCTCATGTTTGTTCCCTCATACGAGGATGAGTCACTCTTGCTTTGGTCAACAAATGGTGACGCCCTAGGGGCTATGTGACTCAAGGACAAGGACTTCTTTTGCTTCACTTGACAATCAATACACCCTAGAGGCTATGTTCAAGAAAGATGTGTGAGACTATCCTCAAAATCTCCCAAAAGGGATGTCAAAAAGCCCTCTTGTCACGTGTGCCCGTGCTCGTTCCCCCAATCAAGGATGGACCTTGCTCGCAATCAATGATGGCACTCTAAGGGCTACGGTCAAGTCTTAAAGGTTCTCTCGGCAAAGAGCAATTAACTCCCCAGCAGTATCCCCAGCCAAGTCATGTGCAACATTGGAAGCTTCCTCAATTCGGCACCGAAGGTCTCAACGGGCTTCGCAATCTACAATCTTTTGGGCTACAGCATTACAGTAATTCAAGCAAAGGGCAGTATTAGGGCTTCGCGACCGACAGTCTTTTGGGCAACAATACTCGAGCAAGTGCAATGTGGAGTAGTCTTATGGCTCCATGAGAACAATCAAGATTCAAGGGTCTCTCAACACTTCAAAGGCCTCTTGGTTTTAAATGAAGACTCCGATGTTATGAATGAAGTTGATGATTTTTGTTAGAACTTTCAACGAGATCATGAAGAAAGTCTTAGAGAAAAGGAAAAAGATTCAATATGCTAAACTCTAATCAAAACAGGGTTATAGCGGGAAATGCCACGGCCAATCCCAATGTTTCTGAAATTCAGCACCCCCTTCTCCAAGATCAAAAGCACAAGGTGCAGCTCAGATAAAGTTGGGCCACAGCACTAGTTGCATCCGAAGATCCGTCATTAGTTCAACTCAAGAAGAGTCAAGCAAGCATACTCATTTGAGACTTTATCACGCCAAGACCTTATCCTCCGTGACCTCGACGGCACCGCAAGACATTACTGCATCCTTTGACATAAGCCCTTTGGGTATCGACCACAATGAGGCCATTCATCTCCCCAGTAAGAGCAAGAAGGAGATCTCTATCAAGAATTCTACCAAATGGTACATCCGCTCTCAATGCCGAGCCAATCACGAGATAATTTGGGGCTTTACAATGAAAGGTCTTCACATCCCGCCATCTACAAGACCACGACACTTGGGGCTTTGAGATCTCTCGAAGCTTGGCATCAACGACCTCCTCTTGGTGCCTGCTCACTACAACAACAAAGGGCGATTTAATCGAATGGGCCAAGAGCTGATTTATCTTGGAGCTATGCAAGTCCCTCAAAATTTGGCATCAAAGGCATTCTAGGGGCTTTACAACCAGCAACTCCTCATCTCGGCATCAAAAGCCTTTTGAAGCCCCATAATCGACAAATCTCTTGGGGCTAGACATCAATCTTCGACAACAGAATTCAAGCGAGGCAATCCGGACTTCGACTGAACATGACTTGATCTTGGGTTGGCTTCACAAGCACACAATGGTTAAAATGGTTCACCCACGAACTTAAAAAAAAAAAAAAAAAAAAAAAAAAAAAATCCTTTTCTCACATGTGTGCATATTCTTTCCTTTCTAATCTTTAAAAAAAAAAAAAAAAAAAAAAAAAGATTTTTTCTTTCTTTTTCTCCTTCTATGTGCAAAATTATGTGCTTTACTTTGCTTTGCTCCTAGCCTCTCCTCCAGCGTTCTCCATCATCCAGAATACCATCTCGCCAACCCAACATCAAGGGCATTCTCTCATCAACATCTAAAGAATGGACATTCTCCATCAAAGCATCCTCCGCGGACATCAAGAATCCATCTCCACTCAAGCGGCAATGGTAAGTGAAGGTATAAATACATCCAATGCTTTCCTCAAAATCACACCGCACACAAGATCACTTTCTACATTCTTACTTCTCCCTCATTACAAAGGTGCTTTCAAGATCATATCACACCACAATCACAATTTTCTCTCGCAATTCCAATTTCACATCTCACACAAGCACATATATCTGCAAAGCATACACATAACAGGTGCCGCACAGAGCACCAATTCTGGTCGATGGTGGACCGCTCAAATCACCAGGTGCCGCACAGAGCACCAATTCTGGTCGATGGTGGACCGCTCAAATCACCAGGTGCCGCACAGAGCACCAATTCTGGTCGATGGTGGACCGCTCAAATCACCAGGTGCCGCACAGAGCACCAATTTTGGTCGATGGTGGACCGCTCAAATCACCATACCGCCGCACAGCGCATCAGAATATGCCGCACCGCGCACCAATTTTTGGTCTATGGTGGACCGCTCAAATCACCATACCGCCGCACAGCGCATCAGAATATGCCGCACCGCGCACCAATTTTGGTCCATGGTGGACCGCTCAAATCACCATACCTCTTCCATCAGCAAAAGTCGCTCACACAGGGAGCGCACTTCTATCCTTTGTAATTTCAAATTCCTGCTTTATCGAGTCTTTGTTTTCTCTTGTCGATGTCCTCGGCGGTTGTCTTTCTTTCGTCGACGCGTTTTGCCTCGCAATCCACGTCGCCGAGGGGCTCTGTAGACACCCCGCCTTGGACCTCTCACCCCGATTGCATACATAGTATTTTTATTTAACTTATTTTTATTAATTTCTGTTACTTCGGTTAAGTTCCTAACTGATTCCGTTAGTTTTGGACTAAACTGCATAACAGAATTAATTTTAGAGTCATTTCTGTCTTTCTGTCATTTTTAAAATCGCGCTTCCGGCACAGCCAGTGAGCCGCGCGCGCGTCCCGCCCCAAAAGCCGGACCCGCGCGCTTCCCACTTTGGCAGTAACGGATTGCACCTTATTTCCCTCCCTTTTCTTATTTACAAACATCTTTTCTTGATCACAAAAACCATCTTTTTACATCCACATTCATCCCCCCTTTTCTCATTAACTCCCAATCCCACACTTCTAGCCTTTTCATTAAAACAAAATATTTCCTTTTTATTTTATTTGATTTTCTTTTATTTCTTTTATTTATTATTTTTATTTATCTTATTTTTGATTGGTCAATTCCATTTCACATGGATGATCATCTTTTCCCTCCAACCTTTCCCTCTCTTTTTTACCTATAAAAACCATCATCTTCTACCTTAGAAAATGACCCAATTTTTGAGACTTGAACAAAAACTCTACACAAATCATCTCAACAATCTTTCTCTACAAAACACTACACAAAGTGTTTGCACAACATTTTCTCTACAACAACACCATTTTCAAGTCCAAGTTTGAAGTCCTCTTTCCTAAGGTACAACATCTCTTTTCTTCTCTTATTTTATTTGTCTAGTCTTACTAGTATGCAATCTCCATAAAAAGGGATACAACCAAAAGGCCACTTCACTATTGAAGTTTGGCCAATGTTACATCCCAACATTCCAAACTTCATTTAATTTATATTTCATTTCTTAATGTAATCATTTAGCACTAGTCCAACATGTAACTATTTAGCATTAAATTAATAAAATCATTATTTTCCCCTTTTTCTTTACATTATAATTGTTAGCATTGTTAATAAATTGAAGGACATTTAGCATTAGAACACCAATAGTAGCAAGACCCGCATAAGCGGGGCGGAGTGGGTGTTTAAGTACTTCCCACTCCGTCACCTAACCCCCGAACCCTTCTCTCCCGAATCTCTGGTTTTGTACATAAATTAGGCTATTTCTAGGTTTTTCTTATGTTCCTTTAAAAACATAGGTGGCGACTCTAAACAATCTAAAAACAAGTTAGACATCCTAGGATAAATCACCGCTCTAGCCAAGCCGTGGTTCCCCGGGGTATCTACAGTGGCACCTGGGATTCGCACTTGGGATTCGAACCTGCAACAATACTATGGAAACATATATCTTAACCACCAAATGAACCCAGTATTTGATAAATATTTTGCAGTATGTTCTATTAGTATCTTCGCATGGGCGAAACTAAATGAAAAAAAAAAACATGAGATTCTCAACCAATTAATAAAATTCTTGATTATTCCAAAAAAAACATCAATTTTTTGTAAAATAAAAAATTAGAAAAATGAAAAACATGATTAAAAAATATAAAGTATCTAAATCTTTTATTAGAAAAAAAATTGAAATACCTAAAAGATAAATTAATTATAATTGTGCAATATCATATCTGAATATTTTTTTTGTCATATATTTTTTATTATTATCCTCCAGTAAAAGCACTTATTTACATAAATGACACCATTTAAGTCATTTATTTACTGAAATACCAGCCTAGGCATTTATTTATAGAATTGTCATTCACTCATCACATACATAAGGTATAAGACTAAAATTACTCTTATACCTAAGGTATAAGACTAAAATTGCTCTTATACCTAAGGTATAAGACTAAAAAATCACATTTTTTAAATTTTCTTAAAAAACATAAAAAAGTCACATATTTTATTTTTATTCCGCTCATATACTTAGGTATAAGACAAGAATTAAGCTTATACCTAATGTATAAGAGTTATTTAATTATTTTTTAATAATTTAATAATTTTTCACATTTAAAAAATCATTCTCATATATTTTTAATATTAACTCTTATACCGAAAGTATAAGACGAGTTCTTCTCTTATACTTTAGATATGAGAGTAATTATTTTCACATTTCCCCCCTTTTTAAAAAAAAATTATATACCTAAAATATAAGACTAGAATTAATCTTATACTTAAGGTATAGGAGTACAAAATTCACAATCTTTACCTTATTTTACATAATCTTATACTAAAATTACTCTTATACCTATGGTATAAGACTTAAAATTACTAGTATACCTAAGGTATAAGAGTGTGTTTTTCCTTGATTTTTTTTTCATATTTTTCAAATTTTCACAAAAAAATAATAATCATAAAGTCTCAAATATTATTACCGGTCCGCTCCCATTCTCATGGTATAAGACTAGATTTACTCTTATACCTAAGGTATAAGAGTTATTTTTCCATAATTTCACAAATTCTTAAAAAATAAAAATCATAAATAAAAAGTTTCACATTTTATTAACCGTCCCGCTCTTATATTAGGTATAGATTAGTTGAAATATAGGAGTTATTTTTTTCATACCTGTTAACATTTAAAAAAAAAACCATAAATAGAAAATCTCGTATTTTATTAACTAGTTTTCTCCTATATTTAGGTGTAAGACTAAAATTACTCTTATACATGAGGTGTTTTTATTTTATTTTTTTATTTCAAAAATTTTCACATTTTCTTAAAAAAAAAGTTCATTTAAATGTCTCATATTTTATTAACTAATATGCTCCTATACTTAAGTATAAGGGTATAAGAGTAAAAAAAAAATGATAATGAAAAAAAATATGAGTTTATCAAATACTATATTATACAATTACAATTTAATTTATTTTTAGGTCTTTCATATTTTTTTGATAAAAGATTTAGATCTTTTATATTTTTTAAATCAAATTTTTTAATTTTCTGATATTTTTTGCTTTTACAAAAGTTGATGTTTTTTGTGAATATTTTAGGTTGGGTTAGAAGGATCTGGACCGGGGCGGTTGGTGAGGTTGTGCTATCTGGACCGGGGCTGGTTGTGTGATCGGGTCTGTAACGCCCGTCCTAATTCCTGTTAAATTCTTGTCTTGCATATTTATATGCTATTTTAATTGAGTTAATTATTTAACTAATTGAGAAAGTTTAAGTCCTAATTGTTTAAGTTGGAACATTAGGGTCATTTGTGAAAAATAAAATTTAGGGGCTAAAATGCTCAAATTGAAACTTTAAGGGCCTTTTTGTTAAAAGTTGAAACTTGAGGGGCCTAATTGTAAATCTTTGAAAGTTGAAAGGATAAAAATGGGGTTGCCTTCTCTGATTGTTATTCCCCAAAATTTTGTTCTCGTACATTCCTCTGTTTCATAAAAGAAAGTTAGGATTTACCCTATTCTCGACTCCTCTCGCTTAATTATGTCTCTGTTCGAAAATCCGACTTGGCATAAATGATCAGGGCGGTGAGTAGAGAATTTCCTACCGAACAGAAATTAGTTTGGGTGAATTTAATTTCGGACTAGGTAAGTCACTAGCTCCCCCTGCTTGTAATAACATGCCTATATGTTATTCTTGATACTTGTGCTCGTTAATTTCGTGATTTGAATGAGTTTTGTGATACTTGTTAAATTGGGGCGAAGGGAGTATTTTTATACCAGGTATCCGAGAAGCATCCTAAATGGGTTTGTAAGTATTAAGAAAATTATACTCCTATTCGTGAGACGGTAAAATATTAACTTGATTTAAATATTATTAGAAAAATTGTACCATTATTTGTGGTACGGGGAAATGAATGGAAGTATCCCTAAATGATTATATTAGTATATTAGAAAATTATACTTATACTTTTGGGACGGTGAAATATTTAATTGGAATAAAAGGAAATTATCCTATTATTTGTGGGACGGTAAAAGAAATGAATTGAGATTGAAATAGTGTCCTGGGTATTGCCTAAGGGTTAGTGAAAGTATACTCCTACGCTTGGGACGGAGAATTTTAGGCCTGGAAAGAAATTTAGTGTTTGCTGAAAATTGTACCAGGCGCCCGCCCACATAGATACCGAGCGCCCGCCCATTTCATCAGAAGTTTTGGTTTCAAAAGTGCTATAATGAGCGGCCGCCCGGTCCATCGTAGGCGCCCACCCGGGTGCCCTGAAAAATAAAAAGCTTGTTTAAAGTTTGTATAAGTTGGAAATAACCCCAATTGAGGCATAGAGCCTTAGTATAAGATGTCCTAGAAAGTGTTGTGACACCTTAGGGGCATCAGAACTTGGTCTTGAACATGATTACCTATTAAATTAAAATGAGAAATTGAATATCAGAGTAAGAACTCTTTTATATGTCTTGAAAGTGCTATAAACAAGCACTAATGTGTTATATGTGTTTTGAAACCAATGTTTGTGTACCTTAGGGGCACTAGAACAATGTCTTGAGCTTGAACATCCAAAGTATAGGATTAAAAACTTGTAAGTATGAGATGTATAACTCATCTACTTAGCTTGAACTTGAAGTATAAGACAATTAAATCTGGTACATGACTTGAATATCCAAAGATTAGAATAATAACTTGAGTATAAGATAATTAATTCTTGTACATGTCTTGAACATCCAAAGAATTGGATTAAGAACTTGAATTTAAGATGATAAAATCTTGTACATGACTTGAAACCAATACATGTGTATGGTAATGAACTTGAAAGTGCTATGAACAAGCACTAATGTGTTAGAACTATCCTTGATGTGTATGTGCAAATCTTGCACATAATTACTTGATAGAATGTGGCTTGTTGACTACTTGATACTTGGTATTAATAACCAAAGAGTTAGAATATGGAACTAGATAGAAAATGAACAACTCTACTATATACTCGAATCTAATACGTGTGTATTGAAAGTGCTATGAACAAGCACTAATGTGCTAGTACTTGGTTTTAGTCGTGCATATACTCAATGAAGTATTTAAAGTATAAAGAAGATATCTTGTTCTTTAGATGAGTTCCTAAAGAAAGAGGGACTAGTGTAATATGAAGATAATTCATAAAACAATGATTATAGAACACAATATGTGTTGGAAAATGTATTCGATTATTAATGATACATATACGCGAGATATGATTGTGACTAGGTACAATACGACCTATTCGACTATGTGCTTAGAGTCTAAGATGTTGGGCTCTACTTGGAAGTAAGGGTATCGTGATAGACACATTAGTGTGTTAAAGGTTATATGACTATGTACATGCAACTATGGCATATAACAAAGTGACATAAAATGATGTACCCTACTACTTGGTTGGGGTCTGTTATTAATAGACTTTAATTTGGCTTGATTGTGTTACGTGGACACATTATGTGCCATTGTTATACTGATTTGTATTTGCAAATATAGCATACGTGTACTTGTATTTGGTGAGCACATGATTACATGGTTCCTGAAGAGCTAGTTCACTACTTTTGGACTTAGTTCTATACTCTTGTAGTTCAAGTAAACATCTACTTGTGCATTCTTGTGTGAGTCCAGCTGGTCACCTTGCTTGTTCGGAAATATATAGGTTCACGCTTATCGCGAGAGCTGGGGCTTAAGTGATAATCGGGTCCCTATGTATTTGTGCTTGACCCCTTACTACAGGCCATAGTAAGGGCATAGCTTCCTTGGTTGGAGCAATACGCCTGACTTAAGTGAATGATAAACTCGTGAACACCGCGTGAATCTTGTTCTTGTGAGTGATACTGGTTACCGGGTCCTCTTGTGTACTGCACAGCAGCAACTTGATTGATCGTGATTTATCAACTGCAATAAGCAACGACAACAATGGTTTACTTGGGAGGAATAAGGTTGGAATATCCTTTGTAACGTGATAGTTTAGCCTTATGTGTTTGCTTCTTGATGAGTTGTCTTAGCCTCTCATATACTTGTTACTTGATGACATCTTGAGCATGATTATTTGATAATCTTCTTGATTTGCATGATTACATGATAACATGCTATGTACTTGTATCTAGTAACTTACTGAGATTTATCTCACCCCGTTCCTTGTTTATTTGTCCCCCCCCAGGAAAGAAAGTGGTAATACGTTGTGAGGCTCGACTTAGCAGGGGCCTACTTGGCAGGTTGTCCTTGTTGGGGTTTGTTATCCTTTCCAGTTTTTGGTGAGGACGATCTTGTATCAGTTGTTTAGACTCAGTATATTGGGTAGACTTGTATTGTGTTCTTGTAATGCCAGCGTATGTGCTAGGCATGTTTTCCGCTGTGTACAACCATTTGGTTTAAATTTCTTGGTATAGAACTCGTTGTGAGCTATCTTAGCTCGTTCCTCTTGAGTATATATATGATGTCAGTTTGATTTAAGCAGGTGTCATTCAGTTTCTCATTTCTTGTTAGTCACGCGCACCAGGTTCGAGGTTCTATTAGGGAATCCCAGGACTTGGGGGCCTGTCAGATTTGGTATCAGAGCTATGGTTTAGCTCTAAGCCTGGATAGGGTCTATGGCCTAGGTTGGGTTAGTCTTGGGTGTGTTTTGTCGACGTCGAGTGCTTCGTTACTTGTTGTTATACCAGGCATAGGACTGGTGTTGATAGTGTTCCCCACTAGATGGTTTGAGAATCGAGAGCGCGAGTGTTTAAAGACTTAGGCGTATCTATCTTGTGCAGTGGACATTGTTTCGTGCTATATGCATGCTTGTCCTCATTTCTTGATTTACGTGAAAGTGTATTCTCTAGTAAGAGACTACGTGCTTGATATCGTTATTTATAAGAGCTTGATAGAAGTGTGGGTGATAACACCCTATACGTTATATGTTAACTTGGCCATGTTACCTATATGGGACATTGATGTGATACGTGTTATGGCTTGGCTTTTACGTGTTATGATTTGGATTTCTATATGTTATGACATTTTTGTTTGCCACAATAGATGGTGAATATTTCTATGCTAGTATGCTTGACTATTTATATGAGCATGATATAATTATGTATAATATTCATGTTCTGCATTGAAAGCTCGAAAATGATTATCAACGTTGTGCTGAATATCTAGCATATGTGGTTGATGGAAGAATATCTACACCAAAATTGAAGAATGGATACATCATTCTTTGTGAGATCTCAGATATAATTTCTACTGAGTAGTACATGAAACATGATGAGAACCTTGAGTTATCTTGAGTTGCTACAGTACAAATATAGTGCTGATATTTAAATCAATGTTCATGACATCGGTTGAGTAAAAGAGTTGAAGATTCAACTTGAGGAATTTCTTGATAGAGGATTCACCCAGCTTAGTATATCTGCGTGGGGTGTATCTGTATTGATTGTCATGAAGAGATATGGTACTTTGCGATTTCATATTGAATGCAAAGAGTTCAACCAGGTGACTATAATGAACCAGTACTTGTTATCGTGTATGGATGACCAGTGGTTATCATTAGATGATCAGTGGTTGAATCCATGTTTGATTGATAAGTGGCTACCATTATTTGGAAAGTCAACTATGAGGATATATTAAAAACATCTTCTCATATCAGGTATGCTCGTTATGAATTCGTGATTATGCTATTTCGATTGATATGTGATCTCGCAGTATTGATGGATTTGATGAATGATATCTTCAAACCATAATTTGATTTCTTTGCGATGAATTGATTAATGACCTGTTGGTGTATACAAAGTCGCAGACTGAGAATTGATTGTATTGAAATTTCTCGAGAGAAACAATTATTTCCGAAAGCTAGCAAGAGTTAGAGGATCTATCACCTTGAAGTGGATGCCTGAAGTAAGTATCTTTGTTAACCTATATAAGTGGAAACAACCGAGGTACGCATGTTCTTGAGATTTTATTGATCTTGTTAGAGATTCATTAATGAATTTCGAAGGTAGCTCTATTATTAACTATTTGAGACAGAAAGCTACACTTTCTGATGGATTGATAAACGTGAAGCCAATGTTTTTTTAAATATTGAAATGATGGATGACCATAACTTCAGTATTTGACATTGCCTAGTGGATTCGACTAGTATGATGGTTATTTAGAGGATATGACCAGTGTTACTATTTTCTCGTGTATGTGTCAAGATTCACCAATATAGTGGATATGATAAATTTATTATGCATAGAGTAGCTCGAACAAGAGATAAAACGTGTTAATTCAAAATGGTAACGTACTTGTATATGCTTTGAGGAGATTGAATATTTATGAATAGAATAATTCTACTCATGACTTGAAACTGATTGTGATCCTACGGCTATTGTATTAGCGGATTCATTGAACATAAAGACTTGTATTTCATGATTGATGGTACTGAATGGGAGAAAATTTCTGAGCATTTAACTAAATCCTTGAATTGCGATTATTTGAAAGCAGAATATCATTGATCAGTTGATTTGTTATAATCCTTCAAGATTTGTGAATATATGAATATATTGCGCTGGATTTCGTGGAAGGATTATCATTTAATAGATAAATCCCGATGATATTGGTTATGGTGGATTGACTAATCAAATCTGCTTGACTTTATGTGTTGTGATGTTATGATCGATACATCTTGATTACGTGGGATACTTGTGGATATAATATATGACAGGGATTCTTGTTCTACATCTTGTTCTACACCTTGTTTTACATCTTGATTATGATAATTTTTCTGAGCACTCTGGATATTTAACCGAGGTTGCTTCTTGATCATATGTTGCGAGCATGTGAAGTGGATTTCCTTGTGGCTATTGTATGAGCTTGCTATTTAGTGGAAATTCAATCACCCGAATTACTTGGCATATGGGTAATTGCTTGTATGGATACTTGATTCTTGTCTTGAGCATGAATACTTCTTGTGAAAGTTTCATGGGAAAGTCACAGTATCGAGAAGGTTATGTGAGAATAATACTCGCAGGTAATTGATAATATGGTGTGGTATACCATATTCTTGCTGTTCTTGAGTTCTATTTGTTATTTATATGTGTTATAATTTCGATCAATAAAATTCGAGGACGAATTTTCTTTAAGGAGGGGAGGATGTAACGCCCGTCCTAATTCCTGTTAAATTCTTGTCTTGCATATTTATATGCTATTTTAATTGAGTTAATTATTTAACTAATTGAGAAAGTTTAAGTCCTAATTGTTTAAGTTGGATCATTAGGGTCATTTGTGAAAAATAAAGTTTAGGGGCTAAAATGCTCAAATTGAAACTTTTAGGGCCTTTCTGTTAAAAGTTGAAACTTGAGGGGCCTAATTGTAAATCTTTGAAAGTTGAAAGGATAAAAATGGGGTTGCCTTCTCTGATTGTTATTCCCCAAAATTTTGTTCTCGTACATTCCTCTGTTTCATAAAAGAAAGTTAGGATTTACCCTATTCTCGACTCCTCTCGCTTAATTATGTCTCTGTTCGACAATCCGACTTCGCATAAATGACCAGGGCGGTGAGTAGAGCATTTCCTGCCGAACAGAAATTAGTTTGGGTGAATTTAATTTCGGACTAGGTAAGTCACTAGCTCCCCCTTGCTTGTAATAACATGCCTATATGTTATTCTTGATACTTGTGCTCGTTAATTTCGTGATTTGAATGAGTTTTGTGATACTTGTTAAATTGGGACGAAGGGAGTATTTTTATACCAGGTATCCGAGAAGCATCCTAAATGGGTTTGTAAGTATTAAGAAAATTATACTCCTATTCGTGAGACGGTAAAATATTAACTTGATTTAAATATTATTAGAAAAATTGTACCATTATTTGTGGTACGGGGAAATGAATGGAAGTATCCCTAAATGATTATATTAGTATATTAGAAAATTATACTTATACTTTTGGGACGGTGAAATATTTAATTGGAATAAAAGGAAATTATCCTATTATTTGTGGGACGGTAAAAGAAATGAATTGAGCTTGAAATAGTGTCCTGGGTATTGCCTAAGGGTTAGTGAAAGTATACTCCTACGCTTGGGACGGAGAATTTTAGGCCTGGAAAGAAATTTAGTGTTTGCTGAAAATTGTACCAGGCGCCCGCCCACATAGATACCGAGCGCCCGCCCATTTCATCAGAAGTTTTGGTTTCAAAAGTGCTATAATGAGCGGCCGCCCGGTCCATCGTAGGCCCCCGCCCGGGTGCCCTGAAAAATAAAAAGCTTGTTTAAAGTTTGTATAAGTTGGAAATAACCCCAATTGAGGCATAGAGCCTTAGTATAAGATGTCCTAGAAAGTGTTGTGACACCTTAGGGGCATCAGAACTTGGTCTTGAACATGATTACTCATTAAATTAAAATGAGAACTTGAATATCAGAGTAAGAACTCTTTTATATGTCTTGAAAGTGCTATAAACAAGCACTAATGTGTTATATGTGTTTTGAAACCAATGTTTGTGTACCTTAGGGGCACTAGAACAATGTCTTGAGCTTGAACATCCAAAGTATAGGATTAAAAACTTGTAAGTTTGAGATGTATAACTCATCTACTTAGCTTGAACTTGAAGTATAAGACAATTAAATCTTGTACATGACTTGAATATCCAAAGATTGGAATAATAACTTGAGTATAAGATAATTAATTCTTGTACATGTCTTGAACATCCAAAGAATTGGATTAAGAACTTGAATTTAAGATGATAAAATCTTGTACATGACTTGAAACCAATACGTGTGTATGGTAATGAACTTGAAAGTGCTATGAACAAGCACTAATGTGTTAGAACTATCCTTGATGTGTATGTGCAAATCTTGCACATAATTACTTGATAGAATGTGGCTTGTTGACTACTTGATACTTGGTATTAATAACCAAAGAGTTAGAATATGGAACTAGATAGAAAATGAACAACTCTACTATATACTCGAATCTAATACGTGTGTATTGAAAGTTCTATGAACAAGCACTAATGTGCTAGTACTTGGTTTTAGTCGTGCATATACTCAATGAAGTATTTAAAGTATAAAGAAGATATCTTGTTCTTGAGATGTGTTCCTAAAGAAAGAGGGACTAGTGTAATATGAAGATAATTCATAAAACAATGATTATAGAACACAATATGTGTTGGAAAATGTATTCGATTATTAATGATACATATACGCGAGATATGATTGTAACTAGGTACAATACGACCTATTCGACTATGTGCTTAGAGTCTAAGATGTTGGGCTCTACTTGGAAGTAAGGGTATCGTGATAGACACATTAGTGTGTTAAAGGTTATATGACTATGTACATGCAACTATGGCATATAACAAAGTGACATACAATGATGTACCCTACTACTTGGTTGGGGTCTGTTATTAATAGACTCTAATTTGGCTTGATTGTGTTACGTGGACACATTATGTGCAATTGTTATACTGATTTGTATTTGCAAATATAGCATACGTGTACTTGTATTTGGTGAGCACATGATTACATGGTTCCTGAAGAGCTAGTTCACTACTTTTGGACTTAGTTCTATACTCTTGTAGTTCAAGTAAACATCTACTTGTGCATTCTTGTGTGAGTCCAGCTAGTCACCTTGCTTGTTCGGAAATATATAGGTTCACGCTTATCGCGAGAGCTGGGGCTTAAGTGATAATCGGGTCCCTATGTATTTGCGCTTGACCCCTTACTACAGGCCATAGTAAGGGCATAGCTTCCTTGGTTGGAGCAATACGCCTGACTTAAGTGAATGCTAAACTCGTGAACACCGCGTGAATCTTGTTCTTGTGAGTGATACTGGTTACCGGGTCCTCTTGTGTACTGCACAACAGCAACTTGATTGATCGTGATTTGTCAACTGCATTAAGCAACGACAACAATGGTTTACTTGGGAGGAATAAGGTTGGAATATCCTTTGTAACGTGATAGTTTAGCCTTATGTGTTAGCTTCTTGATGAGTTGGCTTAGCCTCTCATATACTTGTTACTTGATGACATCTTGAGCATGATTATTTGATAATCTTCTTGATTTGCATGATTACATGATAACATGCTATGTACTTGTATCTAGTAACTTACTGAGATTTATCTCACCCAGTTCCTTGTTTATTTGTTCCCCCCCCCCAGGAAAGCAAGTGGTAATACGTTGTGAGGCTCGACTTAGCAGGGGCCTACTTGGCAGGTTGTCCTTGTTGGGGTTTGTTATCCTTTCCAGTTTTTGGTGAGGACGATCTTGTATCAGTTGTTTAGACTCAGTATATTGGGTAGACTTGTATAGTGTTCTTGTAATACCAGCGTATGTGCTAGGCATGTTTTCCGCTGTGTACAACCATTTGGTTTAAATTTCTTAGTATAGAACTCGTTGTGAGCTATCTTAGCTCGTTCCTCTTGAGTATATATATGATGTCAGTTTGATTTAAGCAGGTGTCATTCAGTTTCTCGTTTCTTATTAGTCACGCGCACCAGGTTCGAGGTTCTATTAGGGAATCCCGGGACTTGGGGGCGTGTCAGGGTCTGGGGTGACTGGGCCTGATTGTTGGGGTTGAGGGTCTGTGTGGAATTTTGATTTGGCCGTTGGGTGTAGATGGGATTTTGGATCTCAGCTGGGCTTTTATGGAGAAAGGATCTGGGAAAGGGAGCCTCATAGAATTTTTCCATTAGAATATTACTAACAATAATTTTCTAAATTTTAAAGGACTAGTTAAAAGGCAAAAGTGCACCCATAAGTCCAATTTGTCACTGCCGTTAAATTTTGAGTGTTAAATTGGGGTTGAAATCGGAGAAAAACCTTTAATTAGACTCAGACGATAATCATCTCAGTTCGATAACTCTAAACAAAACAGGCGTTGGAAACTATCAAGCTGGAGTACGCTAGGTGCAAAGGGATGAGTGTGAGGGAGACGGGTTGGAAAGAAAGGAAAGTAGCCATATTTTTTCATTTTACGTTGAATTGGGTGAAAAGATTTTAAATGTTAGTCACGTAAATTTTAAACTTACGTTTAACCCCTTCAAAATTACTGATTATAAAGCAGTCAACATGTCAATTTAACAAGTTTTTTTATATAATTTTATCAATAGCCCCCTTCTCGCAAACTGATGATCTTTTACATCTTATACAAATGGGTTAATGACAACTAAGACCCTAAACTTTTTGTAGAAATTAAGTTTTTTATTTTGTTAATGATAGATAAATTGGCATTAGGATACATCAAATTACCTATAAATAGGCTAGCACATGCTCTTGTTGTCGAAAATATGAGTGTATTTAGAAAATATGGCTAACTAAAATAATAAAGGGGACGGAAAATTATCTAATAAATAAATAATTAAAGTCGAGGCAAGAGTTCGACTCTTTCTCCGTAAGACAATATTGCCCCGTATACTAGTGCTCACGGACTACGGCAATTGTCTTCAAGATACAACGACTTTCTTAATTTCAGAACGTAGCACAACGACTTTGAAACTTTCGGGAGAACTACTGAATACTCGGGATCTTCTTGACTTGATATACAAAGTCTAAGACTACTTGGGTGCTAGAGAGAATAAGAAATGCTCTAAGATTTCTGGATGAATGCAAATTAGGGGGAGGGCCCTTTATATAGATATTGAAGAGGTGAGGTGCCATTAGGGAATAGGCATAATTGGTGACTGGTGGGTTCTGGGCCGTTAGATCATATTCTAGATGAAGGGCTTAGATCGACTGGGCTGATCCAGGACTCCCGACCCACCCATTCGAATAGGCACGGATCTCCCCAGGTCCAACCGACACGTGTTAGTACCCGATCTGAAAATGAGTTTATTAGGGATTTCCCAAATATACAAGGACTTTATAGGAATTAGAAACCTTGCAAAGACTTGTCCCGGATTCCCAAAATATGTCATTATTCTAGAACACCCTAAATATGGTCAAAATATGGTTTCCTTAAACCATGCAGAAACCCTAGCTTAGGAATCACATCAGCCCGCAACCTTGGCCACGCGGCCAACCTTGATGCGCCCCCAACCTTGGCCACGCGGCCACTCTTGTCGCCGTCTTCAATCATGGCCAGGCGGCCAACCTTGCTCCGGATGATCCTGACCGTCAGATCTTCCCCTCAGTTTACTATATAAGTCCATTCCATCCCATTGGTTAAGGATCCCGAGTTTGAGAGCTTTAAGTCCGAATTTTAGAGTTCTTAAACACAATTTGCTCCTCCCTAATTAAGCCTTCAAACAATCAAGGAGATCAAGGTTTATTTCTTGCCAATATATGTAAGTTTTCTAACTTTTTCTTCATGTTCTTGCATCATTTTTAATGTAGATCTTTAATATTCATGTTCTTTCATGTTTATTCATAGTTTCTTCATATGCTCTGCATGTTCATTCATATGTTCATAATATGTTCTTCGCATGTTCTTCGTGTTCATAGATTAAAACCTTATTTATGCTATATTTAGGGTTGCGATCTTCATAATTACATGTTATTTCATAGCCGATGATGATCTAGGGTTCATCAACCCGAGGATAATCTAGGAACTACTTCTAAACCCTAATCTTTAGGTAATTTCCCCCATCATTATGCATGATCCCGATTCTTCTGCCTATTCTAAATTCTCCTCGAACTACGCTGACCTGAGCTTCTCACATTGAGAGGAACGTAGACAATCTTCGGATCCGGTCTCAATCACTAACACACTACATACAACGCATCATGATAGAAAGACCGATCAATTCGGGCAATAGGAGTGATAACGTGAATATTCTTCTCTTGTTGTAATTTGACCCCCGAACCCATTAACATGCTTTTTCTCAATGTTTTGGCTATAACTAAAACGGCGTGTCGACTCTCATATATTTTAAATGTTGCAATGAATATCCCAAATTCAAACACACGTATTCACAGTGGCGACTCCGCTGGGGACTGCTTTAAAACTTTTTCAAACTTAGTGGGTCTAACTTTCATTCACATCATGATGTTTGCCATGTTCTCACATGCACCTTACACTTTGCCATGTTCTCACATGCACCACACACTTTGCCATGTTCTCACGTGCACCACGCACTTTGCCATGTTCTCACATGCACCACGCACTTTGCCATGTTTACACATACACCTCACACTTTGCCATGTTTACACATGCACCTCACACTTTGCCATGTTTGCACATGCACCTCACACTTTGCCATGTTTGCACATGCACCTCACACTTGGCCATGTTTATACATGCACCTCACATTTTGCCATGTTTGCACATGCACCTTGTATTTTTGCCATGTTAATATGTGTACCTTGTATTTTTTCAATACATGTATTTTTTGTACTTTCCCTATAGTACTAAGGTCAAAAGAGACTTTGCTATGGTCCCTTGTACATTCTTATCCTCTCCCTCTTCTCTCTCTCTTGCATTGCATTGCATCATTCAAGAATTCAAAAGCTTCTCTCTTTTCTCCCTAAAAAGAATTAGTTTCTTGCCACACACTACCACTAGTCCGTGTCAGCACTGCACAGGTCCCCATTACCCGGAGTATGCGATGTGCAGGAATTTGTGCGCTACTTTCATACTCTTTTCGAGTCACTCGTCTACTCCACTCACCGTGTACGTTCCACGAGCGGTGGGAACCTTTATCCTACCCGTGTCAACCCACACGTAGAGATCAGGACACTCCTTGGACCAACCATTTAGGATGTAAATAAATGCAAAACTTTTCGCAAAATAAAATGTGCATTGCATCTAGGCGACCTCTAAGGTCCATCGCTCACACCTTGGGCCATCTATCGAAATTCCTCATCTTGGCCTATCTAGGTTACCTACCCATCATTGCGATCCATTCGGGTCTACCCTTCATCTTGACCCGCTTTGGTCAAAATCCCACCAACCTTTGACCCCCTGGGTCAACCTTATTACCCTTGACCCCCTAGGTCAAACTTTATCATCTTTGACCTTTTAGGTCTACCCTTGACCCCCTAGGTCAACTTTATCCGCCTTTGACCTCTTAGGTCAACCCTTGACCTCCTAGGTTAACCTTACCACCTTTGACCTCTTAGGTCTACCCTTGACCCCTAGGTCAACCTTTGACCCCCTAGGTCAACCTTATCCGCCTTCGACCTCTTAGGTCAAACCTTGGACCCCTTAGGTCAACTTTATCACCCCTCGACCTTTGACCCCTTAGGTCAACCTCATCCGCCTTTGACCTCTTAGGTCAACCCTTGACCTCCTAGGTTAACCTTACCACCTTTGACCTCTTAGGTCTACCCTTGACCCCTAGGTCAAACTTTGACCCCCTAGGTCAACCTTATCCGCCTTCGACCTCTTAGGTCAAACCTTGGACCCCTTAGGTCAACTTTATCACCCCTCGACCTCTTAGGTCAACCTTTGACCCCTTAGGTCAACCTCATCCGCCTTTGACCTCTTAGGTCAACCCTTGACCTCATAGGTTAACCTTACCACCTTTGACCTCTTAGGTCTACCCTTGACCCCTAGGTCAACCTTTGACCCCTAGGTCAAACTTATCCGCCTTTGACCTCTTAGGTCAACCTTTGACTCCCTTAGTCAACCCAATCACCTTTGACCTCTTAGGTCAACCTTTGACCCCTAGGTCAACCTTATCCGCTTTTGACCTCTTAGGTCAATCTTTGATTCCATAGATGAACCCAATTACCTTTGACCTCCCGCTTAGGTCAAACCGTTATCTTGACCCACCTAGGTCATTATTTGACCCACCGTTGTCCAGACCAACCTAGGTCAACCCATCTCGACCCGTTTGGGTCCGCACACCATCCTCGAGCCATCTAGGTCAACTTGTCTGTCTTAGGATTAAAACTACCCCTTCACCTTTAACCCGTTGAGGTCAACCCTTGACCCGCTTAGGTCGATTTACCTATCTTGGATCCATCTAGGTCAATCTCCAACCTCCCTTGGTCAACCGATCCGAATAGGTTAGCCTACTCGCTTTTGACCCGCCTAGGTCAAACCATTTCTATCCCGCTTAGATCATTCCATAGGCAACCCGCTACAACCCGCTATCTTGATCCATTCAACATATAGGTCAATCCAACCCTTTCCCAATTAGGTCGACCTATCCTTTACCCATCTAGGTCAACCCACCATCATCGATGCGATCTTCCTTGACCCACCTCTCGGCTTATTTAGATCAAACCTTAAGTCAAACCTTGCCCGACTCCTATAGGTCTTCCTCACCCATGCTTGACCAAGGACCGAGTCATCTCCCTCCTCTTGACCCCTATGGTCATTTCTCACCTCTTTTTAAAAGTCTAACTTGATTTGAACTACGGCGACCTGAGCCTCTTATTGTGTGGGACCTCTCTCTCATGGTAAGGGGAACGTAGGCAACTTCGGCCCGGTCAAACTTTCAATTTTTACCAAAATGCATTTCAAAAATGTGGAGACCGACTCTTTTCCAAATGTGATTTTATAACGATGCCTTGTCATTAATTATGAGCCTAACCTCATTGAAGATGATTAATGTGCCAATATTGTCGCTGCCATAGGTCACCTGCATGTCGTCAAAGTACTTCGAGATGGCCCTCGCCTGCATGGCCGAACGACTCAACGCCCAAGAGAAGAGGCACATAGAAGATTTGAAGATGATCATTGACATGAGAAATAGACTGTTGGTGTTGTATGCTCTAGGCACGTTTTGTAAAACGATTAATGTTATTAATATTAATGATATTGAATGTTTGATTATTATATCCTTTGCATGTTTATTATAATAATCCCCGTCCCTGATAATTATGATTAATTGTTAGTATAAGTTTAATGGATAATCATATGATGATTATGGTGTATGGGATACAATTAAACTTATGGGTATTTGTTGGAGACCAAATACTGGACTGACCCATATGAGATTTATGTCATGGTCACAATGTCATAATTAAGTCTCATATAGTTATATTATAGGAATCTTTAGACCTGAGATTATCACAGTCTTCCACTCGATGAACATTACGTTTGACATATTCAAACGTTACCCCTAATAGGGTAGCTATAAAGAATGTGATTGGCGTAATCGGATTCATGTAGGGAAAGGTAATAAATCAAGAAGGGATTTGTTCCTCGTAAGAGAGAGATGTCAAGCTTTGGCCACTCGAAGAATGGTGTTGATGAAATGCATGGCCGTGCTCAAATAAGATTTGTACTATCAATACATTCTGGATCGAGAAAGCATTGAACATTGTAAGTTGACCATTGACCATGGCTTACGTTCAATAGACATCGTGAAACAAAGAGATTGTAATATGTTCTATAAAGGATTCACGAACTTATACAAGTTATATTAATTGGGTAGTCATGATGGCTTGCTAGAGTCCGCTCATGATTTATGAGCACAAATGTGTTTGGGCTCATTGCCAACTTAATATAATCCTATGGGGTCACACACAAAAGGACGAATTGTTTAAAAGGCTAAAATCGGAATTCTGGTGGTGCTCGGCCGAGCACCTCATATGACTCGGTCGAGCATGGGAAATCAGAAGGTCAGAATTTCTGGAGCAAAGGTGCTCGACCGAGCACCTTAAAGGACTAGGCCGAGCAGGCCCTGTTCGGGCCCAAAAACTGATTTCGTGTTGTGATGGGTTTTAACCTATTTCTCCTAAACGGTTTAGGACTAATAAGTATATAAACCTCTAACAACAACCTAATCAGTATGTATTGATTCCATATCAATTAGATAGCCTCCGAGAGAGAGAAAAACAAGTTCTTCTTCTTCCTCAAGAACAAGAACATTGATTTTCCACATAGCCTTCAAAGTAGAAAGAGTTTCTATTGGGTCTAGCAATCCGGTTCAAGAATCGTTCTTGAAATTCGTTCGCGTGTGGATAAACATAGAGGGCGTTGGCATCAACTCCTTCAAAGTTCGTGATCCAAGTTTTGCGGTCGTTCATACGTTCGTGATTCGAAGAAGCGCGAAGAACAAAGATTGAAGATCTCAGAATTTTAAAGCTCCGTCACGGTTAGTGTTCTAAATTCATCTCCATATTAATTTAATCATCGTGATCGGATCTAGGCTTTTGGGTTTCATTCCGCTGCGCATGATTGCACAAAACCCAACAGTGGTATCAGAGCCCCGTTCATCATGATTATTTTAATAATAACATGTTAATGATATAATTGGATTATATGTTTTGGCATGCTATGTGAATTTGGATTCAAGATGTTTATGTGATCTGAGTTTTATGTTTATATATGAGATATATTGAAATCATAAAATCGCACCGTTTAAATACGTTATGTGGGATCTACGATTGCAATAATAATTTGATTATTATGTTCCTTTAGATTATCAAAATTAATTGGATTGATTTGTTGATGATCTTTGATTCATGAATAAATCGTTTATTCAAGGTTTTGATGAACATGATGATATGATCATTATGAACACCAAATCCTAAATGAATCGGGAAAGCAATCTTAGAATTAAAATTCGACAAGAAAATCTGTTCTGTTCGTGGTACTCGGCCGAGCAGTCTATAAGACTCGGCCGAGCAGAGTCGTCAGAAGCAAAGGTTTTCTGGAACACAGAGGCGCTCGGCCGAGCACCTTAGAGGACTTGGCCGAGCAGGTTGATTTTGGACAGAATTTGTTTTTCAGATGGCTGGTTTTAGAAACCGTGTTTCCTGAAATTAAATGGCTTGTTTAAAATCACTTTGGATTGAATTTGTTTGTCAGATGGCTGGTTTGAGAAACCGTGTTTCCTGAAAACAAACATCAAGGTCAAAGTAATGAATTGATGGGACAAAAGAATTTAGAATCGAGTTACTTTATGTAAGGGATTGTGGATGCCTATTGGCTTAGTTTCGACCTTACATAGTTGTTCCTTCTAGTTTCTAAATTTGGTACGGGATTGTGGATGCCTTCTGGCTTAGTTTCGACCGTACAATCGTGCTCTCAATAATGTGTTAAAGAATTTATCCCCATAAATCAATCACATGAAATCTTAATTTAATTAATGAGATTAGTTAAATTATTAACCGTTGCTTTATGTGTTTATATTATGTGACTATAAACATTGACCATGCTATATGTCATGAACCTTCTTTAAAATTTAAGTTCCGTGTCAATCCATGATTAAAACACTTGTGAGTACGTGGGTAGTTTTGTGTGGGTTACGCCCTAGCGTAGGTGCATTGATTCTATCCATTTATGAGCAAGATGAGGAAACAGTGATTCCTATACGTTTAAAATGGTTTAACTTAATTAGGCTATCAAAACAGTTTTGGGCCTAAGGCACAGATGAGATTAAAACATGTTAGATATACGATATCTAAAATCTCATAAAAGATCTAAGAGTCATATACGATATGATTGACAAGGAGTTGTCTACCTAAATAACTTATTTTGAGCAGTCGTGCCCTAGCCGACTCAAAGTTAAGTGAAATATGGATCTTAGCCCATTCAAATTATATTATACATTGGATGTATATGAAGGTTATATAATTTAGTGGGAGTATTTGTAAAATACTATTAATTTAATATCTTTAATTAAGTTGGTACTCATATTTAATTATATGTTTGCATAATTGTAGATAATGGCTCAGAATACAAATTTATCACTGCGATCTATCCTTGAGAAGGAGAAACTTCAAGAAGATGGAGCTAACTATACGGATTGGATCCGTAGCCTTAGAATTGTTCTAAAGCATGAGGATAAGCTCTATATTCTTGATGAGCCCGTTCCTGAAGAAGAACCTGCTTCTAATGCACCCAAGGATGAGAGAAACGCCTACAAGAAACATGTGAATGATTCTCGTGAGGTGGGTTGTCTTATGCTTGCGGCCATGTGTTCAGAACTTCAGAAGATTCTTGAACACTTGGAAGCATTTGACCTTGCTGCTACATTGAAAGATATGTTCCAAGAACAAGCAAGGCAAGAGAGGTTCGACACCATAGCTGCCCTAGTCTCATGCAAGATGAGCGAAGGACAGTCTGTGAGCCCAAATGAAGGCTTACTTTGAGAAACTAGAGAGGCTTGGCCATCCAATTGAGATTGAGTTGGCTACCGATTTTATTCTTAATTCATTGCCCAAAAGCTATAATCAGTTCGTCATGAACTTTAATATGCAAGGGATGGATAAGACTATGTCTGAATTGCATGGGATGCTTAAGCAGGCAGAAAAGAAAATCGGTAAAGAGACCGCTCCTGTACTCATTGTGTCTAAGGAAGGATAGGGCCAAAAAGGCAAAGGAAAGGGTAAGGCAAAAGTTGTCAAACCCAAGATTAGCAAGGCAATTGTTGCCAAAGCTAATGTGGCTAAACCTGCTTCCCAAAAGGATGCAATTTGTTTCCACTGCAATGAGATTGGACATTGGAAACGAAATTGCAAGGTTTACAAGGAAGAGTTAAAGAAGAAGAAGAGCGATGGGACTGCATCTACTTCAGGTATCTATGTTATAGATATTCTACTTTCTACTTCTAGCTCCTGGGTATTAGATACTGGATGTGGATCTCACATTTGTTTAAATGTGCAGGGACTAAGGAATAGAAGGCTACTTAAAGATGGCGAAGTGGACCTACGCGTGGGGAATGGAGCAAGAGTTGCTGCATTAGCCGTAGGAACATATGATGTCATTTTACCTAGCGGATTAATTCTTGTTTTGAACAATTGTTATTACGTTCCGGATTTAAGTAGAAATATTATTTCAATTTCTTGTTTGGATAATGAAGGTTTTAAGTTTCTTATTGAAAATAAGAAGTTTTATATTTATTTAAATGATATGCTTTATTGTACTGCATGCTCATTTAATGGCCTTTATGTTCTTGATGTTGAATGTGGGAATAATGAGAATGTTTATAATATAAATAAGAAATCCAAACCTAATGATGTAAATCATACTTATTTGTGGCATTGCCGTCTTGGTCATATTAATGAGAAGCGTATCTCAAAACTCCATGGGGACAGACTTCTAGATTCACATGATTTTGAATCATATGAAACTTGTGAGTCATGTTTACTTGGAAAGATGACTAAGGCACCTTTTACTAAGAGTAGTGAAAGGGCCAATGACTTATTGGCCCTCATACATACTGATGTGTGTGGACCAATGAGTTGCAATGCTAGGGGAGGATATCAATACTTCATAACTTTTACTGATGATTTTAGTAGATATGGCTATGTCTACTTAATGAAACATAAAAGTGAATCTTTTGAGATATTTAGAATATTTCAAAATGAAGTACAAAATCAACTTGGCAAAACTATTAAAGCACTTCGATCAGATCGTGGTGGAGAATATTTAAGCCAAGAATTTGACAATCATCTGAAAGATTGTGGAATTATTTCACAATTAACTCCACCTGGGACACCACAATGGAATGGTGTGTCCGAACGGAGAAATCGGACTTTATTGGATATGGTCCGCTCCATGATGAGTCAAGTTGATCTTCCTTTAACCTTTTGGGGACATGCACTAGAAACTGCTGCACTAACACTAAATAATGTTCCAACAAAATCTGTTCCAAAGACTCCACATGAGATGTGGACTGGAAGAAAACCTAGTTTGTCTTTCATGAAGATTTGGGGTTGTGAAGCATTTGTTAAGAAGCTCATATCTGACAAACTCACACCTAAATCTGATAAATGTATTTTCGTTGGTTACCCTAAGGAAACTAAGGGTTATTACTTTTACAACCGCGCGGAAAACAAAGTGTTTGTTGCCCGTCATGGTACATTTCTAGAGAAAGAGTTTCTCTCCAAAGGAATTAGTGGGAGTAAAATTAATCTCGAAGAAATTCGAGAACCCGAAAATTACATGGAACAAAATGTTGGATCTGAACAAGTTTCACAAAGTAATGTGGAACCTATTCAGAATACTCAAGTTCCTCGCAGAACTGGTAGGGTGCGATCTGAACCTGAGAGATATGGATTTCTCATGACGGATAGCAATGAAGTAGAAGTCATAGTTGATGACGAACCTACTTCCTACCAAGAAGCGATGTCCGCTCCTGATTCAGATAAATGGCTTGGAGCCATGGAATCTGAAATTAAATCCATGTATGATAATCAAGTTTGGAACTTGATTGATGCGCCCGAAGGTGTAAAAACCATAGGATGAAAATGGGTTTTCAAAAAGAAAACTGACATGGATGGAAAGGTGCATACTTATAAAGCTAGACTTGTAGCGAAAGGCTATAGGCAGATTCATGGAATCGACTATGATGAAACCTTTTCGCCCGTAGCAATGATCAAGTCTATAAGAATTTTACTTGCCATAGCCGCATATTTTGACTATGAGATATGGCAAATGGATGTCAAAACAGCGTTCCTTAACGGGAACTTACTTGAGGATGTTTACATGACACAACCTGAAGGTTTTGTAATTCCAGAAAATTCTAACAAAGTATGCAAATTGCAACGATCCATTTATGGATTGAAGCAAGCCTCTAGGAGTTGGAATCTTCGATTTGATGAATCGGTCAAAGAGTTTGGCTTCATCAAGAACGAAGATGAACCTTGCGTTTACAAGAAGATTAGTGGGAGCGTAGTATTATTTCTGGTACTATATGTTGATGACATATTGATCATAGGAAACGACATTCCCGCACTGCAGTCTGTAAAGACTTGGTTAGGAAAGTGTTTCTCTATGAAAGATATGGGAGAAGCCGCTTATATCCTTGGCATTAGGATCTATCGTGATAGATCCAAGAAATTGATTGGTTTAAGTCAAGATACATATATTGACAAAGTTCTTAAGAGATTCTGCATGGAAAACTCTAAGAGAGGAAATTTGCCAGTAGGACATGGCATAACTCTAAGCAAGAATCAGTGTCCTAAGACAACTGATGAGCGTAAGAGAATGATTGGGATTCCATATGCTTCCGCAATTGGATCATTAATATAGTGACAAACTCATCCAAACAAATTGTCATTAACCCTTTACAAACAAAATTAAAATATCATATTTTCATGGAAAACTGCATTTTCGGGTTCAAATTTTGGGAGTATTTACAATTTGAGCCTTGATGTTCCACTTTGGTCAATTTGGAGTTTAATGTTCACAAATTTTGTAATGTTAACAAAATCATTAGAAAAAATTGTCCAGCCATCATGTGCCTTACACATGCAACTTAACTAAGGTTCTTCATGGTTGTATTACCGATTTACCCAAAATTCTCATACCTTAAATTTGTAAAATTCTAACACTAGACCACAATTTGCAAACATCCTCAAAGTTCAGACCCCAATTGGTAATATTGAAATAAACAATGATTTCTTTAGTAACGGCTCCGGAAATATGCGTGTGTGTGCATTGAGTTACGGTCGCTCACTGGCCCAACATGAAAGGTATTAAAAACAATTTTCTTAACGTAATAGCATATCTGAAAGATGTTATACCGCACGACAATTAGTCGCTTTATGGCTCTAAGTGTTGGGGTGTGAAATAATATCACATAAATGAAATAAATGTGGTGTATGCTATGGCGGATTTATGGCATACAAGAAATGATCGTTCAATGAGTGAGGGTGATTAGACAAAAAGTAAGAGTTGCACCTATGAAAGATAAGATGAGGGAGAATTGCCTAATGTAATTTTGTCATGTGAAAACAAAAACAAATTGATGCACTTGATATGAGGAAAAGCGCAAAAATCAATCGGCCTAGGACCTTGGATCGGTTGCTAAAACCATAATTTAATCTATAACCGTTAAATATGTGATTCTAAATTAATATTATTACTTTATTAATTACCCTTTAACAAATTTCATATATGCTATTATGGTCAGTATGTGTTTCTAAATTATTATTATTATATTATTGATTACCCTTTAACAAGTTTCATATATGCTATTGTGGTCAGAAGTCAGAACCTTGTTTCGAGCAACTTTTTTATTGAGCCTGCGAACAACCTGGAAACCAGAATGCATGTGTACCAGGACTGTTGTTTCGGGTAACTTTTTTATTGAGCCTGCAAACAACCTGGAAACCAAAATGCATGTGTACCAGGACCGAAGAAATCGTTGTTTCTCCTAAGTTAATGGCATTATCAAATTGGGATCCAGGTTTTGAAGGTGTTTGCAAATTGAGGTCTAATGTTAGAATTTTATCAATTTAAAGTGTGAGAATTATGGGTAAATTGGTAATTACAGCTTACATAACCTCAGTTTTGTCTCATAGGCAAGGCATATGACATGATGACTTAACAATTTTTTCTAACGATTATGTCAAAAAACTTTAATATGACAAATTGATTAACTTTAGACTTTATATTGACTAAAGTAGAACATTAGAGCTGAAATTGCAAATGCATTGCAAATGCCCCAAACTTTAGAGTCTAAAATGTTGTTTGCCCTACTCTAATACTCCCTCTGTCCCTAAATGAGTGTCCTTTTTCAAGAAATCTTTGTCCCAAAATGAGTGTCTTTTTTTAGCATAACTTTCTCCCTAAATGTTTTTTTTTCGAAATTTTTTTCACCGATTTCTTTATACGTGCAAAACTAAATGTTTGGAAAGGAGAATACAAGATTATATATGAATATTTGCTACCAAATTGTACAACAAAGTTGAGATTTTCAGTGTCCCTTAAAATGAAATTTGGACACTCATTTAGGGACAGAGGTATTAGTATTTATTTTCTTTGATGATTTTCCTATTTGCCATTTTGGTTTGAAGAAGATGATTTTGGAAGTATGTTATCAACTCTCTTTAGATCCTATTTTATTAGGGGTAATGACAATTTAGGGTCTAAAGTTTAGGGGGGTGTGCCAATAGGGGTTTGATGTATCAATTTTGTCAATTTAAAGTCCAAAGTTGACAACGTTAGTCAATTAAGGGTTTTTGGACTAAATTGTAAAGAAAATCCAGTTAAGTAACAGAAGCACTTAACTGAAGTTTGTTTTGGATGTTCGTCTAGGCTTTGTGTCATTTCACACATCCCTTATACAGTAGAACCTAAATTGTCATTTACTCTCATTATTATTTTTCGAATAATTTTAATTAATTTTGAAAATACTAATAAATAAAAAAAAGCAAATAAAAATTAAAGTGGTTTTTTTTTTTGGAAACACAAAAAATGAAGTTATAAACAAGGAAAATTAATAATAAATTTCTTTTTAAAAAAAAATATATGAAAAAAATGAAATAATTAGAATACTAATATTAATAATGAACAATACTAACCACCACCACACACGAAAAAAAAGTTTAATCCCCACTTTCTTCTTTTTAAAAAAAATTAAGTGTTTTTTTAATATAATTTTTTTACACTTTTTATTTTTAAAAATTATACATTTTATTTTATAGTGATTCTAAATGAAAAAAAAAAGTTATTTCTTGAAAAAGTATTTTAATTATTAGTTAATTTAATATAAGAAAATAAAATTTAATATTTTAAAAAAAATATTATTAATTTTCTTTGTCTGAAATGACGATATAACCATCCAAATATTCAAAACAAACTCCAGTTAAGTCCACGTGCAAAACACGTTTGACTTAACTGGATTCTGTTAACAGAATCGTTAAAAAACCCTAAACTGCACAACTTTTGCAACTTTGGACCCTAAATTGACAAAATTGATACATCAGACCCCTATTGGCACACACCCCCTAAACTTTAGACCCTAAATTGTCATTTCCCCATTTTATTATCATAGGCATTTTTATAGTACTAACATCATTGTCCAACACAAATATGGAAAGTACATACTGCACTCAAGTTCATTCATTTTCCATTGCAAATAAAAAGAACTTTGCAGTTTGTAGTAAAGCGACCGACAAGTGTATTACCTCACAAACAACGTCACATTTGTGGATATAACATTCAAATACAAAATTGAAATAAGAAAAAAAAAAAGAAAAACGTCGTATGATGCAGAGACAGTCTGATGCAGATGCAGAGACAATCTCACACACAAAACGAGTTTCGATGAGAAAGAAAATTGGTTTGTCCCGCCCCACCTATAGGGGCAAACTATTTCTTCTCTCATTATTGAGACCCGTCTCATATCTCACACAAATTTTATAAAAAAATAAAAATAGAGAAATAAAAAGAGAAAGAAAAAGAAAAATAGGAGGAAATCACATTTGTGGCGCATATCATTCTATCACCAACCAAATTACAGTTCACCAAAAAATAAATTAAAATCCTAAACATCAAAAATGAAAATAAAAGTCCAAATTCAATTACACTTGAATAAAATAAAATTTATAGTTTTCACCCCTTATCTTTCTCATTCTAAACTATGTAAATTTTAAAAAAATAAATAAATTAAAACATTATATAATTGATAATTAAAAAGTCCATTTCCAGATCTTGATCCTTAGATCAACCTTACACTTGGGATCAGAAACAGTAGCCACCGATGGTGGTGAAGACTTACCCTTTGGAATTGCCGCTTTTACCCCTGTACAAATTATCCTAATCCCCACTTTCTTGCTTTTATGTGACTCCATTCTGACTCTAACTTGGGTATCCAGAACTATCTTCAGGGGTAATTTCGTCTTTTTCTTCAGATCCGACCTCAATGTGGTGGCGGAATCGCCGTCGAGAACTTGCGAGCTGCTATACAGAGTGGAATGAATGATCGTGATGGCGTTCGGATTACTTGTAAAAGATTGGAACGACCCATTTGCGATCTGATTTTGATTGATTTGGGCGGCGATGGCGATTGGGTCGTAGAAAAAGATGATTTTCTTGTTGGGATTTTTCGAGGAGAGGGTGATATTGAGCTTTGCGGTGAGGTGGGTGGAGTCGTCGGCGGCGGTGGTGAGGTTGAATTGGGTAATTTTGAGGGAGGAGATTGAGAATGTTGGGCGGTGAGGGTGGTAGAGGAGGTAAGCTATGGCGCCGGCGATGGCGGCGAGGAGGATGATTAAGGTGATGATTAGAAGTGTGCAGAAACAGCATTTACAAAGACTGCACCGGCAACGGCGGCGGCGGCGCTGGGGGTTCTGTTGGGTGGTGGGTTGGGGTCGATATGGGTGACGGTTTGGGTTGTAGAGTTGGGCCTTGGTCGGTGGAAAAGCGCGTGGGTTGTTAGTGGTGGCAGCGGTGCCGGAGCCGCCGTTGGTGGCGGCGTGAGTGATGGTGCCGTTGGGTTTAGATGAAGGATAGACTCTATCGGTCATGTTTTTTTGTTTTGATTATAGAGAAGAGATGAATTTAGAGAGAGAGAGAGAGAGAGAGAAAGTGGAGAGGACTGAGGAGGTTCTGAATGCAAGGGATACTTCCACAGTTCCACCTCATGTAAATATTTTGTCTTTTTTTCCTTTTTATTTCACTTATTAATTGATCAATTTTTATTTTTTTTATATAGATGTGTTTAATTGCTTTCAAATACGAACAAGCACCTAAATCATTTAAAAGGGTGTTCAAGCTTAACCAGAGATCTTAAGTTTGAGTTTTGTAAATGCAGCAGTGTATATACTTGTTGGGATAACTTTGCTTCCCTTGTAGTCCTACTCGGCCCAAACGAGATTTGTCAGCATCTAATGTAGTATTCTGATATTTCAGACAAAAAAATACTCCTTCATCTCACACCACTTGAGATAGTTGTATTTGGTATAAGAACTAAAAAAAAGGGTACAATATGAAAGAAATTAGTGAGGCAATATTGTGAATATAAAATACTCCCTCCATCCGTCCCAGTTCAATGTTCTTAGTTTGATTATGCACGCTTATTAAGAAATTAAGGCAAAAACAAAAGAAATGAGTCAACCAAAAGTAGAGAGTGAAGGATATAAATGTCTAAAAACACTATTCATGAAGCAAGTGGATGAAAAGTTAGGTAAGTAATGGTTTTTTTTTGTAATTAAATGAACTTTTTGAGGGCAAGCTCCTCCAATGCACTATTCATTTTTTTCCATTTATGGAATAAAACAACTAAGAACCTTAAACTGAGACATACCAAAGGAAAGTAAGAACCTTAAACTGGGACGGATGGAGTATAAAGTAAGAGAGAAAATGAGTGTGAGGTATATTGAGTTAATTGGTGTTGTCAATATAAAAACATTTCATTTATGGAAGTTTTAAAGAATGTAAGACAGATCGAATAGAAATAAGTCTGAAATGAAGTGAGATGGACGAAATATTTATTTAATTAGAGTTTGTATTATTTGGGTGGAAATTTAATTATTTAGACTCCTTCAAAACTTTGTTAAAAAAAATAAAATGAAAAAAGAAATTGTAATATACTCGCTGTCCAAGACAAGATGTCATTAAGTTGATGACTGTCACGTCTCTTGTGGTCTTACATTTGGATACCTCACACGTGGGTTGTAATTAATTATGTGAATTTTACTTTGGGATTCTGATGATGCTTCATTCATTTATTGCTCAATCTTACTAGTACTACTAATAAGACCATCCACAATAGTTCATCAACCTATTCCCATTCAACATCCACTTTATCACTCCATCTCATCTTTTCTCTCCGTCCACCTAATCATTCACTCCACCTCATTTTCTCTTTCTATTTCATAAAAAAAAGGGGTTTTTTTTGTGTCCAAATCTAATGAAATTTACATCTACTTATAGAGAAAAACAAATGCTAAATTTTGGTGTAATTTATTTATTTTTTTTTTCTTTTTAAGATAATTGGGATACAAAAACTGGGTGAGTTTTTTTTTTTTTGGTGGCCCACCTTCTTCCCTTCAACCCTTGTTGACCGGCATCAACACCTACCTCCATCCAACACCCTCATGCAATGGTCTCAATATGTTGACCCCCATCCAATAGGCTATTAAATAGACCATCGTGGGTGGTCTAATAAATTTGACCTAGATTGATTTAGTATTCCCTAGTCTTCCATTTTTAAATAAATCAAAAATAAATGTTCATTTAAAATATTTTTATTTTAAGAGATATTTCAAAATATTTATATTTTAAAGACAACTATCATATACCCTTTCCGTCCAAAAGCACTTTGCACTAAACTTATCCTACTCCCAACCTCTTTACCACTCACAATAGTTTTGAGTTTATATATTCCTTCCTTAATTCCCGTGCATCTTCAGAATGGTGCAAGGTGTTTTGGGAATGAGGGAGTATAAATTGATCTTAATGGAAATTATGACTAATGACAAGAAATTTTAAATGCTATCACATAGTCTACGACTTATTAAAGGGCACTCATATCCTTACTAAATGACACAAAATTACATTAATGCAACTCCATCCTCATCCTTTCACTTTCTTTCTCCAACCCCTATGGCCACCTTTATCCACCAATTCCTACCCCCCCCCCCCCTTTTATCAACAATTCCGACCAACCACCACCTCCGACAACCTCTTCCAGCGACCATTTTCTTGCGACCACCTCTGGCGAACATAATCTTGATCAGTAAAATTCGAGGACGAATTTTCTTTAAGGTGGGGAGGATGTAACGCCCATCCTTAATCTCGTTAAATATTTGACTTATTTGTTAAATTCTTGACTTGCTTGTTAAATTCTTAACTAGCATATTTATATGCTATTTTATTTGAGTTAATTATTTAATTACTTTAGAAAATTAAGGTGGTTAAATGTCAAAGTTGAAAGTTTAGGGGCCTTTTTGTCAAAGTTAGAACTTGAGGGGCCAAATTGCAATTCTTGGATAGTTGCAAGTATATCTACTTGGTTTGCTTTCTCTGAGAAAGATTATTTCTCAAACCTTCTCGTACTCCTTCTGTTCTAAAGCTAAGGTTAGGATTCTTCCTATTCTCGACTCCTCGAGCTTAATTATACCTCTGTTCGTGATTCCGGTCCCGGATAAATATTCGTGGCGTTGAATAGAGCGTTTCCTGCCGAACAGAAATTAATTTGGGTCAACTTGATTTCGGACTAGGTAAGTTATTGACTCCCCCTTACTTGTAATAACATGCATATATGTTATTCCCGCTACTTGTTCTTGTTAAAATTGTGTTTTGAGCAATTTTCGTGATACTTGTTAAATTGGGACGAAGGGAGTATAACCTACTCTGTAAATAATGAAAAAAATTACACTTGAAATAAGTGTTTAGAAATTGTCTAGTACTCCTGGGTTTATTATATGTTGTTAGAAATTATACTCTTATTCGTGAGACGGTAAAATATTAACTTGATTTAAATAGTATTAGAAAAATTGTACCATTATTTGTGGTACGGGGAAATGAATGGAAGTATCCCTAAATGAGTATATTAGTATATTATAAAATTGTACTTATACTTTTGGGGACGGTGAAATATTAAATTGGAATAAAAGAAAATTATCCTATTATTTATGGGACGGTAAAAGAAATGAATTGAGCTTGAAATAGTGTCTTGGGTATTGCCTAAGGGTTAGTAAAAGTATACTCTTACGCTTGAGACGGAGAATTCTAAGCCTGAAAAGAAATTTGAGGTTTGCTGAAATCTGGACCAGGCGCCCGCCCACATAGTCACCAAGCGGTCGCCCATTTGGCCAGAAGTTTTAGTTCCAAAAATCCTTGGATGAGCGCCCGCCCGGTCTACCATAGGAGCCCGCCCGGTCCCCTGTTCCAACCAAAGTGTTTAAAATCTAAATTAAATTGAAAGCTTATCCCTCCTAAGGCATATAGCCTTAAGATAAGATGTCCTAGCAAGTGTTGTGACACCTTAGGGGTATCAGAAGTGAGTCTTGAACATGATTACTCATTAAATTAAAATGAGAACTTGAGTATAAAAGGAAGAACTCTTCTTTATGTCTTGAAAGTGCTATGAACAAGCACTTATGTGTTATGCTTGTCTTGGAACCTATGCTTGTGCACCTAGAGGGCACCAAATTAGTGTCTTGAGCTCGAATATCCTATGTAGGGGATTATGAACTTGTAAGTATGAGTTGTATAGCTCATTTACTTAATTTGAATTCGAAGTATTTTTGGTCTAGGTTTAGGGTACTACCCTAGATGGCCTAGATGAGTGTTGTAGAACACGCTAGTACTGAAAAATAGTCCTTTTGTGAATAAATGAAATGTGGACTTGAATCATAATTAAATGATAACTTGAGTATAAGAGTAGTAACTCTTTTATGTGTCTTGAAGTTAATGTTTGTGTACCTTGGGGGCACCAACTAATGTCTTGAGCTTGAATGTCCTAAGAATAGGATTAGGATTTTGTAAGAGTAAATGTATAACTCTTATACATGCTTGAATGCCCAAATATTGTAGTTATAACTTGAAGTATAAGATAATTAACTCTTGTACATGTTTAACAATCCAAATAAATGGATTGAGAACTTAGATATAAGATGATAAAATCTTGTATATGTCTTGAATGTCTTGAATGTCTTAAGTTGAGACAGTAACTTGAAGTATAAGACAATAAAATCTTGTACATGACTTGAACATCCAAAGAATTGGATTAAGACTTGAATATAAGATTATAAAATCTTGTACGTGCCTTGACACCAATATATGTGTATGGAAATAAACTTGAAAGATTCTTTATGTGTATATGCAAATCTTGCATATATTTACTTGATAGAATGTTACTTCTTGATTACTTGATACATGGTATGAATAACTGAAAGAATTGGGATATGGGATTAGATAGAGAATAATTAACTCTACTATACATTTGAATTTGATACGTGTGTATTGGAAGTGCTATGAACAAACACTAAAGTGCTAGTGATTGGTTTTAATCATGTTTATACTCAATGAAGTATATAAAGAATAAAGAAGATATCTTGTCTTGAAATGGGTTCCTAAAGAAAATAGGGACTAGTGAAATATGAAGATAATTCATATAATCGTCAATACTACGATTTAAGTTAATAAGAATAACTTCAGAACACAATATGTGTTGGAAAATGTATTCGATTACTAACGATACATATACGTGAGATATGACTGTGACTAGGTATGATGTGACCTATTCTACTACGTGCTTAGAGTCTAAGGTATTGGGCTCTATTTGATAGTAAGGGTATCGTGATAGACACTTTAATGTGTTAAACGTGATATGAATATGTACGTGCAAACTTGGCATGTGACAAAGTGATATAGAATGATATACCCTACTACTTGTTTGAGGTCTGTTATTAATAGACTCTAACTTGGATTGACCGTGTTATATGGACACTCTACGTGCCATTGTTAGATTGATTTGTCTTCGCAATGATTGCGTACGTGTACTTGTATTATCGTGAGCACATGATACATGACTACATGGTGCATATTCTCGTGAGCACATGATACATGACTACATGGTGCATATTCTCGTGAGCACATGATACATGATTACATGGTGCATAAAGACTGGTCCACTAATATGGGACTTAGTTCTATTCTCGTAGTTCAAGTAAACATCTACTTGTGCATTCTCGTGTGAGTCCAGCTGGCTTATTTGGTTCAGAGGGGTGTATAGGTTCACGCTTATTGCGAGGGCTGGGGCATAAGTGATAATCGTGGGTCTATGCATTCGGTCTGTTTTTCCCTTACTACTGGCCATAGTAAGGGCTTAGCATCCTATATTGGAGCAATACACCTGATATAAGTTGAATGCTAATCTCGTGAACACCTCGTGAATCTTGTTCTTGTGAATGACACTGGTTACCGGGTCTTCTTATATACTGCATAGCAGTCTCTTGATCTTGATCGTGGTTGTCCTCAGCTATACAAGCATCGACAATAATGGTATTCTTGGGAGGAATAAGGAAGGATTCAGGTAATGATACGTGATAGGCCTATGTGCATCTTGGTGAGTTGGTCTAGCCTCTCACACTACTTGACTACTTGTTACCTGATCATATCTTGAGCTTGATTATTTGTTGAGTTGGCTTAGCCTCTCCTATACTTGTTACTTGATGATACTTGATATATGATTACTTGAGTTTCTACTGGAATTTCGTGATAACATGTCATGTAGTTGCATGTTAATAGCTTACTGAGATTTATCTCACCCTTTATTTGTTTCCCCCCCCCCAGGAAAGCAGGGGATAGTACGCAGTGAGGCTCGACATAGCTGGGAACGTACTCCGCAGGATGTTCTTGTTTGAGACTAGTGTCCTTTTATACTTTGGTAAGGACGATGTTGTATGAGTTGTTAAACTCAGGGCTTGTTTGGGGTATTCTTGTGTAGTACTTGTTGTCTCTAGACATCTCTTGATGCCCGATTATGTGCTAGGCATGTCTTCCGCTGTATGTAACCATGTTTGGTTTTAATTTTCTTGGTCTAGAACTCGTTGTGAGCTATCTTAGCTCCTTACTCTTGAGTATATATAGCATGTCAATTTGTCTCTAACAGGTATTGTTCCTGTTTCCCGTTAGTTTCTTGTTCCTTGTTAGTTACGCGCACCAGGTTCAAGGTTCTATTAGGGGATCCCGGGACTTGGGGCGTGTCAGAAGGAGTAATTTTTTTCTATATTTTATATAATTTTGTGACAAAGATTTACGTATATTCTTATAATACTCTTTCTACAAAAAAATATTTTACAAGTATAAAGAGATTAAAAATTATAATTAAGACAATTTTATTTACAATATGAATATTTATTTAAGGACAAAAAGATTGATGTATATCACAACTTTTTTTAATAACCGTAAAAATAAAATTATTTTAAAGCGGGAGTATCAATTTTTATTGGATGCAACATCATCAATTTGTGCTTTTCTTACCAACCAAAGACCAATTTCTTAGTAGATGAGTTCTACTCATGTGAGTGGGTATCCTCTAGAGAGTTATGCAATTGGTACAAATTGACAAAAATAACAATGTTTACAATTTTTTGTCATAGCTATGCAGGAAAAAGAGTTGAATTTTAAATTCACAGATTGTAAGGCTTAATTTTTACTCCCTGTCCCAAATACCAAAATTTTTTTTATTTACTACGAATGAACTTTGAGCAATAATTAAGGATGCTTTTAATTATTTTAATATGAATCTAAAAATTGATATTGATAGTATTTATAATGGTGTATCAATAACAATTTTTATATCTTCATTAAAATAATTAAAAGTAGTTTTAATTATTGCTCAAAGTTTTTTCGTAATAACAAAAAAAAAATGAAACTATCCTTCTGGGACAGAGGGAGTATAACATCGAGTCACTTTTTTAATTTTTTTAAGACTCTTTCTTTACACTTATACCTTTGAATATGAATATCTATTGCATTTTTCATTCGGCATAAATCTTTTACAGAAAGAAACTACATATATGAGACTCTCTTCACCATTAATATTCACCATTCACCAATACATATATTGGCTGTACATAAATATCATTGACTGGTAAGCATAATTATGAGAAATTAATCTCAAATCTTTTCAAAATAATAATATTTTAACGAATAGGAATGATAAACATAATTCTTTTTCTTAACAGTGAATAATCGGAATAATACTCCTCTTTCCAAGTGGGTTGTGTTTGGTTAATCGTGAACCCAACTAATCTCAAAAAACACATAATCAATCCGTGTTTTAATTACTCGCTCTTGAATAGTAATCTTAAAACTCTATGTGCGACGCTTGTCAACATCTATATACTCCATCCGTCTCAGAGTATATTGTTGGAACAATTTTAATCCCTGAATGCCACACTCACTTTAGAATAGGATTGAGGAAGAGATGAAGCGGAAGCGTTAAGAACAAATACCTGTTGAATCCATTATGAAGTAGGGAGAAATGAAGAAGAAGAAGATGTAGGAGAATGATCTTCTAAATGATGAATGTCTTTCCTCTTTTACTTCTTTAACACTTAATGAAGATTTATGGAGAGAGTACTAATGAAAAATGGAGTAGTCTTAAGGGTTGATGGAATGCCCTTTATATAGTAGACTTGGTGACATTTCATTTAGGGACCACACCCTTTCAAGATTTATGATAATAAATTACCCTTTTGCCCATCACAATTAGGTAATATATATCCAGGAATTCTACACATTTTATTATCAATTATACTTTATAATTTAATATTATAATCATAATTTTATGAATGGAAGTCTAAATGACTTGTGTTGCAAGCCATGTCCTTACAATCTCCCACTTGGGTTGCAAAACAAAGTCCTTCCTTTAATTTATGATCATAACATAAATGACAACCCTTATGTGCGCACTTTATTGTCATTTATAACAATCTCGTCCATTAGCCATACAAGTATAGGACTAAAGAGGCAGTCGTTGTAATTGATTCGCAACTAAACCCACAATAATCACGTATACAAATCCAACTAAATGACATAGATCAAAAGTATAGATGTATAGCATGGAATCATAATGAATATATACATATTCTTCCAACTAGTCCATGTCACGACCCGAAAACCAGGCTCTATTTTATTAGTAATAAATAATCATTATTTATTTAATTGCTTATTTATTGGTTTAAATTATTATTTATTTAAATATTTATGTGTGCACTTTATGTGTTATAATATTTATGCCTAGCATTTTATTTGAGTCATTCGGGTTAGTGCAATATTGTTGGGTCTTAATAGTTAGTAGGGAGTGTAAGTATTTGTGTGTAGTGTAGTGGAGGGGCCTGAGTGTAAGTTTTGGGAAATAATTCCCCTACACCCTCTCTTCTCCCTCACCTCTCCCTCACTTTCTAGCCATTTCTCTCTCTCTCTAGCTCATTGGGTAAGTTTTTCTTCCTCTCACTTCTCTCTTCACTTCCATCATCTTCCTCTCATTATTTCTCATTTCTTAAAACATGAATCATGTTTAGATCGTCGATAGGATCGTAGGAAGCCAAGAAATTTCGAGTTCCGTCACCTTTGAGAAAATCCGGGTAAGTTACTTTTCCCCCATTTTTATGCTAAAATGTTCATATCATGTTTATATGATGTTTGGTGTGTTATATTTGAAGTTTGGAATTAATTTGGAATTTATTTGGTTTTTGGGTTAAAAATGGTGAATATGTGAATGTTGGGTTTAAATCTTGTTTTGGGTTGTTAGATGGTGTTGTTTAGGTTCCCTTGATGTTTAGATGTTGTTTTAGTACCTTGGAAACTAGTTTGAAAGCTTTGATTTTGAGCATTTAGTGAAAGTTTGGGTTTTGGTCCGAAAATGGTGAACCCAGGAAGTAATCTGGGCATTGTTCTTCTGGCACGGTCGTGCTCCTTTATTTGGCACGGTCGTGCCAATATTCATTTTCCCTCTCGTAATGATTGGCACGGTCGTGCTCCTTTATTTGGCACGGTCGTGCCAATATTCACTTGTCTCTCGTCATGTTTGGCACGGTCGTGCTCCTTTATTTGGCACGGTCGTGCCAATATTCACCTTCTCTCGTCATGTTTGGCACGGTCGTGCCACTTTCTTAGGCACGGTCGTGCCAAGCTAAAATTCTGGTATATTCTTCCCTTTTCTTCTAAAATTGTTTCCTCCATAACTTTCTCATCCGGACTCCGTTTTAGGCGTGTAAACTATCGTTTCGAAGTTCTCTTAGAGTACTACAAGATAGTATAGGTTGTTCGGTTAAGTGATAAGTTTTATACTTCGGGATTTTATTGGGTGTTTGGGCATTGTATGATGTGTTCGTGGTTCTTCCAATCGAATTGATTTTCGAGTAAGACTTGGTCTAGGTTTTAGGCGATGTCCCATAGTACCTAGGGGTTTGTTATTGAACACTAAAGTGTAGGGTTTAGTCCAGTCGTGATCATGTTCTAATAAGAGTAACATTTTGGATTCGTTTGGGTACTTGCGGTTTGATTAACCTTAAAGTGTATTCATTCTGATTCCTACTTTGGAATTTCAGGTGTGATGAGATGGTTGAGTTCATAGTCCTAGTACATCCTTATGAGTAAACGTTTAGGATAATTTTGGGTTGTAGTCGTTGTACTATTTGTGAGCGACCGTTTGGGTTGTGTTCCTTATGAGTAACTTATGGTATCATCTTTGAAATGTATCTGGTATGGTTCCTCTTTATGGAATTATCGTATTCTAATAATCATTGTTGTTGAGCTCCTTATGAGCAATACCGTTTATCGTTGTTGTGCTCTTTTATGAGAAACTTCTTGTGTTCGTTGTTGTTGAACTCTTCATGAGTACCCGTTGCATCTTTATGGTGATTTAATTGGTGTGGTTCCCTACTTTGGAACCCTAAGTTGTTTAATTAAGCTAGTATTTATCACTTAGCATTTATTTGGAAGTCCAGCTGGTACTTTGTTAACCTGATGTTTAGTGAGAGGATTATAATGGCTCCTGAACCAAGTCCTTTATAATGTTCTTCACTCGTTCCCGTTCCCCTTCTACTGGCCATAGTTGGGATGATATTGAACTCCATTTGGTGAGTATTATAGAGTTTGGGTAATGACTTCGTGTCATGTACCCCGTTCCCGTTATCGTTCATCGATTATTGGTTGTTGGTTGGTTCTGACCGGGGTCCTCTTCAGTTGTTATGCTACCGAGGTTCTCTCCAGCTGGTTATGCTGCTATGGTCGATGGGTTATCGGTGATTGGTTATTGGATATTCGGTTTCTGAACCGGCTTCTTTAGCTCTTGATGCTGTTTATTGTAGCTGCTCTTCGATGCGGTTCTGTTAATATTAATCAGATCGATTCACCCTTTTGGGAAACCTTGGTTCAGTATCCTTTGTTACTTGTTTATTTCCGCTGCTATCTGTTAATTGTTATTTGCTATGTGCTACGTGAGATTATTATTATTGGTTATTGCATAATAGCATGGCATGTAGTTGCATTAGTAACTTATTGAGATTTTATCTCACCCCGTTTCTTGTTTCAAATTGTTTTCCTTAACCCCCACCAGGAGGAAAAGGATTAGGTTTTGCGGATCGAGGAGGACGTCGAGAGGATAGAGATTTTGGGGCAGGTTGTTATGGTTCGGTTTACATTATTTAAATGTATAACCTTTTGGGGATAGTTTTACCATTATTGACGTCATTAAGATTGTATATTTTATTCTTTTGGGTATAAGCTGTGGAGCTTGTGTTAGATGTACCTTGTTGATTTAAACTTGGATTTGTAAAACCTTATGTTATTATCTTTTGGTTCAAAACGGAATTTTTAACTTCTATATTTTAGAGTTTGGTTCTAAGTCGACGTCCAGCTCGCGATCTCGGGCCGCGGGGTCCGGGGTCGCGACAGTTGGTATCAGAGCCATGGTTTGGCCCTAAGTATAAGTCTAGGTGGATTAGTACGACCTAGGTGGGTAGTAGTGTGCGGAGTGATTAACGGTTGATGTTTTATGCAGGTATATGTTTGAAATGGCTCGAAGGAGAAGTGGTGAAAGTAATACCGGTAATGCAAGTCAGAATGAAACGAGAGATGAAGCCCGTGCAATGTTTCAGGGCATGTTTGAGGCGGCCATGAAGGCCATACATGATCAAGGTCCGAGGGTAGAACAAGCACCACCACCCCGCTATGGATTGGAACAATTTCTGAAATTGAAACCGGTTGAGTTCAATGGGGAACCCGATGTAAGGAAGGCCGAGCTATGGATTGAGTCGATGGAGAAAATTTATGATGTCTTTGGTTGCACCGATGAAGACAAGGTCCGTTTGCGGCTTATAAACTTGTGGGTGCCGCCGAGCATTGGTGGAAGGGTTTTAAGCGAGCTGGGATGATGACTCACACAGTGTATGCATGGGATTTGTTCGTGCGGAAGTTCAAAGAGCATTTCATCCCGGTAGTGGACCAGAACCGAAAGGAGATCGAGCTACTCAACTTGGAGCAAGGTTTGTTGTCTATAGCTCAGTACTCGGCTAAGTTCACAGAATTAGCCCGTATTGTGACTATCTTTGTGCGGACCGAGGAACAAAGCCATGAGATTTATCCGGGGTTGAAGACTTCCATCCGTACTCAGCTTATAGCCCCAGAGATTGTGACATTCCAGGATGCGGTGGACCGAGCCTATTTGATTGAGCAAGATATTGGGGAACAATAGAGGAAGACCGAGGTGGCCAACCCGAGCAGACAATGAGGGCAAGGCAAGTCACAACCGCAGCGATCGAATAACCGAGATAATTCTGGACGGCAGCCGATGGTGAGAAATCGAGTTACAAATCAGGGGACACGAAATGGGAAGATCTGCAGCTATTGTCAGGGGGAAGGACACTCAGAAGACAAGTGCTGGAAGAAACAAGGAAAATGTGTTAATTGTGGTCGGTTTGGGGCACTTTGCGAGAGACTGTACTAAATTCAGATATCAATCATCGGGAAGTGGAGCTGGTACTGCACAGGGTCAGAAGAGAGATGCTTCGGGGAACCCTAAAGGTATAGGGCAGAGTAATTGCGATCAATCAGTACTCCCAGGTGAACGAATAATTTCAGGAGGTATTATTTTGCGTCGTGAGAGCGAGCGCGTGCATTTTAGGATCATCGCATCTATGTGGTTTCTGTGCATTTAGTTGCATTTTTTTTTTTTTTTTTTTAGTCTTTGACTTATGTGTTGTCAGTGTCTACTCCTATGGAGGAGTGTAGGATGTCTGATGGAGTGTAGGATGTCTGATAGTGTGCTCATGTTGTGCTTAAAGGTAGATATAACTTACCTGCTAAATTGGTCATATTGCTATTATAAGATTTTGATGTCATTTTGAGAAGGGAAATGTCATGCTTTAGTCGTTGGTTGTAGGGAAATTGTTACATCCTCTCTTCCCTTTTGCCTAAAATTGTTTTGAGACCGTTCCTTTGTGTAGAGTTAAGCAATTCTTTTCTTGTTAGGAATCTGTCTATTTTGCTTCGATGGGTGACAATGGATGTCTATACCAATTGTTGGGTGTATTTATCGTTTGTAAAAATTTCTATTTTAATTTCTGAGTAGTACCTAGTAATTGGGGAGAACCTTGGGTTAAATTGAGTTGTTATAGTACAAGGTTGTAGTGCTAATATTTAGATCAATGTCCTTATGGCATCGGTTGAGTTATAAGAGTTGAGGATTCAAATTGAGGATTTCTGGATAGGAGATTTTGTTTACTTGTAGTGCATCTACGTGAGCGCATCGGAATTGGATAGTATGAGGAAAAGCATGATGTGTTATGGGATATGAGTATATTATGGAAGTTATAATCATCGATAGTGGTGAGCGTGTTAAGTTAGAAAAGACTAATAAGTACATTTTGGGAGAGTAATAATTTCTCAATCTATGTTAAAGGCATTTTGAAATTTTGGTTAGATAGTGGTTCTATGGTTCTAAATCCCTTCTTGGTGGCGTTACCGAATTGGATCAAGGGTGTGTGAAGAAAGTTGAGTATCAATACTTGGGCATAATTAAGGAATATCATGATTTGGCACTGGGTCAATTGGAACGTTGCTAGCTAATTGGTTTATTATGATGGTAGTACCATTGAGCTTAAATATCATTAAGTCAATAAATGTATGCGTGAGAGACTAACTGGGTTTAGCTATTGAATTTAGAGTTCGTTGATTTCCTTTGGGTATATGAGCACGGATTATGACTTAAATGGGAGTTAGAGAAAATCTTTTGAAGATGAAATTTAGATCATTTTCGGACTATTGAATATTCGTAATTATTTTAGGCTTTCAAGGATTGGAGTGTTATGACGATGATATTATGGCGTAGATTTAAGTGAACATTTTGTATTAAAATTTTGGGTTTACATTACACCTCTAGTTTAAGGTGCTACCTAGAGCGAGAGCACTATAATGGGGATCCTTAGAGATATAGCCTTTGATGAATGTTGTGGAAACAGAAATTTCTTTAGCCTTTTTATATTTTAAAAGCTAATTTAGCTCGAGATGGTAGTGTTTTGAATTTCTGGGGAATACTACTAAGTATGCGATTTACGAAAGGAAACACCTTTGCAGTGTAATTTAGGTTATGAATAAGGTGAGCTTGGGATATCTCGAGAGTTATGATTTAGAGCAATTGGGATTATCCAATTTTGATTGTGGATTCTAATTAGTAGTGAAGGTTATGATTGAGGGAAGTTATGTGCGAGAGGTCGTGGTATCGTGAACGTTATTTAAGGTTACTACGTGGTGGTTTAGAATGGATAATTGAGGAATTTGATAAATGGCGGAACTATCGTATCCGTAGCTATTTGGTCTTTCGGGTAAGTCTCGTTATAATTCGGGTCGAATTTTCTTTAAGGGGGAGTGAATGTCACGACCCGAAAACTAGGCTCTATTTTATTAGTAATAAATAATCATTATTTATTTAATTGCTTATTTATTGGTTTAAATTATTATTTATTTAAATATTTATGTGTGCACTTTATGTGTTATAATATTTATGCCTAGCATTTTATTTGAGTCATTCGGGTTAGTGCAATATTGTTGGGTCTTAATAGTTAGTAGGGAGTGTAAGTATTTGTGTGTAGTGTAGTGGAGGGGCCTGAGTGTAAGTTTTGGGAAATAATTCCCCTACACCCTCTCTTCTCCCTCACCTCTCCCTCACTTTCCAGCCATTTCTCTCTCTCTCTAGCTCATTGGGTAAGTTTTTCTTCCTCTCACTTCTCTCTTCACTTCCATCATCTTCCTCTCATTATTTTTCATTTCTTAAAACATGAATCATGTTTAGATCGTCGATAGGATCGTAGGAAGCCAAGAAATTTCGAGTTCCGTCACCTTTGAGAAAATCCGGGTAAGTTACTTTTCCCCCATTTTTATGCTAAAATGTTCATATCATGTTTATATGATGTTTGGTGTGTTATATTTGAAGTTTGGAATTAATTTGGAATTTATTTGGTTTTTGGGTTAAAAATGGTGAATATGTGAATGTTGGGTTTAAATCTTGTTTTGGGTTGTTAGATGGTGTTGTTTAGGTTCCCTTGATGTTTAGATGTTGTTTTAGTACCTTGGAAACTAGTTTGAAAGCTTTGATTTTGAGCATTTAGTGAAAGTTTGGGTTTTGGTCCGAAATGGTGAACCCAGGAAGTAATCTGGGCATTGTTCTTCTGGCACGGTCGTGCTCCTTTATTTGGCACGGTCGTGCCAATATTCATTTTCCCTCTCGTAATGGTTGGCACGGTCGTGCTCCTTTATTTGGCACGGTCGTGCCAATATTCACTTGTCTCTCGTCATGTTTGGCACGGTCGTGCTCCTTTATTTGGCACGGTCGTGCCAATATTCACCTTCTCTCGTCATGTTTGGCACGGTCGTGCCACTTTCTTAGGCACGGTCGTGCCAAGCTAAAATTCTGGTATATTCTTCCCTTTTCTTCTAAAATTGTTTCCTCCATAACTTTCTCATCCGGACTCCGTTTTAGGCGTGTAAACTATCGTTTCGAAGCTCTCTTAGAGTACTACAAGATAGTATAGGTTGTTCGGTTAAGTGATAAGTTTTATACTTCGGGATTTTATTGGGTGTTTGGGCATTGTATGATGTGTTCGTGGTTCTTCCAATCGAATTGATTTTCGAGTAAGACTTGGTCTAGGTTTTAGGCGATGTCCCATAGTACCTAGGGGTTGTTGAACTCCCTTTGGTGAGTATTATAGAGTTTGGGTAATGACTTCGTGTCATGTACCCCGTTCCCGTTATCGTTCATCGATTATTGGTTGTTGGTTGGTTCTGACCGGGGTCCTCTTCAGTTGTTATGCTACCGAGGTTCTCTCCAGCTGGTTATGCTGCTATGGTCGATGGGTTATCGGTGATTGGTTATTGGATATTCGGTTTCTGAACCGGCTTCTTTAGCTCTTGATGCTGTTTATTGTAGCTGCTCTTCGATGCGGTTCTGTTAATATTGATCAGATCGATTCACCCTTTTGGGAAACCTTGGTTCAGTATCCTTTGTTACTTGTTTATTTCCGCTGCTATCTGTTAATTGTTATTTGCTATGTGCTACGTGAGATTATTATTATTGGTTATTGCATAATAGCATGGCATGTAGTTGCATTAGTAACTTATTGAGATTTTATCTCACCCCGTTTCTTGTTTCAAATTGTTTTCCTTAACACCCCCCCCCAGGAGGAAAAGGATTAGGTTTTGCGGATCGAGGAGGACGTCGAGAGGATAGAGATTTTGGGGCAGGGTGTTATGGTTCGGTTTACATTATTTAAATGTATAACCTTTTGGGGATAGTTTTACCATTATTGACGTCATTAAGAATTGTATATTTTATTCTTTTGGGTATAAGCTATGGAGCTTGTGTTAGATGTACCTTGTTGATTTAAACTTGGATTTGTAAAACCTTGTGTTATTATCTTTTGGTTCAAAACGGAATTTTTAACTTCTATATTTTAGAGTTTTGGTTCTAAGTCGACGTCCAGCTCGCGATCTCGGGCCGCGGGGTCCGGGGTCGCGACAGTCCAACTTAACCAAATGAGATCAAAACTTTAAATAATAGAACAACTAATGAAAGAACAACACAAATTCCCACTATACTAAATGTTATCAAAAGTTGTTACACCCATATGAGCAACATGCTCGTGAAACACTGAAGATGATAACCTTTTCATAAATGGATCCTTTAAATAGAGTTTGTTTCTATAAGTTGTATCCCTTTCGTTCATTTTGTACTCTTTTCTTTATAACAAGATAATTAATGTCTAAATCCATAAACTCTTGTTAGAGTACAGAACTGCTACCTGATAGTCATTTCTTAATTGGTCTTTCGACACTTGTTTTGACAAATTACAGTCCATTAAAACATATGCAGCCATATATTTAACTAATGTCGGAATACCTAATGATCTCAAGATGATCCGACTTTAAAACATAGGCATGTAGTTCTTTAGTGGTTTTGTAAATACTTCTATCATTCTTTTGGCTGCTACTTAATGTTCTTTCCGGATTGCTTTGGTATTGACAAAGCATCCCAACGTTAAATGTAAGATTTACGTATACATTAAGCTTCCTACTGCTGATGCAAAGAGGGAATTTTTCATATACTTGGATTCAAAATTTACCTTTAGGACACTGTTTGAGACTAAGAATGTCTCCTTTAAAATTAGGGGTGTCATGTGGTTTACATTTTTGCATGCTAAACCTTTTGTAATACATTTCCATATGGCCTTTTGTGATAATCCTAAAACATTTCGTGAGCGATCACGGTGAATTTGGATTCTTAATACAAAGATGCCTTACCAAGATTTTTCATTTCAAATAAGAAATTTCTTAGTTTCCTTAATAAGGTTCATATCATTACTAGCAAGCAAAATATCATCCACATATAAGACCAAAATTATAAATTTACTCCCACTGAACTTATGGTATACTTAATATTTACCAAGATTCATTTCAAAACAAATGAAAGAATAACTTGGTTAAATTCTAAATACCATTAATGAGAAGTTTTACTTAAGTTCATAAATGAATTTCTCCATATAGATAGTTTCATTAATGTCTCCATTAAGAAAAGTTTTCTCTAATATCCATTTAATGAAGCTTAAGATCAAAGGTGCTATTAGTGCCATAATGATCCTAAGAAGCTTTTTGAAGATACCGGAGAAGTGTTTCTTTCTTTATAATCAATACCTTTCTTATGAGTTAAAATCTTTAGCAACTGGATGGGCTTTATATCTTTCAACATTACTTTGTGAATCCTTTTAGGTCTTAGAGACCCATTATAGGTTTCACATCCTTATGTAATGAAATAAGATCCCAAACGTTGTCATCTTTCAAAAGATTGTAACTCTTTATTAATGGCATTAATCTTCTTATGAGAATTAGGACTATTGATGGTTTTATGGAAGATAAATAGATTATCTCCCACTATACCTAAGTGTCCCTTATTCTCGACAAGATACACTTAATGAATAGCCGGAATTGCATTCCTTCTTACTCTATTTGATCTCTATAAGGGCACCGGTTCTTACTAATTTTGAGGTTGTTGAATTTCCTTATAGGGAAATCATATTTATTTTGAATTATATGTTCTTCTTGAATGTCAAGTTCAAAACTTGATATCTAATTGGAACTATGGGAAGTGGTATATAAATGGATTTCATATAAATGAATTCCTCTTCCTTTTCAAATTCAAAATATTACTCCAAATTCTCCCACTAAATTCAACATCCTTAAAAGAACCTAGCATTTCTCGTTTTTCAAAACGTTCTAACTTTCGGGTTGTAAAATTTATATATCCCCTAGTTTTCTCGGCTTACCCCATGAATAACTACTAATAATCTTACGTCTAACTTTCCCTTAGTAGACTTATAAAGTCTATCCATATGCTAGACAACCCCATAAATGAATATGGTTTAAGGATGAATAAGGAACGCATCCTTAAATTATTAAGGGTTTATATTAGTAGCCTTAGAGGGAGCTTTAATGAGAATAAAGGTTGCGGTTTTAGCGTATCGCCCATAATGAGTGAGGTAAGAGAAGTATAAAACATACTTATTACCATATCCTTAAGGATTTCAATATGTCTCTATTACAATATTCATGCTAGGCGTACCCGGCTCAATGTAGAGAGAGACAATCCCACACTCTTTCAAAATAGCGAGTAAAAAGGACCTAGACGTTGTTTCTTTTAACAATCATTCCAAAGATGTATACACCATCATGAATGACCCTAATGTTCTTGATAGTCTTCAAAGTTGATTTCCAACTTTGTCTTTATAAGACTTTTACAACGTCCAAACTCAATATTTTATGAAGCAAATAAATGTATTCAAACTAAGAGTTTAGTCATTTTGAACATAATAACTATTGTTGACCTTTTCCATGAAGGAATAATTAATGGCCTACAAATATCCGAATGCATTAGTTCATTGAGACACTTGATGCTCTCGAGAATACTACAATGTTTGTAAATTTACTTTAAGGCATTTAATGCAAAAGTATTTTCCAATTTATCAAGTTTGTTTAAGATATCCTTTAACATAAGCTTATCAGTTTCCTTTCGAAAATATGACCCAAACGCTTATGCCTTTATAAAATATAAACTTTACTTGATAACTTTTGCTTTTACCACTTTGGTGTCATTATTTATGGAATTTATATATTGTGTAAATAATGTCAAGTAATTAAAGATTACCTGACTATGTACTAGTACCATCAACCTTGGAATAAAATAAAATCACATTTATTAAATGAACAAAACAACCTTCTTTATTCAAAATTGTGATATATATCAAATTCCGTCCAAATGACGATACATTAAATGTAGTATTTATACAAATAATACTAAGTACTTTTAACAATATCCTATAAGATTCCGATGCCTTTTCTTTCAACCAGATCCCAGCTTCCATATAGATGATTCTTCATCTTCTCCAGGATTTCGGTATTTCAGGCAACCCTACATAGACATTCATTATGTGAGTTGTTGTAACAGAATTCAACCACTATGTATATGTAGGAAATGAAACCAAATTAGCCTTTATCACAAACAATACCAAATGACATACCTTTCTTAGCACGCCAAGCGTGATACTTAGGGCAGTCGTACTTCATGTGAGTGAGGTCCTTGCAAAAGAAGCATTCTTCATGATCATTAGATGATCTCTTACGCTTCTTATTTCTTGCAACCGCAATTTTCTTCCCTCTTCTTTTTGTCCCATGAGAAGAGGTAGATGCCAAACATCCCTCAATCATATCAAGGAATGTTTTAGCATCACCGTCCTTGGAGATACCGGTCAAAATGGTCTCCGGGACAACTATATTCATGATCATTAGGCTCACACGGTTGGAGCGTTTTCACTTCTCCTCATTTAAGCAATCTTCTTGAGTGCTTTCACTAGAGAGAGGAAGAGGAAACGGTTCCCTTAATGCGTGATCTATGTCCATATAGCCTAAGATCATCATTAATTTATTTTTCCAAGTTTTAAAATTAGTCCCGTTTAGCATCGGAATTGTACTCATAGCAGTGATTACGGACGAAGAAATAAGTAAATCTGTTGGGTTTTGAGAACAAAAAAGGAATGAAAACAAAAACATGAATAAGAAACTACAAATGAAAAATGATTAATTATATCAACGAAATCCATCAATAAGACAATCAACATGACATCAAAACTAATCTTTGGATTGCGAGTTAACTCATAAATGATTGCCTTAGGTAACAAGCAATTTGAACTTACATTTTAATAAATACTTAATCTTCCTTTGGGCCGACATAAGTACCTAAGAAAATATCCTAATGTTCATTTTATTTGTTACCACATGAATGCCTAAGTTTAGTCAAATGTCAAGATCTTCTTTGGAAAATTCAAGTCATTCACATATTAACTTAAACATTCAACACTTTAATAATTTTGCATTTAAATAACGTTAATCACTTGGGTGATAATATTATTTAAACAATGAATAAAATTATTTAAGCATATAATTAATCAGGGCTTTAAGGTTTGAAAAAAATGTATGTTTTGTTCAAGAGGAAAACAAAATTGTGCAAAATTCAATTCTGATGAACAGTAGCTACACGGTCGAGCATAGAAAGCTGCACGACCGTGCAACAATTTACAGAAATGCATGTTCTCGCGGCACACTTTGCACGACCGTGCTAAAAAATGATGCACGACCGTGCCAAAATTATCAGACAAAGCATGTTCTCACGGTACAATGAGCACGGCCGTGCCAAACAAAGGACACGACCGTGCCAAACGAACCGATCCGACCGGTTCAAACAAGACACCCTTCCGGACCAGCACTATTCATACGCACCGGTTCAAGGTAATTGAGGCGCACGGCCGTGCCAAACAAAAGAGCACGACCGTGCCAAACAATCTGCACTTCTGAATTTTTGTCTAAATTTTCCTCAAAATCAAATGAATTGCAAGTAGATCCGCATGGTATGTACTTAAAACATAAAACCATGTTATTTAGGATAATCTTGCCTTTTAAAATTAATGGAATCAAGTGAGTAGATCCACATGGTATGCACAAAAAACATAAACCATGTTATGAAGGGATAGTCTCACTTGAACCTTTTAATGAACAAAACTTTCAAACCATTTTTCTTAATTTTAGATGAAGATCATCAGTACTTTATAAGAGTCCCTAATCAACATCAAAACCTTATGATTCAACAGGGAAAATGAATCAAAGTGAAAGCACAAACTTTCCTAAAAAGAACTCAAACTTAAACCAAAGATGAGCGGGGCTCTGATACCAATTGTTGGAACAATTTTAATCCCTGAATGCCACACTCACTTTAGAATAGGATTGAGGAAGAGATGAAGCGGAAGCGTTAAGAACAAATACCTGTTGAATCCATTATGAAGTAGGGAGAAATGAAGAAGAAGAAGAAGATGTAGGAGAATGATCTTCTAAATGATGAATGTCTTTCCTCTTTTACTTCTTTAACACTTAATGAAGATTTATGGAGAGAGTACTAATGAAAAATGGAGTAGTCTTAAGGGTTGATGGAATGCCCTTTATATAGTAGACTTGGTGACATTTCATTTAGGGACCACACCCTTTCAAGATTTATGATAATAAATTACCCTTTTGCCCATCACAATTAGGTAATATATATCCAGGAATTCTACACATTTTATTATCAATTATACTTTATAATTTAATATTATAATCATAATTTTATGAATGGAAGTCTAAATGACTTGTGTTGCAAGCCATGTCCTTACATATATGTCTAATTTTCTTTTTTACTCTGTTTCAGAGTAGAGAATAAATACGGTCCTGTGTCACTGGAAAAATGATGGATTTGCAGCCACCAATAGAATTATGTCACGTCAGCAAACTAATGAAAAAAAGGAAGTCAGTATTTTAGGAGGACTATGATTTTTAACCCTAGTTAACTCTAATTAAGTGCATACACCGAACCGTATTTATTCTTTTCAGAGTATATGTTCACTTTAAAAAATGACAAATTTTTATTTTTTTACTATTTCTTTTACTCATTCTCTCTCCTACTTTACTTTATACTCACAGCACCAATCAACTTACTATTCTCTACCCCACCTTTTCTCTTACCTCACTTTTCATTCTCACAATAGTTACATCACTTCCACCATTTCTTAAGTTTTGTTCAAACAGAAAGTGGACATGTTATAACGGACACTTAACTTTAAAAAAAAAAAAAAAAAAAACTAAATCATCTTTAAAAAATAAGAGTCTCTTATTTATATTTTTAAATATTTTATATCCCAACACCCTTCAATTTTTTTTTTTTATATCCCAACAAAGTGTTCTATTAAAACAAAGACAAATAAAACCATTAACAACATATTTGTCTTTCTCAAATTGACAGTTGGGGCGCCGGACCTCCAAAATATAATTAAAGTGGCACTCATTAAAGGGAGGATAAGGATTAGAATAATTAGATTGGGATTATGTGGCCCTAATTACTAGAAAAATCACTATCTTTGTACTCAAGCCACCGACAATTTTCTATAAAATGATTAGATTAAATTAAGGTTTAATAATTATTAATAAGACTCTCTATAGAAGCCAGTTCAAAATAATTATCGTTAAGTTGTGCCATTTTACAAGCTTAATTGTATTTTACTCAAAGCCAAAGGTTGCTTAAAAAAAACAATGGTTGTTGGATTTACATTCATTTTGGGTAGTGACTCTAGGCCATTCAATACCAACTTATATTCTAAACAAGGACTTAAGAGATCACTAATACCAGAGACACCCCTCACTTGTAAGAAGACTGAGCTGCCCTCTTATAACTGACATATAAGAGTCATTTTTTTTTCACTTTTTTCAAATTTTAAGAAAAAAATATAATATTATTCGGTCAAATCCCGGTCAAACTCTTATAACTGACATATACGTCAAACAATTAACATATAAGAGTCAAAAAAAAATTCACTTTTTTTCAAAATTTAAGAAAAATTAATAATATTATTCGTTTAAATCCCGGTGAAACTCTTATAACTGACATATAAATCCAACAATTAACATATAAGAGTAAAAAAAAATCACTTTTTTCAAAAAAAAATTAAAAAAAAAATATTATTTGGTCAAATCCCTGTCAAACTCTTATAATTGACATATAAGTCCAATAATAAATGCTCCATCTGTCCCACCACAAGTGAGACTAATTTCCTTTTCAGTCCGTCTCACCACAAGTGAGACTGCTCAAAATGGAAATGTTTTAATATATTTGTATTCAACCAACCCCACCATTTAACCCCACTCATTCTCTCTCTTCATTTTCCACCACTCATTTTATTCAACCAACACTACTATTTACCCCACTCATTCTCTCTCTTCATTTTTTACCACACATACACTACCTTTTTCTTAATTATTGTGCCTCACAAGTTGGTCTCACTAGTGGTGGGACGCAGGGAGCATATAAGAGTCAAATTTTTTTTTTTTCGCTTTTTTCAACTTCTAAGAAAAAAATTAATATTATTCGATCAAATCCCGGTCAAACTCTTATAACTGACATATAATACCAACAATTAACATATAAGAGTCAAAAAGTTTCACATTTTCAACTTTTAGGAAAAAAATATTATTTAATCAAATCCCGGTCAAACTCTTATAACTGACATATAAGACCAACAATTGACATATAAGAGTGAAAAAAATCACATTTTTAACTTTTAAGAAAAAAAATATATTATTCGATCAAATTTCGATCAAACTCTTATAACTGACATATAAGACGAACAATCAACATATAAGAGTCAATTTTTTTTTTTTTTTTTACGTTTTTCAACTTTTAAGAAAATAATAATAATATTATTCGATCAAATCCCGGGAAAACTCTTATAACTGACATATAAGACCAACAATTAAGATATTAGAGTTAAAAAAAATCATTTTTTTCAAGTTTTAAGAAAAAAATATAATATTATTCGTCAAATTCCGGTCAAACTCTTATATCTGACATATAAGACCAACAATTAACACATAAGATTAAAAAAAAAAAAATTCACATTTTCAACTTTTAAGAAAAAAATATAATATTATTCGATCAAATCCCGGTCAAACTCTTATAACTATCATATAAGACCAACAATTAACATATTAGAGTAAAAAAAATCATTTTTTTCAAGTTTCAAGAAAAAAATATAATATTATTCGGTCAAATTCCGGTCAAACTCTTATAATTGACATATAAGACCAACCATTAACATATAAGAGTCATTTTTTTTAAAAACTTTTTTCTACTTTTAAGAAAAAATAAAATAATATTATTTAGTGAAATCCCGGTCAAACTCTTGTAACTGACATGTAAAACCAATAATTAACATATAAGAGTCAATTATCTTCACATTTTTTTTTTCAAATTTGTTTTTTTTTTTAAATTAATATTATTTGGTCAAATGCTAAACTCTTATAAGTGTTAATTTTTCCGAAAAATGTACTTTTTATAATTAAATAATAAGATGTATAAGAGTTAAATTTTTTTTCATATTTCTTCAGTTTTTCTTTGAATGCCGATGAGCCTTTGGCTCAATGGCATAAGCCCTTGCCTTCCAAAGTGAAGGTCATGGGTTCAAACCCCCTCCCCTACTTGTATTAAAAATGTTGTAATTTGGCATATAAAAAAGAAAAAGGTTTTTCTTTGAAAACTTTTTATAATTAACTACCTTCACATCTCTTTTAACATTTCCAAGAATCTCTAACTGTTACCATTCTCAAACATCAATCATGTTTCCCCTCATTTTGCTTCACTATCCACTTGAGCAGCTTGATGGTTGCCAACAAAAATCAGTAAACACAAAAAGTGAAAGCAAATTCCTTCCCGTTTATGATTCCGTTTAACCAAAGTGGTAACCACAAAATTCTAACAAAAATGTAAACCAGTTAACCACCAAGATTGAAATCAATACCATTTTCATAACATCCAACACTATATATATATATATATATATATATATGGGTTTTGTTAGGATACCCTCTTCAAGGGTAGGTTAACATGAGGAAGAAAATGGGTAATGAGGGCAAAACTGTAATCTCAAATCTACTTAAAGAAGCATTTTTCAACTATTTCAGTCATCTCTCCCCACTCCCAATTTCGTTTGCACGTCGTTGGCCGGCGATAGCTTCCTCCTCCAGAATCCTGCACCTTCTCTCTCTCTCTTGTGAGTTCCACCTAAGAATGTATTTGGGAAAAAAAAAAAAAAACTAGAGGAGGAAACTAACAATTTTAACGTGAAACTAAATACTAATTGAATTTTGTGTGCCATGATTTTGTGGATTCTTGCAATAAGGGGTTTCAATATAGATTGAAGTCCTCTTAATGGAGCTTCATTTACGGATTTGAAGATTCGAAACTGGGAAATAGGGCGTGTGGACTGAAGTTTGTACTTTGGGTTACAGGAAAATGATAGTAATTGATTTTGGGGAGTGGCAAAGAAGGAGGGGTATAAAACTAATTACCATCTTCCATGAGTTCCGACTAAATCTAGGTGCTTAAATTTTTATCTAGTTAAATCCCTGATTTTTTTTTATGGGTTGTTTTCAATTTGAAAATGGCTAGACCATCATATCATGTAAGAGGAAGAAGCGGCTGAATTTGCAGAGAATTGGAGAGAGAAATACTTAAACGATGATGAAGAGGTATATGTCTTTGAGATTACAGTTTTGCCCTCATTACCCATTTTCTTCCTCCATAAAATTAGGGTTGTTTTGGTCATAAATAGTTGGGCCACATGTTAACCTACCCTTAAAGAGGGTATCCTAATAAAACCCTATATATATATATATATATATATATATATAAACTAACATTGGTAAACAACCTTTGAGCTCCATTGCTGGAACTCAGATTCAGCGATAAATGGTCAGACTAGTAGAAGAAAAAGCTGGAGAAGTTGACCGGAGTTTGTAGAATGTGCCCGTAGAAGAGGTTGCGATAATGCGATGAGATTGGAATCATCAGATCGTTTTGCATCCACGCTGGTTTCAATTCAGCTTGGAGATTTTGTAGATCTGGAAGGAAGCGTGGTGGCGCAAAGTTGACCGGAGTTTGTAGAATTTAGCCAGATTCGGCCAGATCTGGTAGGGGAGGAGTCGAAGAGAGAGGAAGGAGGAGTCAGAGGTGGCAACGATTGCGGGAGGAAGACGCCGGCGGAGATCGGAGGAACACAATCGCCGGAGCATGATCGCCAGATTTGGATTCTCCATTGAAAGATGCGTATGCCTGAGATAGATCTAACTGGAGTTAGATAAACGGCGGTGCGACGAGTAAAAGGAGAGAGACATCGGCGTAGTAAACCGGAAAAGGTCCCCCGTTGCCGAAGAATATGGGGAGCCGGCGAGAGAGAGAGAGAGAGGTGTGTGTGTGTGTCGTGAATGAGGGGTTGGAAGGGGAGTGGAAGGGAGGTTGGGGTTTTGTTTGATGTGTGAGGGCAGTTTTGGTATTTAGAGATTTTGTTTGACCGGTCAACAAGTGTGAGGGGTGTATGAGAAATTATCATCTTAAAAGAACTCCTTATTTGTACTTTAGCAAAAATCTCTCTTTAAAATGGAATAACATTTGGGTAGAGAAGCCCTAGAGGAAAAATCCCTTCATTTTGTATCATGGTTAATGGTGTTCCTAGATATGTAAATGTCGTTATCAGTCACATACCAAAATAATTATTTTACTAGCTATTTATGCTTTTTTTTTTTTTTTTTTTTTTGAAAGTTACTATTGATGTTTTAAAATATCACTATTTTACTTTACTATATTCCCTCCGTCTCATTTAAAACTTCACTTTTTACTTAAATGGGTGTCCCAAATGCTTCATCATTTTCTAAAATTGTAAAAAACGTGGGTTCCACTTGTCAACCCCACTCACTTCTTCCTCTCACATACTTAAATTGTGGGTCCTACTTGTTATATTCACTATTTTTTTCCCCTCACACATTTAAATTGTAGGCCCACTTATCATACCCATTAACTTCTTCCCTCTCACAACCCTTCTTACACACATTATTTTTCTTAATTTGTGTGTCCTCACCAAAATAGTGAAGCTTTGAATGGGACGGAGAGAGTATTCACTTACACACACCAACATATATGTCCCTTTTTATCATTTTTCTTTTTGATGAGCCATGGCCTTTTGGGTATATTAATATGTATACTTACACCCATTTTATACTTTCCAAATACACAAATATACGGCCTATACACTTATATCATATACAAAAGGTGGGATCCCTCAAAAGGGCAAATATACCATCTACCCCTCATATACATAACCCTCCTCATCTTGGGTGAGAAGTATCTTCTACATTCTCCCTATGCTCTCTTGAGTGCTCTCTCTCCCTCTCTACAACATATGCTATCTCACACTAATCACACACCTAAGGTATTCAAAGCCTTGCTCTTAGTTTCTTACTTTCACACTCGAAGGCCTAAGCCAGGGACAAACCCAGATTTGTGTGCTCATTTTGCAGAATTCATAACCAGATATCCAACCCGTTTGATAATCGTGGGAACACTTTTTGATGCTTTAGCCACCTCAAGGGGCCTAAAAGTCGTGGCATCATCACTTTTATTTCTTGTCTCAACATAGAAATTCATAGTTATCTTACACAGATAATAAATCTTTTGGAAATTATGTAACCCAAGTTTGTGGGAAATAATTCTGCGTGCTCTTAAGACTACAGTGTGGTTAGAAAAACCCACATGTTCCAAAATTAATGGTAGCTTGACGTGGGGCTTGAGGCATAAACATATCATTGTTTACGAGCTAATATCATATCATTCATTCAATCAAAGCAATATCATTGTTTACGAGCTAGTATCATATTATTCATTCAATCAAAGCAATTGTCATCGTCTTACAAATCTCTATTGAGTCTATTACAGATTTATTACTTAGTTTAGTGCAAATTTTTGTGGAGTTTCACCACGATTGGAACCTATTACAGCGAATGACATATGTCTCTCTAGAAATCGCCCATAAACTTCTCGTGTCATATGGTAGTCCTTTTGCTATTGACGTCCTTGCGCCATCCGGTGGACTTCTTGGGCCATCTGAATGATCACCTGTAGATGCCACCAGCTACCCCTATGAGGCATAGTAACCAAGGTTTTCCACTTTCCTCCCCAGAGGGAATCGAACGTGAGACCTCCACTATGTGGATGCCTTACACACCCGAATACCATTGAGTCAAGAGATGGGGCGTTCCTATAGCATTTTGTGAGGGTGTGCACAAATACACAATAAAACTTTGTGTGAAAAAAATTAATACATGATATGAGACTCAAACCTACAACCTTCAACTTAAAATCTTAAAATCACACACATTCTTTCAATTGGGGGTTCATCCACCCTTTTAACTAGCCTGGGCTCCACCCCTGATCAAGAGGCCTTAGGTAAATATATCAATTTGAACCTCGAGAAGACCCGAGATGTGGACAATCAAAACTTCGGATGACACACCTACCTTAGATTATGACAAATTCTCATATACAACGGATGCACGGGCGCGCGGCGGGCCAAACCCGTCTGACCCGTTCGCCTTTCCTCCACTCCCAAAGCGACACATGGCGCGCTGTGAGCAACACGCTGGTTCACCAACCGCGCGCTGCCACGTGTCCTCCTTTTAAAAAGCTCAATAACTTTAAAATGTTATATCTTGATATTTATAACTCAGAAAAAAAAAATTAAAATACCGTTGTGTTCGTCTCGACGAGACGAATAAAACTACATAGGTCATGATATGGTTTTATTTTTTTTTAAAAATATATTTTTTTACACACAAAAAGTTTGAGCTGCTCATCAGCTAAGATGTAACACTCTGTTCTGATAAAAGTAACAATTTTATTTTCAAAAAGTAACACTTTCTACTGTTAAATGTAACAGGAGTTCTACAAAAAAAAAATCGGGTTTTCATTTCAATTGTTACTTTCCCAATTTCAATTGTTACATTTAAGATATAATGTTACATTTAAGAATATAAACTATTACAATTGAGATAAAAAAAAATGTTACATTCATTTTTTATAAAATGTAATTTAGTTTAGTTTGTTAATCTTATGTTAATTTTGAAAAAAAAAGTGTTACATTTGAAAAACAGAGTGTTACATTCCTTTATAAAAAGCGTGACATTGGTTTAGTTGTCAATCTTTATGTTATCTTTAATCTATTACAGCAAAATTGTGGCACATTTTGAAAATAAAAATTATTACATTTGAAAAAAAAAGTGTTACATTTGAAAAAAAAAGAGTGTTACATTCCTTTATAAAAAGTGTGACATTAGTTTAGTCGTCAATCTTTATGTTATCTTTAATCTATTGCAGCACAATTGTGGTACTTTTTGAAAAAACAAAGTGTTACATTTGAAAAAAAAAGTGTTACATTTCGTTATAATAAGTGTTACTTTTGTTGGGAGGAAAAAAAACTGGGGGTGACAAAAAAAAATCTCGGCAAAAAAAAAATTAAAAAAATAAAGTCGGCGCCTGGCGCCGTCGCACGTTGTGCGGCGGTTACACAGGAGATACGCCCTTAGATTATTAGTGGTCAAGTAAGAAATTTTATAAAAATGAGAAAAAAAAATCATCAGAATTCCACTAAAAATAGGGGCAAGAAAAATTATATTACTACCTCTATCCCTAAACGAGTGTCCAAATTTCATTTTAAGGGACATTGAAAATCTCAACTTTGTGTACAATTTGGTAGCAAAGATTCATATATAATCTTGTAATCTCCTTTCCAAACATTTAGTTTTGCATGTATAAAGAAACCGGTGAATTTTTTTTCGAAAAAAAACATTTAGTGACAAAGTTATGTTAAAGAGAAAAATTTGGGGAAAACTAGTTTCTCCATAAGTTATAAAAAGTATTGTTTTTATAGGGGTTAAGGTTTAGGGTTTGGTGTTTAGGATTTAGGGTTTAGGGTTTAAAGTTGAGGGTTAAAAAGTGATTTTTTATAATTTATGGAGGAACTAGTTTCCCTCAAAACCAACTCTATGTTAAAAAAAAAAAAAACACTCAGTTTGGGACAAAGATTTTTTGAAAATGGACACTCATTTAGAGACAAAGGGAGTAGTATTTTTCTTTTGATAAAAATGGAAGTATTCTGTCCTAAAACCGCTCAATTTCTATTATTATTTTTTTTTAGCAAACACCACTCAATTTTAATAATATCTTACTTACACGACATTACTATTTTCTAATTATAAAAAATAAATGGGGAAATATTTCCCCATAACCAAGCCAATGGCTCTGACCTAATTTTATGTGCCTAATTTCTAAATCATAATGTTCCTTTTACACAACTGAAGATAAAAATCAGGAATCTTAAACATAAACTTGAATATGTAAAAAAAACTAGTTTGTGACCTGTCGATACTCGACGGACATATTAAATTACTATAATAAAATTAATAATTGAGACTTGTTTTTAAAATAGGTAAAAAAAATTAGAAAGAATATTATTACATTTTTACTATTAAAATTTCTCACATCTAAAGTCCTTTAAATATAAATAGATATTAATAGATATTATTTTAAAATGGGAAATAATCAATTTCCCTTTGAATATTCTAAATTAAAATTGGCTTCCTTCCGGTGAATATTGCAGTTTTTGTATGCTGCATAAGTTTATTCGTATTTGTTTTGTTCGATTTGAATTAAGAAGAATCCCCATGTTTACTTTAAAATTATTTGGCGAACTCCTGATTAAAGAATATGTTATGTTTATTTACTTAGCAAGTAAAATAGTATTTTTGGTATATGATAAAATGCTTCATTGCTTTATTATATATCAAAGGGTAATTTGGTCAATTTATAAATTGTGTAGTAGATAAGCAAAATGTGTAGTGACATTAGCCCCTTCCTTTATAATATTATATTTAATTATTGATGGTTAAAGTTTTAAATTTTGAATTTTGGGATTTGAATTTTGAATGATCTTAACATCCCAAAATGAGTAAGATGTTTCAATATTGCGCCACATGGAATTCCACTTCATAAATCCACGTGGCGCACTCTATGAATATGAATGGCATTTTACTCTCTTTTACTATATATATATAGGAGTTGGTCTTACAAAAAACGCGTTTTTCCTTAAGCTAAGGAAAAACGTGTTTTTCAAAGACGCTGGCAATTATACTTCGAAACAAGGGGTGGCATTTTCGTAAATACTGGCAACCATGATAAATGCCCAGTGTTAACATTACAAATAGCCAGTGATTTCATGCTGGCGTTTTATAAACATGAAACTGGCACTTTTCTTAATTGCCAGTGGTAATGTAATGTTAAAAATTGCCAGTGAGTATACTGACACTTTTTTACATTGATACTGACACTTATTAAAAGTGCCAGTGGTAGTGTTAATAATTGACAGCCATTACACTGGCACTTTTTAACATTGATATTGGCACTTATTAAAAACTGCTCGTGTTAGTGTCAATAAGTGTCAGTGTACATGTGCTCGCACTTTTTTACACTACCACTGGCACTTCCGATCAGCGCACAACAACTTCCTGTTAATTACAAAAATGCACCGCGCCAAACATAAAAACACGTTTTACGCTCCCTTAACGTAAAACGCGTTTTTTACTAGTTTTTCACTATATATAAATAGATTAATATAGTTTTAACATAATAAAAATAACGCATAAATAAAGAAATCTCACTTCTTAAAGATACGCATAAAATCCTCTCAAATTATCCATGAAACTTGTAAGGAATGATCATTTTCGTCCTCAAAATTAGGATGAGGTATAAGAGGCTTCAACAGTGTCAAATTTCCTTCAATTATATCAGAAACTGTACTCCCAACGTTTCAAAATTATCTTTATACTTTTTTCGCCGTTACTACTAAAGATTTTTGAGCAATAATTTAGGTTGACTCAATTGTACTAATGAAAATCTAAAATTTGTCATTGACACACCATTAAAAATATTATCAATTACAAGTTTCAGATTTTCATCAAGAGAATTAAATGAATCTAAAATCATTGCTCTAAGTTTTTTTTTTTAATAATATTTAAAAAAAAAGTGTGAAGATTATTTTTAGACGGAAAAATTTTCAAAATCGGTATTTATAAGAAGACACACATGGCCAATTATTTCTCATGTTTTGCAAAAAAAAGCACATGCGAAAGAAAACCTTTATCTTGGTCTGGTTTGACGTAATGATTTGGCAATACAAACTGAGATGATATTTTATTTAGACAACTCCTAGTGCCTGACTCCATTCACATGCATATCAATCTCACTTAACTTTCATACTCTCCTCATATAAATTCGTTTTGTTTTTTCAAATAAACATTGTTTTTTAGTATAAATTGTAAATGCAGGGTCAAGGCTTAAGTCAGAAAGGAAGTGATATCCAAAGTGTTGTCACTGCAACGATATCACTTCTGCCAGCACTCACACACACAAACCGAAAAAAAAAATTCTGGGAAGAGTTGCAGCGGAAAAATCACACAAGAAAATAATTTTCTCAAGATATATAAATTATATATCTTGAGGGATGCCTCAAAAGGCGAGACCTTCACTAATAATAAGAGTGAATTACAAGGTCGAAAATTCCTAAAGCTATTACAACGAAAGCTTCTAGGAACGAACTAAGTCTATAACACAATTCCTAACCTAGCCAAGACTTTTATAAAACTCGGTACAAGAACATAAAAGTATTTTGGGAATTTATAAGGAAACAAGGAAAAGTGTAAAGACTTTTGTGTGAGGTAAGTGTTTTGTGATTGCCTTAAGTTCCATCTTCACTTCCTCATCTATTTATAGTACTTCTTGGACTTGGAGAACACTCCAATAATGGCTGAGATGGGTCACAAAAACGTGGTAGAGAGATGGAGTTAGTTGGCCGAGCCTTGGGGAGGATAATTCCCACATTTCCTAATTTGTAGGAACAAATTCTTTGTGCCCGGGAGGATAATTCCCACATTTCCTAATTTGTAGGAACAAATTCTTTGTGCCCAAGTTTTGTGCTTCGCCTTGTTGTACTTCCTAGCTTCAGCGCCTTGTACTTTCTCCTCCATAAACTCAGATGTTGAATGGGTCAATTACCCATGTGTTTGTTGTTGAGGAATTCCCATGTGTTATGAATAAAATCTTTTTTATTCATAACTCTCTTTTTATCTTCCATGCATTATTCTAGCATATATTATACCTGAAAATTGGACCAACATAAACAATAAACTTGCACAAATATTAGTTATTAGTCCAACAATTATTTATGAAGCAAATATACAAATATAATAAAGTATGCCCGTCGGCAGCACTGGGAAGGTGTGGTTATCACTTCTGGTATCACCACATTCTGCACTTACAATCTCCCCCTTAATTGTATATTTCTTCACAAACTAAATAATGCTGCGACCTGCAAGATAAAGTTAGTCACAAGTCTAGAATATACATGCACTCTTCTCGAAAATAAACTCCCCCTCAAAGAGGCGAGTTAACCAAAATATCAATGACAAAGAAATAACCAAAGTACTAAACATAAGTACTAAAACGACCGAAAAAGTCCACGGTCAATATCCAAAACATCCAAATGTTATGAAGTGCATCCCACACTTCACAAAACCAACCAAAACATAAATTGTACCAAACAACCAACAAAAATTGTTTAAAACACCACCACACAATAAAATTGTTTAAACACCATCACCACAAATTTTAAACACAACCTTTAAGAAAATTGTTTTATGAAGTACCCAGCTTCCAAAATCAAGAATTTCAGAAGAACCATCAATCTTCTTCCTCTTCGTCCTCGGCTTCGGCTTGTTCAGGATCATTGTCTCCAGCACTTATCCCAGCACTTGTGGCAGCACCTGCAGCAGCATTTTCTCCCCCTGTTTGTGGAGAAATCTGAGTTATGAGAGCTTGCAAGTCTGACTGAATATTCAGCCATGACTGAACCTGAACCTGTACATTTTCCATAATCCTGTGTAACATCTTATGGACAGCAATTTGAGAGGTCATATCGAAAGTGCTACCGGAGGTGTGGACCCCACTTTGTGAAGCACTGCCGGCTGTACCTGTAGGAAATGGAAATGTGAAATCTGGAACAGGTTGTTGAGCTCGAGAGGGTGCTTTCGGAGGAGGTGGAGGTCGGGTGAATGAAGGTTTAACCCATGGTAGATCCTTGTACCGATTCCCTCTTTTTAGTTGATTATCGATGGTATAGAAAACAGGACCGGGTGTAAACATAGCAGAGCCTTCAATAGGAAGCTTTTGAAATATGAGGACTCGAAAGATTAGAGAGGGAAATGGGAAATATGTTGTGTCTTTTCGGGTTGGCCACGAAGCAAGATGCTTAAAAACTAGATTCCCAAAATTAATAGGCTTGTTTTTCCCGAGTTTGAATAAAACTTTTGCTTGTTCCATGGTCAAATTTTGGTCACTTTTAGAGGGAAGCCAATTGAATAAGCAAAGTTTATGAAGGACTGAGTAAAGCGATGTAAGCTTAGAAGCAGGAAATTTAACCTTGGAATCATTAGGCCATTTTCGGACTTCATGATGAGTAAGAAAGTCGGCCATAACGTCTTTGTTGCAATTAATGCTCTCCTCTTGAACATGAGGAAGACCTAAGGCTTTGTTGATGATTTCGGGGTTAAAGAGATAAACTTTTCCCCTAACAAAAACCTTTCCAAAGGCGGGAGAGTTGACATTATCCAAAGACGAACTCAAATTGGCATAGAAATTGCGGACAACCTTATCAACATACGGTTTGGCTTGGGTATTGGGAATCAAAAAATTACGGTCCTCTAAAAATTGATAAACACCATTATTCCTTAAGTCCACTTCATCAATGTTCTTCTCTTCTAAAAAAGGAGTGTTTGAATGTTTGAGTAAGAATTCCATATTTTCCTTTTTATAAAATTCAAGAGAGAAGTGTTGAAGGGGAAAGGCACTATTTTCCTCTACGAAATTTGTCTCATCATCAGAAGCAGCATCAGATTCAGAGATAAGAGGAGAAGAATGGTGTACCTCCTGTGTTTTGGACCGGGTTTGACGAGCTTGAGGTGCTGTCGAAGGTGCTGTCGCCTTCTTGACAGCACTACTGTCAGCACCATGAATTCCTTTACCCTTAGCCAATCTTTGTGCAGCAGCAGCCAATGTCTCAGTATCATCTTGATCATCAACCCATTTATCAAAATCGTTTTCAGAGGCTTCTTTCTCAACCGAGTAATTCTCGTCGGATGCATGGGGAGATGACAAACTTTGAGACTCACTTTCTGAAAGATCAACAGGATCATCAGGAGTATTGGAGGTTGACTTTCTGAAAATTGCCTGAAGTCTGCTTGAAGTCCTCTTTTTGAGTGCTTGAACTGGCGGTGGTTGAGGCGGCGATTTCCGCTTTTTCTTGACGGCTTTGGTGGTCGGACCAACTGGTTGGGAAGGAACCGAGCTTGGACGGGCTTGTGCAACCGGAATGGGAGGCGGATTGGACACCACAGTTGCCAAATTTGGCGGTGATGTTACCGGTGTTGTCGCCGGTGATGTCTCCATAGGAGAGAAAAATCTAGCCTCACCCATACTTGGAGAGACTTCCATTGGCTCGGTGGTTGCTTTGGATGGTGAAGCCATTGATGATTTGAGAAGAGAAGGAAGAATTTTTGGAGAGGGATTTCTAGGGTTTTTGACAACCCGAGAAATAGAGAGGCAAGAGAGGAGATCGGTGAGTATGAGGAGGGAGGAGAGTTTAGAAAACTAAATACCCATTATTAGATAACTCTTGTTATTCCTAAAAACACTCAACTCCCCCTATTTTCTAGCTTAGTTAGCTATTATCTCTATCACTCCCCCATTTTAAAATAACCAACCGGCCATTATCCCAAAAAGCCTTTTTTTTTTTTTTTAAATAAATAAAACGAAAAATAAAATAGAGAAAATAAATTCGGCCTAGGTGACTACATCCTTAATTTTTGAGTTTGATTTACTTTTAAGGATGAAGTTACTTAACCAAATTCACCAAAAATAAAATAAAAGGAATTTAATAAAGACTTTTTGAAAATCAAAAACTCCACAAATTATAAAGGACTTTCGGACTTTCAAAATTTAAATATTAAATCCGAAAATAAAAAAAAATAATGTGGCACATACTAATGTGTTATTGGCAATGAGGGTAACACTTTAGAGAACACATAAGTCAAATATCCCTTTGATAAAAACTTTTTATATTTAAAGAACATAAGGCAAAACAATCCTCATTATCAACGCTTGAGGCACATTGTTAAGCTTCTATATAATAAGCAATTGAGGCTAAGAAACAAGCTTTTCATTTTCAAACACTTGAGGCATAGCAAGCCTTAAATGCATGTTTGAAGTTAACAATATATAAGCTTGTTCTTCATCTTTAAGCACTTTTAAAATAAGTATAATTTACACTTTAATATCTACAAGATAGCATCGTAGTAACGAGCTCCGTGCTCCGAGTCCTTATAAAGTGTAAAGAATACTTTAGTGATTTGCACCTTTCAAGTAGGATACACTGTAGTAGCGAACTCCATGTTCCTAATACTTAGTACGAAATCACTAGAAAATATCTCCTTTTGGCAAGAGTGCATCGTCGAAGCGAGCGCCGTGCCCCGAGTTACTAAGGAAATATTATAAGTGCTTTTTGCCTTTAAAATTTATTTTATCAACAAAATTAGTGACTTTGTCACTTTTGAGTACAAAGGGAATTTTGACAAACATGTTAACCAAGTATAAACCTACCAAAACAAAAAGGTCAGCATGTGCCGGCTCGAGGGCTTGAAACGAAAAACAACTGAAAAAACAATTATTATTATTTTATTTTTTTTATACAGTGTTACCAGAAGTGATGACAGCACTCAGGGTAACACTTGAAAACAGTAACTTAAAAAATACAAAGACCAAGAGATCTTTTCAAACTTGAAAATCTCTCATGGTCAAGGGCCTTAGTAAAAATGTCAGCAAGTTGATACTTTGTATCAATATGCTCTATGTTTATCAAATCTTTTTCAACCAAGTCTCTTAGAAAATGGTGACGAATATCAATATGTTTAGTGCGGGAATGTTGAACCGGGTTTTTTGAAATGTTTATTGCACTCAAGTTATCACAGTACATGGTCAAAGTGTTACTCTCAAGACCATAGTCATCTAACATGTGTTTTAACCAAATAAGTTGAGAACAACAACTCCCGGCTGCTACATATTCTGATTCAGCAGTCGAGAGGGAGACACAGTTCTGTTTACGACTATACCATGATACTAAGTTATTACCCAAAAAGAAACACCCCCCACTAGTACTTCTCCTATCATCCATGTCACCCGCCCAGTCAGAATCACTAAAACCAACAAGATTGGTATTAGTATCCTTAGAAAACCATATTCCTAAATTAATCGTCCCCGACACATATTTGATAATCTTTTTGACAGAATTTAGGTGGGAAAGTTTAGGACTGGCTTGATATCGTGCGCATACACACACACTAAACATTAAATCAGGACGACTTGCGGTAAGATAGAGGAGACTACCTATCATTGAGCGATATAGGGTTGGATCCACATCCCCCCCAACTTGGTCCTTTCCCAACTTCAGTGTCGAACCCATTGGTACTTTAGACTCCTTGGCATGCTCCAACCCGAACTTTGTTACTAAACTTTTCGCATACTTGCTCTGAGAGATGAAGATCCCTTCATTCGACTGTTTCACCTGCAATCCAAGGAAAAAGTTTAGTTCCCCTATCATACTCATTTCAAAAGTTGATGACATGGCATCCACAAATGTTTTCAAATAGGTTTCTGATGTGGAGCCAAAAACAATGTCATCAACATATATTTGAGCTATGACAAGAGTTTTACCATTTCTCAAGATAAACAAAGTCCTATCGGCTTCTCCTCTAATAAAACCATAATCTAACAAAAATTGAGTTAAGCGTCCATACCATGCTCGAGGAGCTTGTTTCAAGCCATATAATGCTTTTGTAAGCTTATAAACATGGTGTGGTTTGAATGGATCTTCAAAACCTTTTGGTTGTTCAACATATATTTCTTTATCAATATATCCATTCAAAAACACTCCTTTCACATCCATTTGGTGCAATGTGATTTTAAGGTAGCAAGCTATAGCCAAGAGGAGTCTTATGGACTCAATTCTAGCCACAGGTGCGAAGGTCTCATCATAATCGATACCTTCGACTTGTGTATATCCTTGAGCCACAAGACGAGCTTTATTACGAACAATGTTACCCGTTTCATCACTTTTGTTTTTGAAAATCCATTTAGTCCCAATAACATTAGTATTAGCGGGACGGGGAACTAAAGTCCAAACATTATTTCGGGTAAATTGTTCAAGCTCCTCTTGCATAGCTTGAATCCAAAAATTATCTTTTAGAGCCTCAATCACATTCTTAGGCTCAACGAAGGAAATAAAACAAGAGTGTTTTACCTGAGCATATGTGATAGACATACACACATACCTTACCATATCTCGATAATTGACAGGTTCTTTGTTCCTCGTTTGAATTCCTTCATTTACTTCCCCTATTACTTGTGTAGAAGGATGATTCCTTCTTATTCTGGCTGGGGGATCCCTCCTTATAACTTCATGAACCTCTGCACCTTCTGGATTTTCTTGTTCTGTTTCAGCAGCGGTACTGGAATCAGGTGATACCGGAAGTGTTGTCTCAACAGTGTTATCACTCCGGTCAGCACCTGCTTCATCAACAGAATCAGGATTCCCTCTGTTTTTAGTCAGCTCGTCTGACAGGATCAAGGGAGATTCTTGTGGTCCTTCACCTGTATTGCTCAACAAGTCATCAAAAACAATGTTAACTGACTCTTGGATAGTTTTTGTCCTTAGGTTATATACCCTATATGCTCGACTATCTTGAGTGTATCCAAGAAAAATTGCATTATCACTTTTAGAGTCAAACTTAGTCAATTGATCCCGGTCATTTAAAATGTAACACATGCACCCAAAAACATGAAAATAGTGAACTTTAGGCTTCTTGCCTTTCAAAATCTCGTAAGGTGTCATAGTGGTACCGGGTCTTAAGAAAACTCTATTAGCGGTGTGACAAGCGGTATTTAGTGCTTCGGCCCAAAATCTTTTAGAAATTTGTTTAGAGAACAACATTACACGGGCCATTTCAAGTAAAGTCCGATTTTTCTTTTCGGCAATCCCATTTTGTTGAGGCGTTTTGGGTGCCGAGAATTCATGGTGGATTCCCATTTTCTCACAGAAGGAAGAAAAAGAAGTATTTTCAAATTCTTTACCATGATCGGATCTTATACGAGAAACAGAAGCACAAAACATGTTTTTGATTTTTGAGTGTAAGATTCTAAACTTTTCAAATGCCTCAGATTTTTCTTTTAAGAAAAAGATCCAAGAGAATCTAGAAAAATCATCAACAACTATTAAAGAATATTTCTTACCACCCAAACTATCGACTTCAACAGGACCCATTAAATCCATATGTAAAAGTTGAAAACAATGTGTTGTTCCAGAGTACTGCTCATGGTATTGGGTAGCACTGTGGCCAACACGAGTTTGTTTGCCTTTAAGACAACTTTCACAAATGATTTTATTTTTGAAATCTAAATTAGGAACACCTTGAATAGCACCAAGTTTAATAATCTTTTCAATGTTTCGAAAATTTGCATGTCCTAACTTTTGGTGCCATAAGGTTGTGACATCAATTCTCACGGAGTTGCATACCTGTTTGTCTTCCACACAATAACAATTGTCGGTTGATCTAGTACCTGACATCACACACTTGTTAGTACGATCAAAGACTTCACAGGTATTTTTGTTGAATTTTACCTCTAAATTGTCATCACAAAGTTGGCTTATACTAATTAAATTAGCTACAAGACCATCTACATGTAAAACATTTTTTAAAGCGGGGAAACCGGACACATTTAAAGTTCCTTTCCCGATTATCTTACTCTTACTACCACCACCATAAGTAACATTACCTCCAAGAACAGATTCATAGTCTTTCAAAAATAATTTTGTTCCCGTCATGTGACGTGAACACCCATTATCAAAATACCATGAACCTTCAACATTAGTTCTTAAAGCAGTAAAAACAACATCACATCTTTGATTGTTTTTAGGTCTCCATTCTTTCTTACTTTGATTCTTGTTTCTCTGATAAGCAGTGATATCGGAAGTGATGGGTAACACTTCAGGTAACACTGAGGAACTGGACAGATTTGTTTTCATAAAGGTATGACTTTTGTTTTTAAAATGTCCAGTAGTGTGACAAAAGGTACACACCTTCCTCTTATCCGAGTTTTTGAAAGAAAAATCATTATCATTTCCACGTTCATTTACAAAACATGTTTGATTATCTTCCAAAGACAAAGAAGAGATAATATTATCTAAAGAATCTTGAAAACCAATACCTGCCCTGAGAGGTTTACTTAACATGAGGATCTCATTCAGTTTGGTAGACCCCGTGTTGAGTTTCTTAAGTGTGGTTTCGGCGAGGGACAATTTGGCCGTGACTTTTGCAAGCTCAGCATCCTTCTTTGTGAGCTCGATTTCTAGAGTAGCCACGCCAAGTCTTAGTTGCTGAGTTTCTTTGGTCAAGAATTGCACCATACTATGCTCCTTCTTGTATTCTTCAAGGATGTCCTCATAAAGGTTCCTCAATCCTCTTATGAGATCATCCTTACTCATCTCAGCATCCTTTTTGGAATTTCCTGCATCCATGTTAATAGACCCCACAAAACAAACAGCATTATCAGAATTGAAATCATTATACCTGCTGGGTGTTATCACAGGTGTTATCCCACTTGGGTTATCACTTGGGACAGCACTTTCTGTGTTCGAGTCACAAACAGTGACAAACATAGTTGTCTCGTCTGGTTCTTGAGCATGGTCCACTCCTTCTTCTTCATTATCACTTAGAGACACCCACAAGCTCTTACCCTTCTTCCTCAAATTATTTGCGCATTCATTGGCATAGTGACCCCATCCTGAACAAGTATGACATTGAATGGAGTCGAGGTAACTGGGATTGGAGCTCGACTGATCCGAGGACGCCCTTCGAATTGGATTCGCCTTCTGAGTGGTTGGGAGTGTCCTCCTTGGCATCAAATCATACACCTTGGTTTGTTGTTCCTTTGCTTTTACCTGCACATTTTATTTGTTGAATTTTCTTAACATAGAGTTATATTTCCTAGCAAGTAAAGCAACACTAGTATTTTCATCCATTTCATCAAAAACCTCATCTTCCTCATCTTTTACACTAGACGAAGGAAGAGTTTTTAAAGCAACATTTTTGCCTTTAATCGCATCACTTTGATCAGCGAGATTTAGTTCAAAATTTTGCAAAATGCTCATCAAAGTATTAATATCCATGGTTGCAAGATTGTGAGCCTCTTCAATAGATGACACTTTAATATTGAAGCGCTCAGGAAGAGTTCTAATTGCTTTTGAAACAAGTTGTTTATTTGTAAAAGGTTCACCCAAAACTTGACATTCATTAGCAATATCAAAAAGTTTTTCAAAATATGAAGAGATATCTTCATTTTCACTCATCCTCAATCTTTCAAATTGACTAGTGAGCCTCCTAAGCTTAGTTTCACGCACACTATCATCCCCTTCACAAAATCTTTGTAAAGTATCCCATGCCTCCTTAGCAGTGGGAGTATTTTGAATGAGTTTAAAAATATGCATATCAACCCACTCATAAATGGCATTAAGTGCCTTTTCATTAAAACCAGCTAGAGCGTTTTCCTCATTTGTCCACTCGGATTCAGGCTTGACTTGAACGTCACCATCCTCATCCGGCGGCAACAATGGAACAGAATAACCATTCACAATAGATCGCCATGCCCGGATATCAATTGATTTGATATACGAACGAAGGCGGATCTTCCAATAGGCGTAATTCGAACCATCAAGAACTGGGAGTCTTTTTTGGTTAGGATTTGCAGGATCATAAGCCATGACACACTGGACCGAGGTACTTAGTATATCAAGTAACCAGCTCTGGTGCCAATTGTAAATGCAGGGTCAAGGCTTAAGTCAGAAAGGAAGTGATATCCAAAGTGTTGTCACTGCAACGATATCACTTCTGCCAGCACTCACACACACAAACCGAAAAAAAAATTCTGGAAAGAGTTGCAGCGGAAAAATCACACAAGAAAATAATTTTCTCAAGATATATAAATTATATATCTTGAGGGATGCCTCAAAAGGCGAAACCTTCACTAATAATAAGAGTGAATTACAAGGTCGAAAATTCCTAAAGCTATTACAACGAAAGCTTCTAGGAACGAACTAAGTCTATAACACAATTCCTAACCTAGCCAAGACTTTTATAAAACTCGGTACAAGAACATAAAAGTATTTTGGGAATTTATAAGGAAACAAGGAAAAGTGTAAAGACTTTTGTGTGAGGTAAGTGTTTTGTGATTGCCTTAAGTTCCATCTTCACTTCCTCATCTATTTATAGTACTTCTTGGACTTGGAGAACACTCCAATAATGGCTGAGATGGGTCACAAAAACGTGGTAGAGAGATGGAGTTAGTTGGCCGAGCCTTGGGAGGATAATTCCCACATTTCCTAATTTGTAGGAACAAATTCTTTGTGCCCGGGAGGATAATTCCCACATTTCCTAATTTGTAGGAACAAATTCTTTGTGCCCAAGTTTTGTGCTTCGCCTTGTTGTACTTCCTAGCTTCAGCGCCTTGTACTTTCTCCTCCATAAACTCAGATGTTGAATGGGTCAATTACCCATGTGTTTGTTGTTGAGGAATTCCCATGTGTTATGAATAAAATCCTTTTATTCATAACTCTCTTTTTATCTTCCATGCATTATTCTAGCATATATTATACCTGAAAATTGGACCAACATAAACAATAAACTTGCACAAATATTAGTTATTAGTCCAGCAATTATTTATGAAGCAAATATACAAATATAATAAAGTCTGCCCGTCGGCAGCACTGGGAAGGTGTGGTTATCACTTCTGGTATCACCACATTCTGCACTTACATAAATAATATCGAAACAAGTTTTTTTTTTTTTTTTTTTTTTTTAAGCGAAATTGAGGACTCTTACAAAATTGAAACAGTTTGCTTCCAAAATAAAATTTGAAACATTTTGATCAAAATTCCTTTTTGACACACTTAACAAAAAGGGGCGGTCTCCTGTGAGACGGCTCACAGGCAGCCAAGCCGTTTTTTTTATTATTATTTTCCCCGGCCATTTTTTTGCTCGCCAGCAAAAGTAACACTTTTTGTTAAAAAATGTAACAATTTTTTCTCATATGTAACACTTTTTTCCCAAAAATGTACCACAATTTTGCTGAAATTGATTAAAGGTAACATAAGATAGACAACTAAACTAATGTTACATTTTATAATAAATGAATGTAACCTTTTTTTTTCTCAATTGTAACACTTTTTTAGGGTTTTACATTCAATTGAAATACAAAACCGCTTATATTCATGGTTTTTACTCTTTTTTTTTTTAAAAAAAATGTAACATTTAACATATAAATGTTACATTCATCTATATAACATATTACAATCATATATGCACTGTGTTACATTCAATTATTACTTTTTCTAACCACAAAAACTATTTATATTATTTTGCGGAACTGTTGTTACAGCTTACAATAAAGTGTTACTTTTTTAAGACCAAACTGTTACTTTCTTCATAAGAACGTGTTACATCTCAGGAGACGAGCAGCCCAATTTTTTTTGTGTTAAAAAGTATGTTTTTTTTTTTTAAAAAAAAATCAAACTATATCATGACCTAGCTAGTTTTATTCGTCTCGTCAAGACAAACATACCGGTATTTTTAGATTTTTTTTTTCGACTTCAAAATCACAAGATATTGCATTTTATAATTATGAGAGGTTTTTTTTAATGTGTGCCACGTGTCGCGTGTTGGGAGGAGGAAGGGGGCTACTGGGCGGGTTAGGCTTGTGGGTTGTGGGCATGATCTATGGGTGGATCCATCTCACAAGGTGGGACGATCTCACCCAACTTTGTCTAACAAAAATATGCCAAATCGCCTGCAATATAAAGTGCTTCAAATTTACATCTCTTTATATGATTGTGAGTTAATATAAGGATTAAATAATAATTTGGTCCTTTAACTTGGCACTTTTTATTAGTTTGGTTTTTCATGAATATTTTTTATTAGTTTGGTCCCTCATATTGGTTTTTTTTTTGCCAGTTTTCCCCTTGCAGGAGTATTTAAAAATACCAAAAATACCCTTATTATTATGTATAATAAATTTGTCCTTAACAACACTTCGTATTTATTTAGTCACTTATGATGATTTCTTAATCATTTTATTCCTTTTCTATATTGTGCCATTTTAATGCTTTCATATTCAAAATACCTCATACCATGAAATAGATTATGTTTTTCAAAATGTTTGATCCAAACTATTAGAAATATAAAAATTTGATCCTCAAGTTAATTGCTTCAGGGGCATTATAGATATTTTATATAGATTTAATGGCTAAAATTGACAATAATTGATGAAATATGCAAACTATCTATCTATCTATCTATCTATCTATATATATATATATATATATATATATAATATGAGAGTATTAATGAGATCTCACAATAAGCCACATGGAATTCCATGTCATAATTCCATGTGGCATTCTACTTATCACCATCCAGTAAGCTTGTGACACCTATATTGACATTGAATCATAATTCAAATTTCAAATTGCCTAAGATATAGAAACAAAAATTACTCTTCAATTTAATTCATTTAAAATAAATAATTTAAATATCCATCATATTTACTTAGATTAAAGATGACTTAACACAAGCCCCTCAATATATTCTAGTTTAAATTTAAAAAAAAAAATCTGAATCCTAAATATTTAATGTTTTATGTATACCATTTTTGTATTTCGTTAGATCAAATTATAATTTGTTTATATAAAATAAATAAATGAGAAACGAATGTGTTGAATGTATTTGTATAAAGTAAATAACAGATAAAATGCTAAACCAACTGACTTAGTAGCTCATGAGAAGAAAAAAGACGAATACTTTTAAACAATGAACTCTCATTTTTGTAATATAACATAATATGCCATATTTATGGCTTATATTTTATGTTTTGCTCTTACTATGTACTTTAATTTCATATTTTAAACTATATCTTATTCTTAATTTAATGTCATGTTTTTATTCTATACTTCTTGAGCTCTATTTTAATTTTAATAATAATACTGAGGACTCTTACAAATTCGTTGTTGTTTTTTCAAATAAACATTGTTTTTTTTGTAATTTTATTTTATAGTATAAATAATATACAAACAGGTATATTTTATTTATTAGCGAAATTGAGGACTCTTACAAAATTGAAACGTTTTGCTTCCATTACTTTTTGGATTTGTGATTTTGTGTGTTTTTTGTGGTTTTCAATAATTTCTGATTTAGAAAAATCAGATTTGAGGATTATTGATTTGATGAAGATCGATGGTGGTGGTCGAAGTAGCCATAGCAAGCGCTCATCCCTTCGTCAATTTTCTGGTGCAATCAAGTCGATTTATTTGTTTTGTTACATGATTTCTCTCCTTTGTTGGGAGCCTTTGTCTTCTCCCCTTCGTTGGGAGCCTTTGACTTCTCCCCTTCGTTGGGAGCCTTTGTATTCTTTCCTCTGTCGAGAGCTTTTGACTACTCTCCATCGTGTTGAAAGTCTTTTTCTGATGTTTGGATTTCTCTTTGTTGCACTGCTTTGGATGCTTGGTTGGCCATTTATTGTTGACCCAAATACTTTAATTTGTCGTGTCTTCAACGCCAAATATTATCCGTGTGAGAGTTTTTTGAAGGCCACTATTAGGCTGTCTCCAAGTTATGCTTAGAAAAGCATTTGTGCATCTCCGGTCATTGTTACCAAGAGCATTCAATGGAGATTTGATTCAATGTTGGGCCGCATTGGTCGAGATCCTCAACTTTGGGATGAGCCTCTGAATGTTGTGGAGTGCCATTTTCTTGAATTTGATTAATGAAAGTTTGTGTTTTTTGCTTTAAAAAAAAAAAAAAAAAAGTCGACTCGAAGCGTCCCGAATTTGCTTATCCAGACGATGCGTGTGACCATGGTATGAATTGGGATGTTGTACTCTTTTAGTCCTTCCCTTTAAATGAATATTTAAGTTTAAGAGATATTTTAAAATTTGTACTTTTTATATCATTAAATAATAAAGATTTGTAAAAAAGTTTGATCCACTTTTCAAACATTATATTTTGCAAGTATAAGAAATTTAGTATTTTTAATTTAAAAAAATAATTAGGGACAAAGTTTATTTTCAAAAAAAAAAAAAACATTTACCAGTTTGACTGAGACAATTTTTTTTGTTTTGAAAATTGACATTCATAATATAAGGCTATCTTCTGATATTATATGTATCATTAGGTACTTTGTCAGCCTAAAAATAAAGATTATACTTTATTATTGTTTTAATATAAATATTTTATTTTTAAGTTTTAAGGAAAAAAAAGGCACAAAAAATTACAATCTTTTAAAATATTTAAAAGTCAATTGCAACATTTTTTTAATGAAAGAATAAATTCATAAATAAATAGTGGACTGATGATGCCGAAAATGTCAGATCAATCCAAATCCAGCGGTTCGAATAATCTCAGCAATCTTTTGATGGCGTGAAAAAAGATAAACAAATGTAAACAAAGCCGGGGCTTCACCAATGAAGGCCTTCCGGCAAGAGAATAAGTATCTGATTATGTGATAGAGTAAATCAATTGATAATAATTCAGAATCAAAGAATGCGTTTAACAACGATAATAGGCGAATTATGACTTGTATTTGTAGCATAATGAGGTGGTTTCCTTACTTGGAAATGAAGTTTAGGAAATTTAGGATTGGTTTAGGAAAGTTGAATCCTTTCCAGATCCTAGTTTCTTGTGTCCTTAGTTAAGTAAATCTTGGACTCTTGATATATGAATTCCTAATTTTAATAGGACTATGCATGTACATGAAGACAAAGTCTCATATACAACGGTTGCACCACCGTGCGACGGGCTTGGCCCATGAAGCAGCCCGCCCAACCTGGCCCCTTTACCCGCCCGCCAACCTCTCCTCCATTCTCAGTGCGCCACGCGTCATTCCTTTTTTAAAAAAACCCCAATAACTTTAAAATGTTATATCTTGATATTTATAACTCAGAAAAAAAATGAAAAATACCATTATGTTCGTCTCGACGAGACGAATAAAACAAAAACATATTTTTTACACACAAAAAGTTTGAGCTTCTCATCAGCTAAGATGTAACACTCTGTTCTGATAAAAGTAACAGTTTCATTTTCAAAAAGTAACACTTTTCACAGTCAAATGTAACAGCAATTTTACAAGAAAAATTAAATTGTTTGATAGTTTTTGTGGTTAGAAAAAGTAATATTTGAAGTGTAACAAAGTGAATATATAATTATAATTTTCTACATAGATGAATGTAACATTTTTATTTAGTAAATGTTACTTTTCTTCTTTAAAAAAAAAGAGTAAAAAATTCATATATATAATCGAGTTGCATTTCAATTGTTACTTTCTCAATAAAAAATTGTTACATTTCAGATATAATGTTAAATTTAAGAATATAAACTGTTACAATTGAGAAAAAAAATGTTACATTCATTTTTTATAAAATGTAACATTAGTTTAGTTTGTCAATCTTATGTTATTTTTTGAAAAAAAAAAAAAAGGTGTTACATTTGAAAAAAGAGTGTTACATTCCTTTATAAAAAGTGTGACATTAGTTTAGTTTTCAATCTTTATGTTATCTTAATCTATTGCAGCTAAATTGTGGTACATTTTAAAAAAAAGTGTTACATTTAAAAAAAAAAAGTGTTACATTCCTTTATAAAAAGTGACATTGGTTTAGTTGTCATATGTTATCTTTAATCTATTGCAGCAAAATTGTGGTACATTTTGAAAAGAAAAAAAAGGTGTTACTCCCTCCGTCCCAGTGTAAGAGTCATACCCCCAAATCTCACGCTTATTAAGAAAAGTGCTTAAAGATGAATAAACAAATGCAAGTGTGTAGAAATCAGGAGAGAGAGAGTGTAAAATTGCATTCTACTCCTATAGGCCAAGACACACAAGGAGAGGTTTTTCTGTAGTAAATATATCAACTTTATAATGGCATATGTATAAAAGACACTATTCAAATTTTGCCATTTTAGGGGGAAAATATAGAAATATGCCCCTGTACTTAGGTTAAGGATGCAGATGTGCCATTATACAAGTAAATTGCCATATTAGCCCCCGTACTCAAGAAAAATGTGTGGAGATTTGGACACCGTCATCTTTTAGTCAAAATTCTAACAGAATGGCTGACTAGACATCCTAGTTGGCGTGTGAAATTTATTACGTGGCAAAAAATTGCTCAAGTGGAATTTGCCAAGTGTATTGAACTCAAAACTACGTCGTTTTGATGTTAAAAATAAATTAAAAAATTGATATTTTATAACCATCTTCTTCACATCACTGCCAGTCTGCCACTAGTCTACCTTCATCCACCGCCTGAAAATTAGTCAACTCCAACCTCTCCTTTGTCAAACTCTTTGCCGGACTTCGAGGTCCAAGTGAACAGCGTACTGGTTCAAAATGTCGTCGATCTTATGGCGAGATCTGAGTGACGATTTTGATTTATTTTGGCAAAATAGAAACTCAGATTAGGTTAAGGTCTTGTAAGAATCGAAACCACAAATATGGAGCAACTGTTAGTATTACATGGTGGAGGGCCTGCGATGATGAACTGAAACGTTGGTTATGAATCGCAAACATGGGTTGTTGGGCTTTGTGTGCGCTGAGAAGGTAGCCCGGAGGAGAAATGGAGAATCTGGGCAGCGGTGGTGCTTTGCTGTGATCGAGGAAGGAGAATGAGCTTAGGGATTTTGTTGACTTATTGGGGAACAATCTAAACCCATATTAGAACAGAAATCTTGCCCTAATTGAAATCCAATTTGGGAATACTCAGTATTTAGTAAGCTTGGGAGTGTGAAGAAGAGTTGGGGAAGGAGATGGGGTGGGCCGGTGGGGGAAACTGGAGAGGTTTTTTTTTTCTTGATTTCTTCCTTTCAGTCTATGGACTTAGCAAGTAAGGGTAAGAAAATAATTGCACACCAAAACGACGTAGTTTTGATCCGTTCATACTTAGGAAAGTTTATTTGGACAATTTTTTTCCACACAAGCAGTTATAATTCCAACTCAGACGCCTAGACAGCCATTCCGTTAGAATTTAGACGGAAAGATGACGGTGTCCTAATCTCCACACATTTTTCTTGAGTACGGGGGCTAATTTGACAATTAACTTGTATAAGGGCATATCTTCATCATTAACCTAAGTACATGGGCATATTTCTATATTTTCCCCCATTTTAGGAATAGGACTCATACTCTGGGATGGACTAAAAAGGAAAATAAGACTCTTACTCTGGGACGGAGGGAGTATATTGAAAGAAAAAAAGTGTTACATTTCGTTATAATAAGGGTTACTTTTGTTGGGAGGAAAAAAAGTTGGGGGTGGCAAAAAAATAACAAAAAACAAAAAAAAAGGTCGGCTCCGTGCGCCGTTGCATGTTGCGGCGGTTGCACAGGAGACCCCTCGTACATTAATATTGACCAAGTTACAGTGGGTGCGTGACCTTGGTCATCACACGTTTCTCGATGGTCGGTAGCAATATACCGATGGGGTGTAGTATAGCAGGACTTGGTCCATTTCCCATTATGGAGATTGCATGGCATATAGTTATGCCGAGAAGAACACATGCAGAACATAGGTAGGTTTTATCCGTTCTCTATGTCGAGGTGGTTTAGTTAGGGATAAAGGTAGGTGCAGGGGGATCTATGAAGGAACGAGCGGGGGCGACGGCTCCACTGAATTCAAAAAAAAAACAAAAAAAAAAAGCTTTTTTTTTTTTTTTTTTTTTTTTTTGCAATTTGCGAATATATACTTCATTTGTTGGGGAACACCATATGAATAAGTTAGCCTTGCCGGTAAGGGGTTACTTGTGTTGACACAGGTGGGTAGGGTTTGAATCCTTTCAAGTACATGCTTTTTTTTTTCCTTTCTCATTCATTTTTGCTAGAGATTTTTCCTTTAGGGCCCTCCAAAACCAAATGTTATTCCATTTTAAGGAGAGATTCTTTCTAAATCTCAGATAAGGAGTTCGCTACAGATCTTAATTCCATATACACCCCTCACCTCTGTTGACTGGTCAAATAAGACACATAAATACCGAAACTACCCCTCTCCCTCAAACAAACCCTCCCCTTCCCTCCCCTCCTCTCACACTCGTACCAGAGAACACACACGCACCGATCTCTCTCTCTCTCTCCGCCCTCTCTAGCTCCGCATCTTCTCCGGTGACCGGTGGCTCCCTATCTTCTCCGGTGACTGCCGATGTCTTCTTCTCGGTTCGTCTCTCCAGACCTCAAACACACACACACACACACACAATCTCTCTCTCTCGAAACCTTCTCCCTCTATCCCCTCTTCTCCGGTGACCGGCATTTGTTGCCGTCTTTCTCATCTCTGATCCGACAGATCTGGCCCGAATTCTCCAGATCCAGCATCTACCTCATCATCGTCGCAACTCCGACGAGCTTCCTCGTCTCTAATCGGTCAGATCTGATCGGAATGATCCTTCCAGCTAAGACAACTTCGGCCAACCATTTCCCTTTCTCCTTGCCGTCAACAACAACGCCGGTCATATATTCAAGTCTGGCGTCGTCCTCATCAGCCTTCTCCCAATCCTGATTTTTTTTCCTCCACCATTATTTTGGACTGTGAGCTCGATTATTTTTCTTGTTGATTTGGGCTTGAAGCTTTAAAACATTTTAACTGCTTGTGATTTTGAAACTGGCCAATCTATTTTGTTGCAATTCCAATGTATATAAAATATAATCTGATTGTTCATGTATTTGTATACTTGTGTTGGGTACTGTGATGTTGCTTTGCTTTAGTTTTTGGGGTTCAACTACTTACACGAAGAAGCATATTTTGCAGGAACTAGAGAATTCCGAGAGCCTTACATGTAAGTCAAACCATTTCAAGTGCCAACCATCAATTTTTAGTTGAATTTCTATTATGAATCTTCCCAAACTTTAAACAAATACTCTCTAATTTTTTTGTTTTACTTTCTTGATTAAATAGAAAATTGGAGCTAGTAAAATCATAAGTGTTCATGGTCTCTTTTTGCCCCGAAGAAGATAGTTAACAGTTCTACTCTTATACTTTTAGTATAAGAGTAGAACTGGTCTTATACGTCAGTTATGAGAGTTTGACCAGATTTGACCAAAAAATATTATTTATTTTTTTATTAAAAGTTGGAAAAAGTGAAAAAAAATGACTCTGATAATCTAATTATAAGAGTAGAACTTGTCTTATACGTCAGTTATGAGAGTTTGACCGGATTTGATCAAAATATATTATTTTTTTTTATTAAAAGTTGGAAAAAGTAAAAAAATGATTCTTATAATCTAATTATAAGAGTAGAACTTGTCTTATACGTCAGTTATGAGTGTTTGACCGGATTTGACCAAAATATATTATTTATTTTTTTATTAAAAGTTTCAAAAATTGAAAAAAAATGAGTCTTATAATCTAATTATAAGAGTAGAACTTGTCTTATACGTCAGTTATGAGAGTTTGACCGGATTTGACCAAAACATATTATTTATTTTTTTATTAAAAGTTGGAAAAAGTGAAAAAAATGACTCTTATAGTCTAATTATAAGAGTAGACCGGTCTTATACGTCAGTTACGAGAGTTTGACCGGATTTGACCAAATTTTATTTTTATTTTTTTATTAAAAGTTGGAAAAAGTGAAAAAAAATGACTCTTATATTCTAGTTATAAGAGTAGAACTTGTCTTATACGTCAGTTATGAGAGTTTGACCGGATTTGACCAAAACATATTTTTTATTTTTTTATTAAAAGTTGGAAAAAGTGAAATTTTTTTTTGACTCTTATGGTCTAATTATAAGAGTAGAGCTGGTCTAATACGTCAGTTATGAGAGTTTGACCGGATTTGACCAATTTTTTTTTATTTTTTTATTAAAAGTTGGAAAAGTGATAAAAAAAAATGAGTCTTATAATCTTATTATAAGAGTAGAACTTGTTTTATACGTCAGTTATGAGAGTTTGACCGGATTTGACCAAAAAATATATTTTATTTTTTTTATTAAAAGTTGAAAAAAGTGAAAAAAATGAGTCTTAAAATATTATTATTTTTCTAAAAAATGAAAAAAATGATTTTTTTTTTTTACTCTTATATGTTAATTATGTGTCAGTTATAAGAGTTTGACTATGATTTGACCAAAAAAGTAAGGGTGAGAGGAGATATGAGGGCATTTTAGTCATCTTGCATCTTTTTGCAAGTGAGGGGTGTCTCTGGTATTAGTGATCTGTTGAGTCTTTATTTAGAATATAAGTTGGTAGTGAGGGGCCCTAGAGTCCAAAGCCCTTTTTGCTAAGAAACCCACAAACAAACTTGTGTAATATAATGAGTTTCAACTAAAACTGATTTTTTTTTTTTTGTTAGATAAAAAGAACTTAAATTAAATTCTATTCTTTCTTAAGAATAAAATTAAGGAAGTTCTAACTATTTTATATAATTAAATAAATTTAAATTAATTATACACAATTATAACTAAAAATTACAAATATGTGAAAAATAGTTTATTTCATGAAGTGCTTAAAAATTATAGACAACAGTGGCGTATCCAGGTTTTACAGTGAGGGGGGTCAAAAAATTATATAAAAAAGATTTAAAAAAATACACTATTAAAAATAACAATAAAAAACTCACATATAAAACCTTTTTTCACATACAAGGCCACTGGCCATACACAAACAAATCAACAAAACAAGGCCACATGCCATAAAACCGATTATATACATGATTTTTACTCTCTTTTTTTTTAAAAAAAAATGTAACATTTAACATATAAACTGTTACATTCATCTATATAACATATTACAATCATATATGCACTGTGTTACATTCAATTATTACTTTTTCTAACCACAAAAACTATTTATATTATTTTGCGAAACTGTTGTTACATCTTACAATAAAGTGTTACTTTTTTAAGACCAAACTGTTACTTTCTTCATAAGAACGTGTTACATCTCAGAAGACGAAACAGCCCAAAAAAATTTTGTGTGTTAAAAATATTTAAAAAAAAAAAATCAAACCATATCATGATCTATCTAGTTTTGTTCGTCTCGTTGAGACGAACACAACGGTATTTTTAAATATTTTTTTTTGACTTCAAAATCTCAAGATATAGCATTTTAAAGTTGTTGGGGGTTTTTTTTTTGTAAGGCGACACGTGTCGCGCTGAGAGGCCAAGATGGACAGCTGGGCAGCTTACCTGGGCGGATAGCTGGGCATATCCATGGGTGGATCCGTTTCACAAGGTGAGACGGTCTCACCCAAGTGTTTGTCTTTGTTTAATGAAACGAAGTTTTGAAACTTTTACACCAAAGAAATCGTTATTTTTAGGCTGGACCTTTTGTTAGGGAGCTTTTTCAAGTCCATTTTTTTTTAAGGATATGAACACTTGCTTCACTAGTCATGCTTTGTTTAAGCCTAAAATGTAAAAATTTGAAGAACTTTTTGAGACAATGAGAAAATGGCAAATGAGAAGATCATTTTGGGACGGAGGGAGTATTTTATAAGTATAACTTATATTTATAGCAATATCAATTATATTTTATAAGATTTATTACATTTTATCAGAGTGAAATAGTATTCATAATACAAATATTTCATTTTATAATAAAGTAAAATTACAATATACTACTTCCGTTTCATGTCACTTGAGACTTATATTCTTTTTCGTCTATTTCAACTGACTTGAGACTGCCTAAAATGGTAAAGAATCTTTGAGTTTTTAGCCATTTTGACCTACGTACTATTTGGGCGTAGTCAATGTGGCATGCGATTTTGTTTTCAATTTGACATATTTTTCTAAGGCCAGTTAAAATTTAACGAAACAGTCAATGAAAGTTAACGTACTAGTTAGTTTGAAATTGATTTTCCTTTTAAAGGCTACATTGAAAATTCTATAAGTAAAAGGGTTGTGAACAAAAACTTTGAAACATTAATATTTAAATTTTAAAATAAATATATATTTTTATAATATTAATTCTTTTGAACGTGTTTAAAAAAAAATTGGATTAAAAAATATTTAATAAATAACCAATGTATCTAAAATATTCAAAACTGTTAATAAAAGAACAATTTAATCTTGTATATCATTTATTTTTCCAAAAATTCAAAAACTCGGATGTGTTGGCTTGGTATGTTATGGGTGCTACTGTCGCCGCCATAGCTTGCCTAATTCAATCATTTTTTTAAACTGAGTTTTTGAATTTTTGGAAAAATAAATGATATACAAGGTTAAAATTTTCATTTATTAACAGTTTTGATTATTTAAGATACATTGGTCATTTATTAAATATTTTTTAATCCAAATATTATTTTTACGCGTTCAAAATAATTAAAATTATAAAAATATATATTTATTTTAATCATTAAATATTAATGTTTCAAATTTTCTGTTTACATCCCTTTTACTTATAGAATTATCAATGAAGCCCTTAAAGGAAAATCAACTTCAAACTAACTAGTATGTTAACTTTCATTGACTGTTTCGTTAAATTTTAACTGGCGTTAGAAAAATAGGTCAAATTGAAAATGAAACTAAAGTACACAGGACACATTTCCTGTTTATGAAGTACGCATGTCACATTGACTACACCCAAATAGTACGCAGGTCAAAATGCCTAAAAACTCAAGAATCTTTACTATTTCTCCCACTCATTCTCTCTATTACTTTACTTTTACACTCACAACACAAATAAACTTACTATTCCTCCCACTCATTCTATTTCCTATTTAATTTTTCATACTCACAAACACCTCTTCTCACTATTTCTATCCCTTACTTTTCCTGAATTTGTGTGCCAAAATTTTTGGTCTTAAGTCACGGAGGGAGTATTTAGATTCCGTTCCATCAACAACTTAAATAGGTTTTGCGAATAGTTTTAATTCAATCTAAGAAAAATGGATAATAGCCCACTACTTCTTTGCTTCTGTGTATTTTTTCTTGATACCAGCCCATTACAACTGAGCCCATTCAAAAAATCGTATAAGCCTATAAGGCCAATAGCCCACTACATTTTTTTTTTGAAAGCTAGCCCACTACTTAAGAAGAAGAAAATGAAGATTGCCTTTCTGGAGTCAGTTATTTCTACGTTGAAAAATACTAGGGGCACAAAAAAATCACAAAATCTTGCTCACAAAATCTTATTTGTAATAATTTTATTGGTATATTTAATTAGAGTGTGGCGGGCACATTATCGATGCAACCAATAAAATATTGGCACCTCATTTTATGAGCATAATTTTGTGACCTTATTTTGTACTTCTAGCATTGCTTTAATTATCTTTTTCCGATACTGTTATTATGAATTATCTTCGAGCGATAATTTCAAATTAATTTAATTATTTTAATGTTGTTGATATAATAATATTAAGTTATAGATATTTATTAGTATAATTTAATCAACATAAAATTACTACTTAAAATACTTTTAAAAAAGAAAAGATTACAGAGGAAAGCAGTGTTCTAAAAGACGGGCGCCTAGGCGCTAGTCAGGGGTGGTCTGCCGCGACTTTTGTCAAATCGGCTAAATTAGGCGCTAGGCAGACCTAGGCGGATCTAGGTGGGCTAGGCGGATTAGGCGGGCTAGGCGGGTTTAGGCGGGTTTAGGCGGGCTTGGCGGCTAGGCGGTCTAGGCGGGTTTAGGCTGATTCAGTGAAAAAAAGATTTGTTAATATTTTATCAATATACTAGTCCGATCTGGCCATAAATATAAGCAAAAAAACCTAGCTTTACACATTTTAAAAAGTTACTAAAAAATTGTTCCAAAAAAAATGTTAGTTAAAGTAGTCGATTATCTTGATTTTATAACAAAAATATATTAAAATTACTAAGATTTCCACACATTAAAATTACTATGGTTTGAATAACTACATATATATTTATAAAAGAATATTAAATGCGCTAATTTCTCGGCCTCGCTTAGGCCCGCCTCCGCCCTGCCTAGGCGCTCTAGGCGTTGCTCCGCCACCTAGCTTTTTTAGAACACCGGAGGAAAGTAATACTATCTCTGTCCCGCCCGAAATAGGATTTTGGTAGTTTTTTTTTTATACTTTGACCATGTAATTTAAATAAGAAATAATTATCTTAATATAAATTTAAAAGTTTTTATTTAGAGTATTATTAATTGTGATACAATAACAGTTTTTAAATTTTTATTTGGATTATTATATTTTCTTCAAAAGACTTGATCAAAGTAAAGTCAAATTTACCAAAATCCTATTTCGGGCGGGACGGAGGGAGTAATTAAATATTAAATCTCGACCATGATGGCAACATCCGCCTAAATTCGAGTCCAAATCCTATGTGCCACTTTTGTGTACCACTTCATGTGCCACAAGTAATCTAATGGCTTATAGTTATTGAGATTGGTATTATTGTAATATTATGCAAACATGTGAACGGCTGGATTACAAATGGTACATGGAATGGCACACAAAAGTGGTACAGGACCCCAAATTCCCCGTTAGACACACTTTATATTTCGTGAAGAATAAATTGTAAAACTATCAAACGTCCCTCGCCGTTGGATTGTTTTTCATTAGGATCCCTAAACAATTTTGTTTTCACCTTTAATGTTGCTTTTCGAACGGAAGTTGCTGATGGCACATGGAAATTTATAGGGGTGTAAGTGTGAATTTTAAAATATCATCTCTAAAGTATATGTCCAATAAATAAAAAGAGTATACAGCAACAAAAAAAAAAAAAGAGTCAATGCATGTCAAAAATAGCTATCACTTTTTTTTTTTAAAAGCAAACAACACAAACTTTCATTAATCAAATTCAAGAAGATGGCATTCCACAACATTTGGAGGCTCATCTCAAAATTGAGGATTTCGATCAATGCGTACAATCATCGAAATTTTGTTCGCCTTCATGAGAAAGTCTGACTCTTCTAGAATTGAAAAGCACAATCTTGAATCAAATCTCCATTGAACGCTCTTGGTAATAATGACCGGAGATGCACAAATGCTTTTTCAAGAGACGGCTTAATAGTGGCCTTTAAAAAACTCCCACACAGATAATATTTAGCGTTGAAGACACGATAAATTAAAGCATTTGAGTCAACAATAACTGACCAACTAAGCATCCAAAGCAGTGCAACAAGAGAAATCTGAACATCAGATAAAGACTCTCAAGTTTAAAATAATTGTCACTTTTAAGTTTTAATTTAAAAAAAGATTAAAAAAATCTGTTTACCTTGCATTGGATCATGTTAAACTTAATTACTCAATCCGCTTCATAATACAAGTTCTTTTTTTTTTTTTTTTTTTGAGTAAACGAGAAATCAATTACATTCACAATATTAAAAGAGACGACACTCCACAAAGACCGAAAGCTCATCCCAATCGACTTTCAGATTCCACTCCAAGTAAGACTTGGCCACTGCCTCAAACTAGCATTCAAGAAATTCCTTCTAGATAAAAAATTTCTTTGAGCAGGTGATGTAATATAGAATCCGGTTGACGAAGAAACGCTCACCAGACAACTCAAAATCCACAAAATATTCTTGTTCAGTAGTGATGGCATCCACTTCATTGTGAAATAATGTGAGACTGATCACAATTACAAGAAAACGTAAACAACAAACAAACAAAAAAACATACAATCATAGGCTCTCAACCAATGTTCTAAAAGACGCCCGTCTAGGCCCCGCCTAGGCGCTAGGCGTTCATGAAACGCCTAGATCTCGTCTATGATATTATAGTTATTTCTGAATTCTCGGGTCCGCCTAGATCCCGCCTAGGCGCTAGGCGCCCTCGCGGCGCCTAGCGACCGCCAGCGTTTTTTTGAACCTTGCTCTCAATGAAGAGATAAACCTACGGCTTTCAACAAGGAGAGAAATTTACGGTGAGATAAAAAATTATAATATGACAAAAATAATCAAGAATTTCAATAACACAATTGTTTGTAATCTCAATAAACTGAGAGTATAAAAAATTGTGTTGTTAGAGAAATTTACATTTGTCCCGATATAAATGTCATACTTTTTATTTTGATCGGTCCTAATAAAAATCACATTTTCAAATTAGGAAAAAGTCTTATTACAACATTACTAATATACATGCAATGTACAAATAAAAATAAAACACATTTTAAGAAGTTGACGAACTAACTGTGACATTTATTTTGGAATGGAAGAAATATGCCATTATTTATTATTTATGACAATGAAATTCATTGTACAAGCATTCAAATAATGTAGTTATTTCAAGAGTGATTGCGCTTTTTTTACATTTAATAATTGTATTTTATAATATGTATGAAAAAATTAAAAATAATATTTTTTTTTAACTAATTAGTTGAAAAAATAAGTATCTTACTAACAATAAACAGTGACAAATTGTCCAACTCGAAAGACATGATCAATCCAAGCTCTTATTTTTAAAATATGTCACATCAATATGATTTGGTTAAGTATAAGAACCCACAACTTATCTTTACTGATGCTGAAGAAACGTACCGGATCAGCCTCCATCCAACGGTTCGGATAATCCCAGCAGGAAGAACCTCCTCGATCGGATCTACACACACGAAACAAGAACACGTAAACTAGTCGGGGCTTCACTGGCGAAGGCTCTATGGCGTAAGAATAAGAATGTGTTTATATGTGATAAAACAAAGCGAAATCAATTGACTAGAGTAAGAGTCAAGAGAATTTGTTACCAGTTTATCGTATGAGGGCCTGTTTATATAGGTGCTAGTGAATTAGTCCTGACTTGTTAAGGAAGTCATAGAGTCCGTTTTGGTGTAGGACTCGTATATTTAGGAAAGTAGAATCTTGATAAGGATTGTAGTCATTGTTGCCTTGCAAAAGAGGTATCCTTGTTAAGTAAGGATTCTTCTTTATCTTAGACTCCGGATTGTACTAGGAGTAAGGTTGTTGTCGAATAGTGAGATAAGTCGGCCCATACAACCTTACTCGGCTCGTCATAGAGACCGGGCTATGTGTAGTAGGGTGGTTCACTGCCCATCTTCAGCCTGGCTCGACCAAGCTCCGGCCGACCTACTCGACTTCGTTGATGCCGAGGTAGCTTTGGTACATTGGGTTGTAAGGTATGAGCCTTTTGTTCATGGGCCTTTATTGGGGTTTATGTCGTTCATTTACATTTTTTATGTTTTATATCCCTCCATCCCAGAGTATATGTCCACCCTCTCATTTGCACGGAGATTAATAAATGATGGAAGTGATGTAAGTGTTGTGAGTATAAAAGTAAATTAGGAAAGAGAATGAGTGGGAGAGAATAGTAAGTTGATTAGTGTTGTGAGTATAAAAGTAAGTAGGAGAGAGAATGAGTGGGAGGAATAGTAAAGATTCTTTGTCATTTTAGGAAGTGGACATATACTCTGGGACGGAGAGAGTATAACAATACTCTCTCTATCAAATAACAATGTGGACAATTTGAATTTTTTGGTCAATTAAGTCGAATTTTGACCATAATTTTATAAATATCTAAAATATATCTATTCAATTCAAACAAAATTATGATACTCCCTTCGTCCCAGAGTATATGTCCACCCTCTCATTTACACGGAGATTAAGAAATGGTGGATGTGATGTAAGTGTTGTGAGTATAAAAGTAAAGTAGGAGAGGGAATGAGTGGGAGGGAATAGTAAGTTGATTGGTGTTGCGAGTATAAAAGTAAAGTAGGAGAGATAATGAGTGTGCTGAATAGTAAAGATTTTTTGCCATTTTTTAAAGTGAACATATACTCTGGGATGGACTAAAAAGGAAAGGTGGACATACACAGTGGCGAAGCCAGCATTTTCCGAAAAGGGGGTCAATGTTGCTTGCGGATAAGTATTATTGTTGAGCTTTACAAATTTAGTATACAAGGGGGTCGAATAGTGCAATTTTTTCTCAAATTTAAGGGGGTCGAAATGAATAAATTCATCATTTTTTTTGTAGTAAATGTCATTTTCTAAAATTTTGAAGGTACTAAAATTGACACATTTCAAAATTCAAGGGGGTCGACCCCCTTCCCTTTGCCATAGCCTCGCCACTGGACATATACTTTGGGACGGAGGGAGTAGTAATTATAATGATGAAACGATAACGCTTGTTAGAATTACAAATTACATAAAGATATCTAGATATTCATAAAATTAAGGTCAAAGATTAATACAGTTGAACAAAAAAGTTAATTTGTCCATATTGTTATGATACGGATGGAGTATATATTAAGCATTAATATTTAGTAAAACTTTACTGGTTTAAAATTGAGTCCAATCTGCTAAAAATGACAAGCCTGATGTTGCTTATTTCATTTCCAGCCTAAAATTTAGGTCGTGTATTTGGGAATGCATGTGACATGCACAAAAATATACTCTATCCGTACCATAACAATGTGTACAAACTTTATTATTTTTGCGTTCAATTGATAAGTCACACTTTTTAAAAATAAAAATTTATATATTTATTTACTCAATAAGAGTCACTTATCATACTCACAACAACTATCTATTACTATTTCTTACTCCATTTTTTCTCTCAAACTTCACTTTTCATACTGACAATAACTACCACTACTATTGTCTATTTCATCTATAATTCTCGTGCACTTTCAAATTTATGCATATTATTATGTAATAGAGGGGGTATGGATTACTAAGATTGCTAACTTATACACTTATAGACAGTGGCGTATCCAAGTTTTACAGTGAGGGGGGTCAAAAAAAAGATTTTAAAAAAAATTACACTATTAAAATTTTGATGATATAATAAGAAAAGTGCTACACAAGTGGTTTCCTATTCTTCATCCTTTTAAAATGCTCCATAATATCTTCATTTTCAATTTTGCTAAAAATCTCATCCTCTACGTAGATCACCAAACAATCATTCAACCAAGGCAACAACTACAAAGCCACTGCCATACACAAACAAATCAACAAAGCCACAGGCCATAAAACCACAACAACAAGGCCACTGGCCATAAACAACCACACGAGGAAGGGCACCTACCATATTAAACGCGCCAACAAGGCAACAACTACAAGGCCACTGACCATACACAAACAAATTAACAGGGCCACCGTCCATAAAACCACAACAAGGCCACCGGCCATAAACAACCACACGAGCAAGGACACAACCAAAAATAAACAAGGCAACAACTACGAGGCCACTGGCCATACACAAACACATAACAAGATTATAGTTTCTAACCTCCAGGACGGGGAGCCTCATTCGCCTTAGAGTCAGAAGTAGACGACCCACATGTTCTTTTAAAACTTCAAAGAGGACCCATTTTTCTGTAGAGAACAAGCTTCAACCAAATTTCATATTCAATAACTGAATTACCAATTTCTTTTAAGAAAGAATACAGACAAAACGTCTAAAATGAATCCCAAATTCGTTTTTTCCATTTGAATCATTACCAAAACAAAATGGCTTATGGCTGCAATTACAAAAAACTCAATTAAAAATTGCAAAACAAACAAGTCACAGTGACAGTGACATTGATTTTAGATTTAATAGCGTATATTTCAATAAGAAATCAATGAGATTAAAAAAAAATATTCTGATAGAAAGGGTGAAACCCTGATTTTTGGAAAATTTAGGGATTTGGGATTTGAGATAGTAGGCGAAAAAGATGAGAAAAATTACCTGTTATGAACCCGAAAGTATGGGCCCGGTGCTCCAGCCTCCGGCGAGGTCCTCAGGTCCGGCCTCCGTCTCCCACGCCTTCGAAATTCGTACAACTTTGGTCGATCGCCGTCGCCCCTCTCCTCTGCGTCGCCTCTCTCAGTCTCTCCTTCGCGAAATCGCACAATCGTCTTTGACTAATAGAAACCCGCTTGCGGCAAACTAATGAGATAAGTTTGGGTTGGTTGTGTAAAATTGAGCTTATATATCTAGGGTTTTATGTAAATTTTGAGGGGGGTTAACTGAAATTTTTCAGGGGGGGGGGTTAAGGCTATAATTTGAAAAAAATTAAGGGGCTAAATAGGTTATAAGCGGAGAAGTGAGGGGGGTCAATTAACCCCCTCCTCATATACGTGCGTCCGCCCCTGCTTATACATGTTCTATATATGAAAAACATTGTATAGGTAATAAGACGCTCCTCAGTTTATTAATGGTCTGGCTTTCAAAAAAAAAAAAATATTGCTCTGAGTTTATACTAAAAAATATTTTGTATGGAATAATACACCTCTATCCCTAATAAATGTCCAAATTCAAAGAGAAAGATTGCGCCAAAATGAATATTTTTTTAGAAAACATTATCTATAAATGTTTTTTAATCAAATATTTTCACAATTCACTTTACTATAGTAAATCAAAATATCTAGAAATGGATAATAATATTCTTACATATTTATTATTAAAACATATAAAATCACACATTTTTTAAGTGTAACTTAAAAATAAATTTTGGACATTTATTTAGGGACGGAGTTTAGGAAGGGAGTATTAATATTTCATCTTTATAGAATGAGAACAAGTACACTAGCAATAAATAAAGAAATATAGAAAAACAATATAATATATAAAATTAATGTAGTTTACATATCAATATATTGGCATTTTAAATTTTCATTTCTCCCTTTTTCCAAAACAAAAGCTGTCACATTTTATAATCAATCATTTAATGGAGAAACATTATTTATTTCGTACCTAATTAAAATTACACCATAATTATTATTTCCTTCACTTTGATAATTTTATTTTTAATTTTGATGAAAAACTTAATTAAAGTTTGAGCAAGAAATTTTGAAAACTTATTTGATTTTTTAAAATTTTAAAAACTTGTTATCAATGAATTTAATATAGATGAATCAATAATAATTTTTTGATATTTTATTAAAATAATTACGTTTATACAAAAAATTGGCCAAAGTTCAATCATTTTGATTGGCAATCAAACTTGTTATTTATTGACTTTAATAGTTGTTATAAGAGCACTAGCAAGACCTTAACCAAAACGAAACGAGTCGAGATCTCATATATCACTTTTTGTGTCATTTTATATACCACTTGTAATCCAACCGTTTACATGTTTGGATAATATCAATATAATGTCAATCTTAAAAACTGTGAGCTAGTGACACACAAAGTGGTATAGAAAATCTGGACCCAAACAAAACATGTGAAGTGAGGGACTTGATTGGCAATCAAATGATATAAATTCTGAATTGAAAAAAAAAAAAATGGAGTCGGCAAACCTAACTAACATATTCTGATTCTTTTAATTGAAAACAACCCTTCCTCAAAACTATTCAACCATACCCTCCTCAACCTCCCACATACTATATATTTATGTGAACACTACTTAATTCAACTACATATTTCCCCTCTTCCACTTGTTTATTTTATTTTGTTATCATTTAAAATTGACATATAATTACGACAATTCAGTTCATTTATCGTTTATATAGTTAGTTTGTGGCTACCAAAATATTGTTCAAAAGTGAGAGTGATGTTCTTAAGGACACATGAACGTTCCTCGTTGATGTTCTAGATACTCATTTTTTACAGAAAATTTTGAGAAAAACGTGTTCTACACTAACGCTAGTGTAGAGCGTGTTTTTAAAAAAGCGGAATGGCAGATTAGAAAATAAGCCGAACGCTGTGAGAAGGCGCGATGGCATTGATGTAAATAACTGGAACTCATGAAAACTCACCAGACACTTTTCGAAACTGTAGGAGACATTTTTCAATATTACAGCAGGCATATTTTAACACTAGAGCAAGCACATGTTTTGACACTACCAAGGCATGTTTAGACATTTTGATGCATAGAACACGCACAAATAATGCCCATAACAGGCATCCCATCACACATGAGAAGGCATTTTAATTGAACAAAAGGCAGTAGAGGTATATGACAATGTGATTTAATTGGATAGGCACAAATGAAGCCTATAACAGGCAAGACATAAATCAAATTGATAACAGACATATTAAAATGAATGAGATGTTGGAAATGTCCCAATCATAAGCTCAGGGGCACTTTTAACATTTTGTCCAAACTGCAGGGGGCAGTTTGTAAGTTCCAAATTGGGGATTTTTTTTACTCCAGTTCACGCCGAACAGAAAGAGAGAGGGGAGTTTTCTAGAGCAACGCAGACCAAGAGGGAAGAAGAAGCGACGGATAGAAAGTTCAAGAAATTGGCGTGACTTGGACTCGATTTTGGCTTGAGATTTCAGCACAGTGTTTGGGATTGTCTTCTCCACAGATTGACCGATTCAATTTTGTGAGATTCTCTTTCTTCTTCTCTCTTAGACATTGTTGGTATCCAACCTTGTGGTTGATGTGTATTTTGCTGTATTGAGTTCAGCCTTTTGTTTGTGTAGCCACTAGTTGAGCTAGTGAAGAAAACATTGTAAACCCATTTTGATTATAGTGGAGATTTTGGTGGACTTCGGTCCCATGGTTTTTCCTCTTCACATCGAAGAGGTTTTCCACGTTAAAATTGCTGGTGTTTAGTCTCGTTTATTGCTATATATTTCTGCTGTTGTTTCGCTGTTTTTGTTCAGTCTACAGGTTGAAAAACAGAGTAATAAATTATGTTGATTTACTGTTGCTGTGCTGTTGTGTTGTTGCTGCTTTGCTGTGTTGTGCTGCTACTCCGTATACTTGGTTAGTTTGATTTGTAGTATCATTTATCCCAACATCTGGCATCAGAGCACTGGTTATACTGATTCAGCGCAGCAGCCATAAAGGAAGGGAATAATGGCAACATGATTAAACTCACTGCAACGAATTACGCATTGTGGAAAACTATCATGGAAGACCACCATTATGATAAAGACCTATTTGATCCGATTGAGAACAAAGGTGCTATACCTGATTCCGTTAAAGAAGAAGACTGGAAAAAGATAAACAGGAAGGCTATCTCTCAAATTCGGAAATGGGTGTCACTGAGCATCCTTCATCACATTGCTGAAGAAACAGACGCCTACACACTCTGGAAGAAATTAGAGAGTATGTTCGAGCGTAAGAATGCTCAGTCTAAGGCTCTCTTGATTCGAAAGCTTGTGAATCTAAAGTATAAAGATGGGCAGAGTGTCTCGGGGCATTTAAACAAATTCCAGGAGTTTGTGAATCAGCTTACAAAAATGAAAATAGTGTTGGATGATGAGCTGCAGGCACTACTTCTATTGAGTTCGCTGCCCGATAGCTGGGAGACTTTGGTTGTGACTGTTAGCAATTCAGCTCTGGAAGGCAGGCTTACGATGAGCATGGTAAGTGACAGAATTTTGAATGAAGAGATGAGAAGGAAGGAGCAAGGCCATCAATCTCAATATTCGGATGCAATTGTCATAGAGAGTAGATGCCGGGGTCGAAGTAGAAACAGACACAACAATGAAGATAGAAAGAGCAGTCGAGATAGAAAAGATAACAACCGAGACAGAAAAGACAACAGGAGATCCAATTCTCGAAATCCTAGAAAAGAGATGATTTGCTACTATTGTGAAAGGCCTGGTCATAAGAGCGAGAGTGTATACAATTCAAGAGAGATCAGAAGAATAATCAAAGAGAAGGCAAGAAAGGAGAATCTAGTGCTAGCTTGGCAAGTGATTCTGATGGTGATGTAGTACTTGTACTTAAAGAGAGTTATCTTAATCTCACATGCGAAGACTGTACTTGGGTGATTGATTCAGCAGCTTCATTCCACATCACTTCCCACAAAGAGTTCTTTTCATCCTACAACAGAGGCAGTTTCGGGTTTGTACGGATGGGAAATGATGTCAGGTGTAAGATTGCAGGCATGGGTGATGTGTGTATAGAGACTAGTAGTGGCTGCAGGGTGCTACTGAAGGGTGTTCGACATGTTCCATATCTTCGCTTTAATCTTATCTCAGTAGGGCAGCTTGATGATAAAAATTATCACCATAGTTTTGGTGATGGGCAATGGAAGCTGAAGAAAGGGTCTTTGGTTTTGGCTAAGGGAAACAAACAGAACTCCTTGTATTTCACCGAGGCGAAGCTTGTTGATGGAATGGCTAATGCAGTTGAGGATGAGATCTCCAGCGAGCTATGGCACAAGCGTCTTGGTCACCTAAGTAAGAAAGGTTTGCAGACTCTTGCCAAAAATCAATTTTTACCCAAGATGGCAGGTACTCCATTGAAACATTGCACACACTGTCTTGCTGGTATACAACACCGAGTCTCATTTCACACACGTCCTTCATCTAGAAAGAATTCTCTCCTTGATTTGGTTCACACTGACATTTGTTTTATGAAGGATAAATCTTTTGGTGGAGCGTATTATTTTGTTTCATTTATAGATGATCATTCTCGAAAGGTCTGGTGTTATGCTTTGAACTCTAAAGATCAAGTGTTGGAAAAGTTCAAAAGCTTCCATGCTAGGGTCGAGAGACAAACAGGGAATAAACTAAAGTGTGTTCAAGCAGACAATGGTGGCGAGTACACTGGAGCCTTCAAGAGATATTGCAGTGATCATGGTATCAGGTTAGTATTCACGGAGCCTAAGACACCACAGCACAACGGAGTGGCAGACCGAATGAACAGAACGATTTGTGACCGGATTGTATGTATGCTATCTCACGCAAAATTGCCAAAATATTTTTTGGGTCAAGCTGTGAGGACTGCAGTTGACATGATTAATTTGTCTCCCTCGAAGCCTCTTAACGGTGATGTTCCTGACAGGGTATGGTTCGAAAAGGAAGTCAACTATAACCATTTACGAGTATTTGGTTGCAGAGCATTTGTGCACATTTCGAGGAGTGATCGGTCCAAGCTTGATAACAAGTCTAAGGAGTGTATCTTCTTGGGTTACAGGCATGATGAATATAGATACATGTTGTGGGATCCAGCTCAGAAAAAGATCATCAGAACTAGAGATGTCGTGTTCTTTGAAGACCAGACTATTGCAGATCTGGGGAAGACAAGGTTAAAGGTTAACAGTGATGATAGTTCGAGTGATGAACCATGTCCACCTCCACTTTCATCTTCACCTAGAGTTGACATTTATCGAGGGGGAGAAGTGCCAAACCATCAGAACCATACAACTGATGATGAGCAGGCAGATCATACAATTGGTGATGAGAGAACAGATGGTGATCATGACATTGTTAATGATCATATTGAGCAGCAACATCAGGTGCCACTAGAGCAAGTCTTGGAACCGCCACAAAGGTCAACTAAACAAAGGCAGCCAAGTAGCAAGTATCCTCCCGATGAGTATGCTTTACTTTCTGAAAGGGGAGAACCGGAGAGTTTTTATGAGGCTATGTCACATGAGAATAAAAACAAATGGTTAGCAGCTATGCGAGATGAAATGAAGTCCCTACACGACAACAACACTTATGATTTGGTGAAACTACCGGAGGGTAAGAGAGCACTAGAGAATAAGTAGGTGTTTAGATTGAAGAGGGAGGAGAATACTTCACAGCCTAGGTACAAGGCACGCTTGGTTGTGAAAGGATTTCAACAGAAAAAGGGTATTGATTTTAATGAAATATTTTCACCGGTGGTAAAAATGTCTTCTATAAGAGTTGTCTTGGGGTTAGCAGCGAGTATGAATTTAGAAATTGAGCAGCTTGATGTGAAAACCACATTTCTCTATGGCAGCTTAGAAGAAGAGATATACATGAAGCAACCACAAGGATTTGAAGTCAAGGGCAAAGAAAATCTGGTGTGTAAGCTGAAAAAGAGTTTATATGGGCTTAAGCAAGCCCCACGCCAATGGTATAAAAAGTTTGACTTGTTCATGATTGAGCACGGGTATGCAAGAACAACTTCTGACCATTGTGTGTTTGTAAAGAAGTTTGCTGAAAATGATTTCATTATTCTACTATTGTACGTAGATGATATGTTGATCGTTGGTCAAAGTACAAGTAAAATCAGCATGTTAAAGAAACACCTCAGTAAGTCCTTTGCTATGAAAGATTTGGGGCCAGCAAAGCACATCCTCGGTATGCAGATTTTCAGAGACAGGATGAATGGAAGGTTGTGGTTGTCTTAAGAAAGATACATCGAGAAGGTGTTAGAAAGATTCAACATGAGTAAGGCAAAATCGGTGAGCTCTCCACTTGCAAGTCACTTCAAACTTAGTTCGAAGCAAAGTCCAGCAAGTGAGAAAGAAAAAGAAGAAATGCAAAAGATTCCTTACGCTTCAGCAGTGGGCAGTTTAATGTATGCCATGGTTTGCTCAAGACCGGATATCGCGTATGCAGTTGGTGTAGTTAGCATATTTCTTACTAATCCGGGTAGAGAGCATTGGGAAGCTGTGAAATGGATACTCAGGTATCTCAGAGGCACTTCAAGTTTGGGTTTATGCTTCAGAAATGGTGAGCAGACACTTACGGGCTACACGGATGCTAATATGGCCGGGGATATTGATTCAAGAAAGTCTACATCAGGGTACATAATGACTTTGGCGGGAGCAGCGGTTTCGTGGAAATCCAGGTTACAGAAATGCATTGCTTTATCAACTACCGAGGCTGAATTTATTGCCTTAACAGAGGCTTGCAAAGAGCTTTTGTGGATGAAGAGATTCCTTGAAGATCTTGGCTTAAAGCAAGATAAGTTTGTGTTGTATTGCGATAGCCAAAGTGCCATACATCTTAGAAAGAATTCTACATTCCATTCTCGGTCCAAGCCCTCACGGGGTTGGTGGTCATCTCTCGGAATATCGTAAGGTCCTCTTGAAGCCTGTCCCAATTGGTTACCATTGGCTCCTTTTTCCTTGGGGCTTTGGTTTGGACCCCTCCTTTCACGTAGTAGCGGATCATATCAAAGGTATATGGGCGAAGGTTAGGAGCCTTATACGGGACTCCTTGAGCTCTGGATCGGTTCTTCCTTCGGGCCATTTCCTTATCCATAGTTGGCTTATACCCCAGGCCGTGGGGTGTCTTTTGTTCCCTAATCTCAACAACCTTGTGAGTCCCTTGGAGCTTCTTCCCAAGACCAAGTCCCGGGAGGTAATGCATCAAACGCATCATTTTCATTGCGGGGGGGATTTTATCCTTGGTGAGTGTGAGGTCCACACAACAAACATGGGTCTCGGAAGGTATTTCTGTGAAGCCGGTCAAGACCATACCGTTCTCCTCGTGCTTAATTTACAGCACAGGAGTCCCGTTGGTGTTAGTTCCTTCCATGGTGACACTGTCCCCGTAAATGATCATTAGGTTACCTCTTTGCATATAATTCACGCACTGATGAAGGGTGGAAGCTAATCCATTGACTTTATGGAGCCAAGGACGGCCTAACAAGGCGGTGAAGGAGATAGGGAAATCAAGCACTTGGAAATCAGTTGGCATCCTTTGCTTCCCAAACCACAGGTTCAAAGTGACCATCCCTAGGACAGATCGGGCTGTAGAGTCATAATATTTGACGGTAATTGTGGAGGGCCTTAGGTCGGCGTCTTTGAGACCAAGGAGGTCCATCATTTTGGCAGGCAAGACATTCATAGCGGAACCGTTATCAACCAAGAGGGAGGCGGCGCTCGTCCAACTGTACCGTAATGTAGAGGGCTTCGTTATGGTTAGCCCCAAATTTAGGCAAATCCAAATCGGTGAAGGTTATGATGTTTCTGTACTGAACACTTCCAATCATTTGCACGGCCTCCTCGGGGGTAGCCGTGGTAGGCACCATGGTTTAAGCCAGGCATTCTTCCTACTTGAGCTTATGCGGGTAAGACGACGTAAGGAGGGACCAAAGGGATATGTTGGATTGGGTCCTCTTTAGTTGAGCAAGGACGGGGTCTTCCTTTTCGAGATCCATGTCTCCTGCCTCTTTGGCAAAAGAGGGTGGTAAGTGGTGTTCCTGCGGTGGAGGTTTCTTGGGTTTCTCCGTGTGTACTTGCCCGGAGCAGGTCAACACACTTACTTCTTCAGAGCCATAAACTTTCCCCAATTCATCCACGGGTGTTGGCAAGTCTTTGGTGGAGTAAAACCATGCTTCCTTTCTTAACTCATTCACTGTGACCATCCCCTTTGAGGCATAAGCAGACTCACAGATTTCTTTGAGGGAAACCGGGCGGGTGTCTTGTTCTTCCCAGAATCCTACGGTCTCTCAGAGTTTTTCCAAAGTCAACATACAACAGAAGTGGTCCGGAAGCATTGACCCATCACCGCAAAACTGAGGTGGTGGTGAAAGCGGTGGCAAGGACAAGAAATCATCTAAAGTCGGAAAGTCTTCTTCATCGTCACTTTCATAGAGAATCTAGAGTTCTTCGCGAGACATGGAGCGAATTGCTTCTCTCATTTGGGCGAGTTGCCCTTCATAATTGGAGATCTCCGGGCTTCTCGCCACTTCGGACACATTCTTCTCATTGTGGCGACATACCCTTCTAACCACTCTTTTGCCGGTTGACGAGCTACATGGTTCTATGACATGGAAATGATCGTTGTGAGGAGGACAACACTCATTTGGACTGTGGCTTTGGCCTTCCACCTCGTTCTTAATAGCCCTTTTCACTTCCTCCATGCATTCTTCGTACGTTAGATTGTGCTCGGTGAGTTTAATCACGATCAACTCGTTGGCATTCCGGTGTGGGACTCTTGCACTCAATACGCTGGCCACCATACAATCCGGGGGAATTTCATCTTTCCTTCTTGTACACATGCCCACAAGATGTCCTTCCATCTTTAAGCGTTGGAAGCTAAGCTGTTGAGTATTGAGAAAATCGATACGGACGACAACGGATCCTATATGATGACAAAGCCGCTACCTAAAGAGAAGCTTGACATTTGCAGGCAAAGAGCAGGTTTGGTAGAGCCCCTCGCTTAAATTTGGGAGGGGGAGAATGTTAGAAATGTCCCAATCATAAGCTCAGGGGAACTTTTAACATTTTGTCCAAACTGCAGGGGGTAGTTTATAAATTCTAAATTGGGGATTTTTTTTACTCCAGTTCACGCAGAACCGAAAGAGAGAGGGGAGTTTTCTAGAGCAACGCAGACCAAGAGGGAAGAAGAAGCGACGGATAGAAAGTTCAAGAAATTGGCGTGACTTGGACTCGATTTTGGCTTGAGATTTCAACACATTGTTTGGGATTGTCTTCTCCACAGATTGACCGACTCAATTTTGTGAGATTCTCTTTCTTCTTCTCTCTTATACATTGTTGGTATCCAATCTTGTGGTTGATGTGTATTTTGCTGTATTGAGTTCAGCCTTTTGTTTGTGTAGCCACTAGTTGAGCTAGTGAAGAAAACATTGTAAACCCATTTTGATTATAGTGGAGATTTTGGTGGACTTCGGTCCCGTGGTTTTTCCTCTTCAGATCGAAGAGGTTTTCCACGTTAAAATTGCTGGTGTTCAGTCTCATTTATTGCTATATATTGTTGTTGTTGTTTCGTTGTTTTTGTTCAGTCTACAGGTTGAAAACAGAGTAATAAATTCTGTTGATTTGCTGTTGCTGTTGTGTTGTAGCTGCTTTGCTGTGTTGCTGCTCCGTATACTTGGTTAGTTTGATATGTAGTATCATTTATCCCAACATGAGAATGCATAAAAAATGAAAGAGAAGACATGCATTTGATCAAGGCCATGACAGACAAACAAAGGCAAGGCAATGACTTAGGCAAGGCATCTAAAAATGAATGAGAATGTATAAGAAAATGAAAGACAAGGCATGAAAATTGAAAACAAGGCATTTGCTCAAGGCCAAGGCATACAAACAAGGCAATGACTTAGGCAAGACATAAATCAAATCAATAACAGGCATATTAAAATGAATGAGAAGGCATAAAAAAATAAAAGAGAAGGCAGGCGTTTGATCAAGGTCATGGCGTTTGGATCTGTGTGTTCAGCGTGTGTAATTTTGAGCGGAGTCGTTCTTATGTAGTGTTGGGATTGGAGTCCTAAACCTAAGGTGAAGCAGAGGGGGAAAATGAGTCCAAATCATAAAGGTGGAAGAGTCGAAGAGGAGATCAAAACGGAGGAGGAAATTCTGGCAGGGGAGCGCTCGGGCGCCTGGTGCTCACCAGGCGGGCGCCAGCTGAGGGCAGTAGGATCGCGTCTCCAGGAAATCAATTCAGGCGGGCGCTTGGTTGGTACCAGGCGGGCGCCTGGTGCCGCGGCCTGATTTCAGGAAAGTGCAGATTTTCCGGTATTTCTTCTTTGTATTGGCTTAGGACTTCCTTGTACTTCTATATAAGCATAAGTTCGTCAAGAATATTGTGTACCCTAATAAGAGAGAGTTAGGATATCAAAGGAGAGCACAAAATAGTGTCTAGGAGGGGGCCGGGGGCCTAGGAGAGCCATGGGTGGCGATCCTACAACCCGACCATGATCATTGTTTGTGTGTTCTTGGGGGAGAGATAATAATATGTAGGAGATGGTTGTTCATGGAGAGTTGCTATGCTAGATCTGAGTGAGTGCATATGTAAACTGTAACAATCAATATATTATTATAGTGATGTCCTAGCTTGGGGCCTCCGAATGTAGCCACGTGGTGGTGGTGAACCGGGTTAACAAATTATGGTGTTCTTGTTCTTTCATATTATTATTTCATGTGTTGATTTATTTCTCCATGTTGATGACTGCTAGTATGGGCTAGTGGATGCGGTGATCCCCCCAATTCCCCAACATGTAGGGACGCGTTCTATACTAACGCTAGTGTAGAACGCGTTCTACGTAAGAACGACTCCAATTTTTAAATATTTGTTATCTTGACAGCAGTGTTCTAAAAAACCTCCGTCTAGGCCCCGCCTAGGCGCTAGGCGTTCATGAAACGCTTAGGTCTCGTCTATGATATTATAGTTATTTCTGAATTCTCGGCCCCGCCTAGGCCCCGCCTGTCAGTTTAATTTTTGGCAATTCTTGTTGGAGAAGAATGCCTAAGTCCTAAAGGGTTTTTGAAACCCCTTGTATATAATGTGGACAACCGGGAATAGTTCCCTATACATTGATTTTGCAAATCACAAACTCTTTCTTGGAGAGAGAGAATACACATAATATACTAGGATCATAGTGTTTGATTATTCCAAATTATCAAACCACAATAATCTTTAGGAGCTTTGAAGAATCGTTCCTCACCATTGTTTTTCAAACCGAAGGCCTAGCAGTCAAGTTCAAGAAGGTGTTCTTGAAATCTGTTCGTTGTGTGGATCACCGATAGAGGGCGTTTCTCTTAACGTCTTAATCCAAGTTTTGCGTATCGATCTAAAAGGGTTAGTTTTTTTCATCTTCATATTATGAATTGTTGATCATAATGGATCTAGGCTATTGGGTGCCTAGCATTTTTTTAGAACCTTGTTTGACAGTTATCGGTAATCGCAAAAAGACGGGATCCTTACATTGGTTCGTGAGTTGAGTCTCTGACATATTTTTTTCACATTCTACTTAGATTTTAATTTTATATTACGGAGTACTAGAGTTTCAATATAAATAACTTTCGTTTTTTAAAATAATTATATGCAACAAAATTAAGTGAAGTCAATGGCCTGAAATTGGTCTCAAACATAATCATTTTTTACGAACTGAGTTTAATTTTCTGTACCACATATTTCTCCTATCATCATTCCTTGCTTAGAACGATGGTGGCAATCCAGCTCAAACATATACGACAAAGATGTTCTATTTATAAACAACCGAAATTACCTTTGAAATTGCATGCAATTAAATTATAAACTACCGAAATTACCCTTCAAATTGCAATACGACTAATTTACTCCCTCCGTCCCAAAACAACTTGCACCATTTTGACCAAAATGGTCAACTTAAGTGTAATTTGATCAAGACTTTAAAAACAATTGATGATCTTAATAAAAAATTTAAAATTTGTTATTAACTGACTGATGACGCCCTAGGTTTCTGGGGTCACGGAGGTAGAACTCCAATATAGCTGTCTCTTGATCCTGATCACAACACAAACAAGAACACCGTTAAGACCAAGGCCGGGTTGGAATCCGGCTTAGGCCCTCGGGTGTGAGAGTAAGATCTCTGAGGAAAACCTAAGTAGAAAGCTTGTGAAAGCCTTGTGTGTGTGAATAGGATAGAGCACGTACCTGGCCCTTTGGGGCGGATAGGAGTATTTATATGAGTAGAAGGTGGAGGTAGGCTTAAGGTTCTGACCGCCCTTGTACCGGATGGACACGTGGCAGGTCCTCATTGGCAAGGCCAGGGGAGTGGCTGGGAATGTGGCGTGTTGTCAGGGAAACATGGTTCCACCACCAACCGTTATGGTATGTCAGGTACGAACATGTAACGTCTGTGGTACGTTTGTGACAGCTGGCTGCTGCGGGCTCCGGGCAGGAGGTTGAGTGATCAACACGGGACCCTAAGAATAGCGGAAGGCAGAGCTACCTCGGTTATGATTATCAGGAAGCCCGAGACAGCTATATTGGAGTTCTACCTCCGTGACCCCAGAAACCTAGGGCGTCATCACTGATCATTATAAATATTATAGATAACAATTTTTAGATTTTTATTTGAATCATCAAATCTTTTACAAAGTGGAAGTCAGAGTGTTACTAATTTGACAAATTTTGGTCAAACTGTGCAAGTTGTTTTGGGACAGAGTAGTACTTCTTATCGAGTGTTGTAGTATATATATATATTTTTTAAATGCTTTTTTTATTTATATTAAATTATAATGTCATGAAGGCTACAACTGGGCCTATAACACAAATCTTCCTAACACACACAGGATTCAAACTCGTGACTTTCTCATGAAAAGCTAATACCGGATATTAAAGCTCTTTGGAAGTGTAGTATATTAAACATAAATGCAAATTGATTAAAAAATTGCGACCTTGAACTCGATAGGTCTCCAAACGGTCTATTAATTATTTCATATTATATTGCAAGAAAATAAACTATTAAATGTCAAGGTAATTAAAAAGTTTACATCCACGCAATAATGGAGCCCTAAGGCTAATAATTCGGTCCGGGAAAAGTATTTTTAATCAAATTTAACAAAAAAGGTATCCCAATAATGTCACTTTATTACTAAAGAAAATAATGTGTCACTTCCTCTACACTATCCACTTAGAAGCATGACATATCCCAATACCTTCTTTATTTTGTTTTTGGGCCCAAAGGGAACGTTTATAGTTATCTTAAAAGTTGATTTTCAGTTAGCTAATCAACACTCTCTCCGTCCGATAACATAAATGATCTATTTTATTCAAAATTAAAATTAAAATTAAATTTAAAAAAAAATTGTTAATATGAGAGAGAAAAAGTAAGGAATTATAAGTGAACAGTTTTTGTAAGTATCTCTATCAAAAAAAAAAGATATTGTAAGTATCATTAGTGAGTCTCATAAATAAAAAAAATAATTAAAATTTATATTTATATGTCAGTAAAACAAAATTTTCACACAAAACAAAATGAATCATTTCTTATGAAAGTATAAAGCAGACAAAGTATATCAGAAATAATGAATTGTTACAGCTCGCAATTTGTAGTTTGAGATTGTGATCACATCAATAAATTTATTTACAAGTTGTACAATTAAAATTAAATAGATAATAATATGGCTTATCTAAACACCTTAATCATCGATCCCAGCCGTCCATGTATATATAAAATTCGCTTACAGTGTCTTGGTTTTCATTAATATAGCATTGAAAGTATTTGCTCAGGAAAAAAAAAGATTTATCATTGTTTAGGGTTTTTTAATTGAAAATCTTTGAATGTGGACATGACTCTATTAAAATTTTCAAACTGTCAATTTCAATCCTAATCAAACTAAATTAAGGGATGAGATAACCAAATGAATCATGACAAAAACTTATCTCAGACGGCCTCACACGTGAAACGAATCTTGTTGAGAGAGTAAATGGTTTGCCCCTTATGTGCAGGGCGGAGCAAGCCCATTATTTACTCTCTCAATAAGACCCGTCTCACGTGTGACACCGTCTCACACAAGACTTCCTCGTGAATCAATTACTACACCGACAAGTGAAAAATAATAATACAAACTTCCTAATGCATGCATGAATTAAATAATCAAATTCAAATGAATAAGGTGTACTCTTACAATTAATTTTTTTTTTTGGTACACATGATGCAGAATCACGCTATCTTATCTTAACCATGTATAATCCCAGCACAATAGATTTTAGAAAAAAAAAAAAAAAAACTACTAAACAAAAGTTTTATGTTTTTTTGTTTACACATAATCTTTGGGATATGTATGGTAAAATCGTTTCTAAACATTGATTTTTGGAAATGAAATTAGTAAAATGAATTCCTATAAAAAAAAACGTACTCTTCTGATTTTAATGATATGCATCGGTATTGAGGTATCAAACAAACTTTGAGGTCAGCCGTTCACCTGCATCAAAAAAATTAAATTAAATATTTTTCATCTGTCTTAAAAAAAAAAAAAAAAAAAATTGAATATTCAAACTTTTTAAGAATACGAAAACTTACTTCACTAGTCATGTTTTATTTATACATTTTTAAACTCAAATTATAAAAAATAAAATCATTTTGAAACGGAGAGAGTATTCTAAATCAGTGTTCTAAAAGACCCCCGTCTAGGCCGCCTAGGCGCTAGGCGTTCATGAAACGCTTAGTTACTGTCTAGAATATTATAGTTATTTATGAATTCTCGGCCCCGCTTAGATCCCGCCTGGGCCCCGCCTAGGCGCTAGGGGCCCCTGCGGCGCCTAGCGTTTTTTAGAACCTTGTTCTAAATTTGTCTTGTTGGTTAAAATGAGGAACTGAAAATAATCTTACCCTGAATAATAAGAAATGCAACGGTCGAGAGCTGAAATTGACCTGAAATGCCCTACTACCAACTAATAACTTATGTCACATTGTTCTAAAAAATTATAGCATCTATATTACAATAAGAAGCAGAAATAACCGTTTCATAAAGAGTGGCTGAGATTTACTTTCACAAAATTGATCCGACGGCCTGTGTTCCTTTCATCAACTGCTTAAAAAAAACTCCCCAACGATCCCTAAAACACGTCGCCTCATCCTCCCTAACTTCTCCAATTCTCTTCCCCATGTCCATATCGCCGTTTCCCTCTGAGGCAAATGGGGTGTCAAGTTCAACGAAGAAAATTTTTCAGTTTACGATTTCGACGAAGAAGAGCCGCTCGAGATTAGTCCTGGGAAATTCTCTAAAAAGGAAAAATCCATGAAAAACCCTAAGAAGAATTCTAATCCTTCTGTTGTTAAAACGCCTTTTCTGCAGCACTGTAAGTTTCTTCCCCTTTCTGAACCCTAAAATTTTCATCTTATTACGGTTATGAACCTGAGAGCTGTGTTGTGGTTATTTGGTAATAACAAATTAGTATTCCATGGTGTGTTGATCATTTATTAAGGTGCTACAGTATGTTGATCCCGTTTGGTTTTGTCGGTAATTCAGTTTATTATCTCACTTTCTTAAGGCTCCGTTTGTTTCACGTAAAATAACTTCCGGAAAATGTTTTCCTCATTATCCGGTGTTTGTTACGCACCGAAAAATGAGGAAAATATTTTCCGGAAAATGATTTTCCCTCTCTTCTAAGTAAAATGACTTACGGATTTTTACTAAGTAAATCATTTTCCGGAAAATGTTAACTCTCTCACTCACACCCAACTCTCCATAAAACCCCACCCTACCCACTACACCTCTAACACCACCCTCTTCATCCATCCTATCCACCACCCCCACCACCCCAGCACCCACCACCACCCCATCCCACCCAAAAAAAAAAAAAAAACTTTTCACTCATATTAAAAAAAATGAATATCTCCACCACCCCCCAGTACCCCACCACCCACCCTACCCCACCACCCCACCCAAAAAAAAAAAAAAAAACTTCTTTTCACTCATATTAAAAAAAAAATTATTGAACATCTCCACCACCCCCAACTACCCCAGTACCCACCCCACCCCACCAAAAAAAATAAAAAAAATTCTTTTCACTCATATTAAAAAAAAAATGAACATCTCCACCACCCCCAACTACCCCACCACCCCACCCCACCCAAAAAAAAAAAACTTCTTTTCACTCATATTAAAAAAAATGAACATCTCCATTCTCCACAAGCCCCAACTACACCAGCACCCCACCCCACCCTACCCCACCACCCCACCACCCCACCACCCCACCCACCTCCCCCACCCCACAAAAAAAAAAAAAAAAAAAAAAACTTCTTTTCACTCAGTAAAAAAAAAAAAGAACACCTCCACCCCCCTACTACCCCCACCCTACCCCCCACCACCCCACCCACCCCCCCCCCCTGAAAAAAAAAATTAAAAAAATAACTCATATTAAAATTATTTTGAACACCTCCCCCACCCACCCCCTACCCCCCATCCCACCCCAACCCAAAATCTCCACTCACATTCAATTTTTCTCATAATTATTATTATTTTCATATTTCCGGAAAACATTTTCCTTAGATTTACCAAACAACCAAAAACATGTTTATGTCATTTTCCGGAAAACATTTTCATTTTCCGGAAAATATTTTACGGAAAATCATTTTCCGGAAATTGTTTTACGCGAAACAAACGGAGCGTTTGATTAGGTAATAATATTCCTTTGCTTCTTTTTTTGATTCATGTATGGGGTTTTTTTCTTTGGGTGACTGTAATTTCAAAAGTGTTATGTAGTACGAGGCTGAAAAAGTAGTTTGATAGTATTTTTACATACTCTGAACCTAAAAGAATTAGTCACACTCTATGTTTATCCTGAAGTAGAGTCCTATTTGGGAAATCTAAGCTGTACTTTCATTTTTTTTTATCAAATAGAAAAACAAAAAGTTCGATGCTACATGAAAAATCAGGTCATCTTGCTGGTCCGGTCCGGAGTAGCGGTGGTCGAATATATGGGATTGATTATTGGATCTTCAACCTGAAAATAGTTACAACCATGATTAGATTAGATTGAGATGAGGTCCAAGCGACTTGGGATGATTCCTCCAGCCAAGGTGCTTTCTGTATGGCGAGATGTCCATCGGTGAAATTAGATCATGTGCCAATAAGGAGATAGGCGACTTGGATCCCGTGGCAGGATGCAACCCATTTGCGGGGTGAAAAATGCGAGTTCAGTAGGTGAGTCGATTTTCTGTAATTGGGTGGAGATAGGTGGGATAAACCCTCTTTCTGGGGAGAGCCCCCGTGGCGATACGGCTCCTTATGGCGGGGCAAGCCCTTCTGGCAATGACTTGATCATGTTGTCATGGGTCGGGTCTTGGTTATCCTTGGAAAGTTTGGGCTAGCCATTTAGGCATCTACTCATCATCTTTCTTATTAACATTCTATGTATCAGAAAAACTGCCTAATCTAACTGTTCTCAGATATACACTTATGCCGAATTCCTCTCTTCAACCATTCAATTCCTTTGGGAAAAATCGTTGAAAATGCAAAGCCTTTATTTTATTTTATTTTATTTTCATTTTTTGACATCTTGCACTGATCCATAGTAGAATTGTTATTTGAATATTCCCTTATTGATAGCCCATTTATAGAAATTGATTAAACTTGCTGAAATTCCCTATAAGTAAATTCTTATGAGTTTTCTGAATTTGGTTTCAGGTGGGCAGTTGAATTGAATGTGTTAGATAGATGAAGATGAAGAACACCTGTTTTGGGGAGAAGGTAATTGATGGCAGGCATGGGTTACAGGTCTATCATCTTTTATGGTGGCTCTTGCTTTTTTTCTCGAGCGGTTTCACTATGGGATTTCTTCTAAAGTTCGTTTATCTATGGGAAATAGTATGCAATTCCAACATACTCACTCCGTCCCAAACTGATCTTCACACTTTTTTCTCAATTACTACGAAGGAGCTTTGAGCAATAGGTTTTTGTTGATTTAAAAAAAAAAATTTGAATATCGTTTTGAGACAGAGGGAGGGGATATATGTATATATTCGTTGGTCTACATTTACAAATGGGAATCTCACATTGGAAATGTTGAAGTGGAATAACTGGATTGCAAATTGCTATGCAACCTTCATGAAGAATTAGGGAAAAGAATGCAATAGCTGTTATTTCTACTTTGTTTGAGCTAGAGTGTTAGGCTCTCTTTGTTACACGACAAATAGCTTCTAGAAATTGATAAAGGATTTGCTTGATCAAGGAATAATGTCTACCTAAATAAGTTGGTACATTCTAAATTAATTGTTCGCAATTATCGATTTTCTTTTCCACATCTACTTTAGACTTTGGCTATGCGTTAATCTCAACCATACTGTAACACAATTTATACTGTCACCGTGCCATCGGCACGGGTTGGAGTACTAGTATAATATAAAATAGGCCAAACAATTTAACATTTCCACAACAACTTGTACATGACTTCATCGAAAAATTCAAAGATATTGCCATACAAGTAGACTGATAAATAAGTTTGTTGTGATTTTTAGCAATTTTTGAAGTAAGAATACAAAAGGCATAAATTTGGATGATTTGGCCTCACATTACATCATTGGTGTGAATGGACTCCCCATTAAGCAGAATGGAATCCCCCAATGAAACCCATCCCGGCCTGCGCCGGGGGAGCATAGCATAGGGAGTAAAGGGAGCCCGGACGGTGGAAGAGCCAGGGAGGCCGGGTCATTTGACATTTAGGGTTTTGAACCGCTCTGGCGAGCACCATTCAATGACCCCGATTTCGCCACCTTTTTTTTTTTTTTGTTACAGATGAAATGTTTTTGAGCTTGGTGGAACTTATAAATTTTCGAAGCGATTTCAGCCACACACAAAATCAGCTCGTAAATATGGATGATTCGAAACTATTATTGAGCAAAGCGCTGGAGCTAACTCCGGCTGGAACACTACCTACCGGATCCCTCCATTTATATACCTGGCCCCACCATCCTTCTCACCATATAGACACCATTAAAGGCCCCTCCTCTACTTCAAAAATTTGTTGAATAAACACATTTAATATTTGGCAGACAATTCACACTCAAACATTTCTGTATTAATGGCTGGCAAACCAGCATGGACTTGGAAATGCTGGCTAGAGTGGCCATCTTTTTTAGTATTTGAGAGAGAGAAGGACACATGGAAAGACACACGCACACTCTTTGTAACTCTCTCTAGATACGATCACTGTATTCATTCTCTCGATCATTAATAAAAATTATTAGGTCAAGGCATGTTACTAAAACTTTGCGATGTTTTATGCCAGAGGACGATTGATCCAAGGGCTTTCCTCGTTACATCATGTGTCTCAATATCTTGAAATCCCAAGTTCTATATTCCATTTATACTCAACTTAATCATTTTTGTTCAATTGTCAAAAATTGACCAAAAATATAGAAATTATTATAATATGTTTTTTTAAATAATTTTATTATTTACAAAAAAAATTACTTTTTTCTAACCTTTTTAATAGTAGCACAAAAAATGGTGAATTAAAAAAAAAATAATTTCCTTATTTTTATTTTTTAAAAATAAAAGAAAATAGACGATAATTATTTATTTTGTGTTAAAGTTTATATAAATTTAATATTTATTTTTTAAATGATAATTATTTTGATTTTCAGCCCTACTAAGTTTGGAATTTTCATCAAGCCCCTTAAAAGAAATATCAACTTCAAACTAACCAATTTGTTAGACATGTGCAATGCACATGCTACTTAATTGACTTTTTTATCAAAATCCGTCAAAAAGATCATAACTGGCTAATATTTCATGTGTGAGGACGTCTCACACGACACTTCCTCTTATTTTTATACTTCACTAATGTAATAAATTGACATGTGTGAAGTATGAAAGTGTTTTTTTTTTTTTTTTTTATTATCCTTCAGTATGAAAGCATCTTAACCTTTACAAAACATCTACACATGTAATTCGAGATCTCTGAAGTCGATATACATCTCTTTTTTCCTTTTTTTCCTTTTTTTTTTTTTAATTTGAAGAAGCTGCAATTAGTAATTTCTTTGAACATCTCTGGTTGATCCATCATTTTTATGTTGTCCAAACAGCCACCTCACCAGTCACCAAATTATGATTTACATATTCCACTAACTTCACCTCCAAATTGACCAAAATGGCCCTCCCTCCTGAAGAGGCACATATTTGGGGTTAATTGCAATTTCGGGCTTGAAGTCAAGGGGAGTCTTTTAAAATGGGCCTGATATTTTTATTTATTTATTTTTATGGCCTTTTTGACGATATTCGTTAGAAAAAGTCAGTTAAATGCTATGTATATGACATCGACTATATGGATGAATTTGTATTGATATTAGCTAGTAAGGGATTTAGTGAAATTTCAAAAACTAAAAAGCTTTAAAATGAAATGAATATGAACGGTTGAATTGGAAGACGGGGATATGGACAGTTGAGGTCCTGGCGGCGCCGGGGCCGGTACGGCGGAGACGTAGCTTGTTCTTCAGTGTCTTCCACCTCTTCTTAAATTCTTTGGTAACGCTGGAGTCGTCACGGATAATATCCATTAGAGTCCGGGTTGATTGGGATTGGATTAGGGCCGGGCCTTGAGGCTGACGTCCGAGACTCTTGTCGCCGGTCAAAATAGAGCCAGGGTTAGACCAGAGAGGGAATTTTTACGCCCAATATCATCCTTGTTGGGTATGCATATTATAAACCACTCCAATTACTTAGATTTGATTGATCCCATAACTTTATTTTACTTTTTATGGACTCTAGGTTTTATTGTAAGAAGTTTTATAACTTCATTAGTCAAGTCCATTTTTAGTTTGGTTAGGCTTAGAAGATCAGCCCCTTAAATTCTGAAGAAATGCTGCTGCTGCTGATGTTGTGAAAAAGCTAAGTCTGCTATACCTACCTCTTATAAAGCGACCGCTCATTGAGCGACCGCATGAAGTAGGCGACCGCAAACTCTATGATGGTTGCAAATTTTAGGCGACCGTTTGCTTCTTGCTGATGCAAGAATCTAGCGACCGCAAGCCCAAGCCACCGCAGACTTAAGCTGCCGCACAACCATGTCAAGGCCAAGAAAAGACAAGTTTGATTTAAACGTTGCAAAATTCAAATTTGGATTTGGTCGTTATGTCTGGTACAAGATAGTACATCTTGACCACTAACTTCTGCAACTACAAGATGACAAAGAAATGAGCTCCAATCAGAATGCTCCAGCTCATCATCTTCCAAACTTGTCCTCCAAGAATTCAAATAGCTACCTCTCTCACAAGGCTATAAATAGACCTTGCTTTCTTCATTGAAAGTGTGCTGAGATTCAAAGAGAGAAATTGATGTTGAAATACTTGGTGATTGAAGATCATACTCAAGATTTCCAGAATCATTTGAATCTTCAAGCATTCGCCTTCAAATTTTCAAGCATTCTCCTTCAAATTTGTAATCAAAAGAATCAATATATACCTCCATTCAAAATCCAAGACTGACCATCTTGGTAAAGGACGTAGATCTTTTAACAGATCGAACATTTCCAAATCATCGTGTCATTTACTTACTGCAATTTACATTCTGCAAATTTACTTTTAGCTATTGTTCTTAGTGTTCATATTAATCTTGTTTGTCGTTTAGTGTGTTGATCTTTACAGCTATTCAAATTATTGTGAATTGTGTTTGTTGCTTGCCTACTGCCTTAGTTATCACTTCTGACTACTTTTCTATTTGCCAAAAACTCTCAGACACAAACTTTCATTTTCAACCTACCTTGTCTGTTCCCTTTGCCTACCGCAATCTTGCCGACCGCAATCCTTGCTTACCGCAGATAGAACCTTTCAAGTTCATTCATTCTCCTGCTTATCTCTCGGCTGCCGCATATTGCCTACCGCAATATCAGCTGCCGTAATATTTGCCTACCTTGTCGTTTTTACTTCAAAACCAACTCTACCTCGTTTTATCGAAAACTTCCGATGTGCATTTTACTATTGAACTAGTAGTGGTTTTTACTTGACCACAAAATTCAAGAAGTAAGCATAAGGTTGAATTTTGAAAAAGGGTTGATAATTTTAAATAGTCTATTCACCCTGTTGGGTATGCTTATTATAAACCACTCTTATTACCTAGATTTGATTGATCCCATAACCTAATTTTATCTTTTGTGGACTTTAGGATATATTGTAAGAAGTGTTAAACTTCATTTTTAGAATAGTCCACTTTGATAGGATAGGCTTTAGATTGATAGGCTGAAAATTTTCTAAGTCTGGAATTTTAGTGGTCAAGACCTTGACCGTGAATTCACTTAACCGTGGTAGACCACCTGACCGTGGAAGACCACTTGACCGTGAATCACTTGATCGTGAGCTTTGTGGCATATCTTGACAGGTCACATTTGACCCCTCGACCGCAAGCCACTCGACCGTGAGTCCTTGACTGCTAGTGATGAAGTTGTCCAAGAACCCAAGTTTGTTCAAACTTAACCATGGTCAAACTATGGTTAGTTTAGAACGTTGCAGAACTTGGATTGTTGGGTATGCTTATTATAAACCACTCCTATTACCTAGATTTGATTGATCCCTATTGGTAGTGGTGCCCTAGGCACGTTTTAATAAACGTTGTAATTGTTATCATTTATTTCATATCAATAAAGAGATGTTTTGATTATTATTGTTGTTCATGTTTACTTATAATAATCTCCGTCCCTAGTACTTGTTAAGCACTAGTATAAAGGCTAAATGATCATGGGATGATCATGTTAGATTTATGGGTACTTGTTTGGAACAAGGTACTGGACATGACCCGCTCTATGATATTTATGTCATGGTCTATGTCATACATATATCTCATATTAGTTATGTCATTTGAATCCTTAGACATGAAGTTATTATAGTCTTCCACTTGATGAACATTATGTTTGACATATTCAAACGCTACTTTTAACCGAGTAGTTATAAAGGGTATGATTGGCATAATCGGATTCACGTAGGGAAGAACAATAAGCTAAATGGATTTGTCCCTCCTCGGAGAGATGTCAAGCTTGGGCCTCTCGTAGGAATGATGTTGATGAAATGTTCGGCCGGACTCAAATGAATTGATTGGATCAATGTCATTTGGATTATCAACATATTCGGAATCGAGAAAGTATTGAACAAAACAAGTTGATTCTTTGACCATGACTTGTGTTCAATGATATCGTGGACAAAAGGATTATGACATATTCTAAAGGAATGCGAACTTGTATCTAGTTATACTATTTGGGTAGGTATGACGGTTTGCTAGAACCTAATCATATCTTATGGTTTCATGTTTGAACCCATTGCCAACTTAGTATAATCCTAGAGGGTCACACACAATAGAACGAATCTTTAAAAGGACTATATAGGAATTTTGGAAATTCTGGAAATTCTGGGGAAGTGGGCGACCGCACAGTATAGATTGGGCGGCCGCACACTTAGCTCAGTTTTTGTACCAGTTTTGTTTCAGATAGTTGTGCGACCGCACAGAGGTTTTTGGGCGGCCCCATAGTACTGTCGGGTGGCAGATTCCTAATTTGATTAGGAAACGAATTTTGGACGGATTTTGACACAAGTTTCCTATTTGGAATAGGTCATACTTGTGTATAAAAGACCAAATTCGGCCAGCACTCTAGGCTAATGATTTTGTGAGTCTCAAAGAGTTTGAGAAAGGGTTTATTTTGTTCTAAGACATTCTTGGTTGAAGAACAAAATAATACACAAAATAAATTCCATATAGTTCTTTTGATTGTGAAAAAGTGTTTCACAATTTGGTCTAGCAACCAAGATCAAATAAGCTCCTTTGATATTCGTTCGAAGTGTGGATACCGCTAGAGGGTGAAAATCATCATCTTCAAAGTTCGTGTTCAAGCTTTGTGATCGTGATCAAGTCTTCAAATCTCCACCAAAGACCAAGAAAAAATTTGATAGCCATCAAGGGTTAGTTTATTCCTTTATTCTTGTTATTGTATTTGATTTAATCATATGAACGGATCCATGGCTTTGGGTTTCAAAATTTTAAATGCTAAATTCCGCTGCGCATGTTTGATCGAAACCCAACAGTGGTATCAGAGCCCCGTTCATGTTGATTAATTCAATACTTGGATCATGTTATGTGTATATAAATTGTTTATGTGCCTTGCATGATATGAATATTGGAATATGTGATGTTTATGTGTTATGTGATTTTATGTGGTTTATTGTTTTGCAACTTTAATCGCACGATTCAATCGCAATAAATAAATTATGGTGGATTCAGAATTGTTGATTATTAATTTTTGATTGGATCAAAGTTTTAATAATCGGGGAAAAACGATTTTGAGACAAAATTTTCGAACTTTGAAAATTCTGCACATTCTGATGGCACTGGGCGACCGCACAGTTTTGGGCGACCGCACAAGGGTTTTTGGGCGGCCGCACAAGGGGATCAGAAGGTCTGATTCAAAGTTTGGAGATCCATGTGGAATTGTGAATGCAATTGGCCTACGTTCATCGAGACCATCTATTGCTTAGTTTCGGCCACATGGACTACTTTCTTGGTTTCTTGAATTAGTGCGGGATTGTGGTTGCCTAATGGCTTAGTTCGACCGCACTTCTTGTTGTCTTGATTTGGAAATAATAACCGAAGTTGAAATAGTCTCATCCTCATAATTATAGATAAACTAATGACACATAAATACTATGCTTAAATTAATGGAGATTAATTTAGTGGCTAAACTTGATGTGTAACATGTTTATATTATGTGCTCATAAATGTGTTATATGCTATATGTGATGAACCTTCAAAGAAAGTTTTAAGTCCTTTTGCCATGCCATGATTAAAACACTTGTTTATACATGAGTAATTTTATGTGGGCTCGCCAAAGCGAGGTGCATTGATTTTATTCATGTTTGAGCAAGATGAGTGAATAAGAGTTTCTTATGCGTTTAAAATGGTTGGACTTAATTAAGCGTCAAAACAGTTTTGGGCTTAAGGCAAAGATGATATTTAACATGCTTTTTGAAATTGGATTCCTTAAAGAATCTCATGAAAAGAACTGAGAGTCATATGAGATATGATTGACAAGAGTTGTCTACCTAATTGATTTAATTTTGAGCGGTGCGCCAAAGCGTACTCAAAATTAGATTAAAGCGGGATCTCAACCCATTTAAATTATACTATACATTGGATGTATAAAGAAGGTTGTATAATTTGGTGGGAGTATTTTGTTTTAAAATACATTAATTATTTCTCTAATAAAAATCGGTACTTATTAAATTTTGGAAATTTTGCATATTTGTAGATAATGACTAATAACACTCAATCAATGTCGTTGCGATCGATCCTTGAGAAGGATAAGCTCGAAGAGAATGGTACTAACTTTATGGATTGGATCCGTAGCATAAGAATCGTTCTTAGGCAAGAAGATAAGTTGTACATTCTCGATGGGCCTCTCCCTGCTGAACCACCGCCTACTGCCCCTATGGCAGAAAGAGACAATTACAAGAAACATCGTAATGATTCTAGAGATGTAAGTTGTCTCATGCTTGCTGCTATGTACTCAAAACTCCAACAAAGTTTGGAACATTTGGAAGCCTATGAGATAGGCGTGGAGTTGAGAACTATGTTTCAAGAGCAAGCTAGGCAAGAGAGGTACAAGACCATTGTTGCATTCACTACTTGTAAAATGAATGAAGGGCAACAAGTGAGTCCTCACTTTCTTAAAATGAAAGGTTATGTAGAGCACCTTGAGAAACTTGGATATCCAATCCCATTGGAGCTAGCCATGGATCTCATTCTTAATTCATTGCCTAAAAGTTATAATCAGTTTGTAATGAATTATAACATGCATGGAATGGATAAGAATCTCTATGAGTTGCATGGGATGCTCAAAACTGCAGAGATGAAAATTGTGGAGAAAGGTTCTCCCGTGCTCTTGGTTCATGATGGGAAGAAGGCTAGTGCCAAAGGAAAGGGTAAGAAAGTTATCAAACCCAAAATAAGCAAGGCAAAGGTTGCCAAGGCTTCTGAGGCATTCACAAAAGGATGAAATCTGTTTCCATTGTCAAGAAATTGGTCATTGGAAACGTAATTGCAAGGCTTTCTTGGAAGAGCAAAAGAAGAAGAAGAGCAGCAAGGCTGCGTCGACTTCAGGTATCTATATGATAGATATTCTCCTTTCTACCACTGATTCTTGGGTATTGGATACCGGATGTGGTTCTCACATTTTTCTAAATGTGCAGGGTCTAAAGAATAGGAGACTGCTTAAAGAAGGTGAAGTAGATCTACGTGTGGGGAATGGAGCAAGAGTTGCTGCATTAGCCGTAGGGACTTATGAAGTCACTTTACCTTCCGGATTAATTCTTGTTTTGAACAATTGTTATTATGTTTCGGATTTAAGCAGAAATATTATTTCAATTTCTTGTTTGGATAATGAAGGTTTTAAGTTTCTTATTGAGAATAAGAAATTTTCTATTTATTTAAATGATGTGCTTTATGGTATTGCTAATTCATTTAATGGCCTTTATATCTTGGATGTCAAGAATGAAAATAATGTCTATCATATAAATAAGAAATCTAAACCTAATGATGTAAATCATACTTATTTGTGGCATTGCCGTCTTGGTCATATTAATGAGAAGCGTATCTCAAAGCTCCATGGGGACGGACTTTTGGGTTCATGTGACTTAGAGTCATATGATACTTGTGAGTCGTGTATTCTTGGAAAAGTGACTAAGACACCTTTTACCAAGTTGGGTGAAAGGTCAAGCGACTTATTGGGGTTTATACATTCCGATGTATGCGGACCATTAAGTAGCAATGCTAGGGGAGGATTTCAATACTTCATAACCTTCACTGATGATTATAGTAGATTTGTGTATGTTTACCTAATGAAACATAAAAGTGAAGCATTCGAGATATTTAGAATATTTCAAAATGAAGTAGAAAAACAACTTGGCAAAAGTATAAAGGCACTTCGATCAGATCGAGGTGGAGAATACTTGAGTCAAGAATTTGATGATCATCTAAAGAATTGTGGAATAGTTTCACAATTGACTCCACCCGGAACACCACAATGGAATGGTGTGTCCGAGAGGAGGAATCAGACTTTGTTAGACATGGTTCGATCAATGATGAGTCAAGTTGATCTTCCAATATCCTTTTGGGGTTACGCTCTAGAAACCGCTGCTTTCACACTAAATCGTGTTCCAACTAAATCGGTTCAAAAGACTCCATATGAGATGTGGAGCGGAAAGAAGCCTTGTCTATCTTTCATGAATATTTGGGGTTGTGAAGTTTTTGTCAAAAGACTTATCTCAGACAAACTTGCACACAAATCTGATAAATGTATTTTCGTGGGATATCCTAAGGAAACTAAAGGATATTACTTTTACAACAGAGAGGACAACAAAGTGTTTGTTGCCCGAACTGGTGTCTTTCTAGAGAAAGAGTTTCTCTCCAAAGAAATCAGTGGGAGTAAAATAAATTTTGAAGAAATTCGAGACCCAGAAAATAACATTGAACCAATAGTGGAACAAGAACAAGAACCAAAAGGAGTTGTGGAACCTGTTCAAAATACACAAGCATCTCGCAGATCTAGTAGGTTACGATCCGAGCCCGAGAGATATGGATTTCTCGTAACGGATAGTAATGAGGTAGAAATCATTGAGAATGATGAACCGTCAACCTACCAAGAGGGGATGTCTTCTCCTGATTCGGACAAGTGGCTTGGAGCCATTGAATCCGAATTGCAATCCATGCAAGACAATCAAGTTTGGAATTTGATTGATGCGCCCGAAGGTGTAAAAACCATAGGTTGCAAATGGGTCTTCAAGAAGAAGACTGACATGGATGGGAAGGTGCATACTTACAAAGCTAGGCTTGTAGAGAAGGGTTATATGCAAGTTCATGGTATTGACTATGATGAGACCTTTTCACCCGTAGCAATGATCAAGTCTATAAGAATTTTGCTTGCCATTGCCGCATATCATGACTATGAAATATGGCAGATGGACGTCAAAACCGCTTTCCTGAATGGAAAACTCCAAGAGGATGTGTATATGACACAACCAGAAGGTTTTGAACAAGATTCTAAGGTATGCAAATTGCAAAGATCCATCTATGGATTGAAACAAGCTTCAAGGAGTTGGAATCTCCGTTTTGATGAATCGGTCAAAGAGTTTGGTTTCATCAAGAACGAAGATGAGCCTTGTGTATACAAGAAGATTAGTGGGAGCATAGTGCTATTCCTTATTTTATACGTGGATGACATATTGCTCATTGGAAACGACATTCCTACACTTCAGTCTGTGAAGACTTGGTTAGGAAAGTGCTTCGCAATGAAAGATATGGGTGAAGCCGCATATATACTTGGCATTAAGATCTATAGAGATAGATCAAGGAGGCTACTTGGTTTAAGCCAAAGTACATACATTGACAAGGTCATTAGAAGATTCCGTATGGAAAATTCTAAGAGAGGCACCTTGCCCGTGTTACATGGAGTTTCTCTAAGCAAGACTCAATGTCCTAAGACAAAAGATGAGCGTGAGAAAATGAATGATGTTCCATATGCTTCGGCAATTGGGTCCATCATGTATGCCATGATTTGTACTAGGCCGGATGTGTCTTATGCTTTGAGCATGACAAGTAGATACCAATCCGACCCTGGCGAAAATCACTGGATAGCTGTAAAAGCGATTCTTAAGTACTTAAGAAGAACTAAAGACTCGTTTTTGGTCTATGGAGGAATGGAAGATGATCTCGTTGTAAATGCTTACACAGATGCAAGCTTCCAAACCGACAAAGATGATAGCCGATCGCAATCGGGTTTTGTGTTTATGTTAAATGGTGGAGCTGTAAGCTGGAAGAGTTTCAAGCAAAGTACAACCGCTGATTCTACAACAGAAGCTGAGTATATTGCTGCATCGGATGCTGCAAAGGAAGCTGTTTGGATTAAGAAGTTCATAACTGAACTTGAAGTGGTTCCTAGTATTGCTAATCCAATAGACCTTTATTGTGATAATAATGGTGCTATTGCTCAAGCAAAGGAACCAAGAGCACATCAGAAATCCAAACACATACTTAGGCGTTTTCATATCATTCGAGAGATCGTTGATAGGGGAGACGTAAATATATGCAGAGTACCTACTGATGACAATGTTGCGGACCCGCTAACAAAGGGACTTCCACAAGCTAAACATGATGGTCATGTTAGGTCCATGGGTATTAGATACATGGGAGATTGGGCCTAGGGCAAGTGGGAGATTGTTGGTAGTGGTGCCCTAGGCACGTTTTAATAAACGTTGTAATTGTTATCATTTATTTCATATCAATAAAGAGATGTTTTGATTATTATTGTTGTTCATGTTTACTTATAATAATCTCCGTCCCTAGTACTTGTTAAGCACTAGTATAAAGGCTAAATGATCATGGGATGATCATGTTAGATTTATGGGTACTTGTTTGGAACAAGGTACTGGACATGACCCGCTCTATGAGATTTATGTCATGGTCTATGTCATACATATATCTCATATTAGTTATGTCATTTGAATCCTTAGACATGAAGTTATTATAGTCTTCCACTTGATGAACATTATGTTTGACATATTCAAACGCTACTTTTAACCGAGTAGTTATAAAGGGTATGATTGGCATAATCAGATTCACGTAGGGAAGAACAATAAGCTAAATGGATTTGTCCCTCCTCGGAGAGATGTCAAGCTTGGGCCTCTCATAGGAATGATGTTGATGAAATGTTCGGCCGGACTCAAATGAATTGATTGGATCAATGTCATTTGGATTATCAACATATTCGGAATCGAGAAAGTATTGAACAAAACAAGTTGACTCTTTGACCATGACTTGTGTTCAATGATATCGTGGACAAAAGGATTATGACATATTCTAAAGGAATGCGAACTTGTATCTAGTTATACTATTTGGGTAGGTATGACGGTTTGCTAGAACCTAATCATATCTTATGGTTTCATGTTTGAACCCATTGCCAACTTAGTATAATCCTAGAGGGTCACACACAATAGAACGAATCTTTAAAAGGACTATATTGGAATTTTGGAAATTCTGGACATTCTGGGGAAGTGGGCGACCGCACAGTATGGACTGGGCGGCCGCACACTTAGCTCAGTTTTTGTACCAGTTTTGTTTCAGATAGTTGTGCGACCGCACAGAGGTTTTTGGGCGGCCGCATAGTACTGTCGGGTGGCAGATTCCTAATTTGATTAGGAAACGAATTTTGGACGGATTTTGACACAAGTTTCCTATTTGGAATAGGTCATACTTGTGTATAAAAAACCAAATTCGGCCAGCACTCTAGGCTAATGATTTTGTGAGTCTCAAAGAGTTTGAGAAAGGGTTTATTTTGTTCTAAGACATTCTTGGTTGAAGAACAAAATAATACACAAAGTAAATTCCATATAGTTCTTTTGATTGTGAAAAAGTGTTTCACAATTTGGTCTAGCAACCAAGATCAAAGAAGCTCCTTTGATATTCGTTCGAAGTGTGGATACCGCTAGAGGGTGAAAATCATCATCTTCAATGTTCGTGTTCAAGCTTTGTGATCGTGATCAAGTCTTCAAATCTCCACCAAAGACCAAGAGAAAATTTGATAGCCATCAAGGGTTAGTTTATTCCTTTATTCTTGTTATTGTATTTGATTTAATCATATGAACGGATCCATGGCTTTGGGTTTCAAAATTTTAAATGCTAAATTCCGCTGCGCATGTTTGATCGAAACCCAACAGATCCCATAACCTAATTTTATCTTTTGTGGACTTTAGGATATATTGTAAGAAGTGTTAAACTTCATTTCTAGAATAGTCCACTTTGATGGTATAGGCTTTAGATTGATAGGCTGAAAATTTTCTAAGTCTAGAATTTTAGTGGTCAAGACCTTGACCGTGAATTCACTTGACCGTGGTAGACCACCTGACCGTGGAAGACCACTTGACCGTGAATCACTTGACCGAAAGTCAGTGACCGTGAGCTTTGTGGCATATCTTTGACAGGTCACATTTGACCCATCAACCGCAAGCCACTCGACCGTGAGGCCTTGACCGCAAATGGAGAAGTTGTCCAAGAACCCAAGTTTGTTTAAACTTAACCATGGTCAAACTATGGTTAGTTTAGAACGTTGCAGAACTTGAACCCCAAGTAATTCAAGTTTGAATTCCTCTAAGTGGGACCACCTCTTATCTGCAAAAAGGACAATCTCAGATTGAGCTCCAATTAGAATTCAACAGCTCACTATCCTTCAACTTGGAGCCCAAGTATTTCCCAACAGTTATTTTCTCATTCAAAACTATAAATAGCCCTTAAGTTCTTCATTGAAACAAGCTGAGATTTAAAAAGAGAGAAATTGCTGTTGAAATACTTAGTGATTGAAGATCATACTCAAGATTTCCAGAATCCTTTGAATCTTCAAAGAACTCACCTTCAAACCTTCAAAGATCTCCAGCAACATTCAAGTCATCTCAAGCCTTGTAACACTTAAGATTCATTAGGCTCTACAATCACTTAGATTTTAAAGAGCTTCTGATTCTTACACACACACTCACCCCAATTGATCAATCACATAGATTGAATCAAAAGGGATACACTGGTCTAAGTCTAGGATTTATTCTTCATAGAAAGTAGGTGTTGATTCGAAGCTTCATCTCTGTAATCTGTACACTCAAGAATCAATATATTCCTCTATTCAAAATCCAAGACTGACCATCTTGGTAAAGGACGTAGATCTTTTAACAGATCGAACCTTTCCAAATACTTGTGTCATTTTACTTTCTGCAAATTTACTTTCAAATATTGTTCATCTTGTTCTTTATTGTTCATATTAATTTTGTTTGTCGTTTAGTGTTTGATCTTTCAGATTTAAGAACTGTTGTGAATTGTGTTTGTTAGTTCTCCACATTGCCTAAGTTAAAAATCTGACTAACTTATCTTTTGCCAAAACTTCTAAGACAACAACTTTCAATCTCTCAACCATCTGACCACAAATCTCTTGATCGCATTTCTATTGACCGCACTTACCTTGACCGGACTCACTTGACCGCAACTTGGTTGACCGTGAGTGCTGGTGTTCCTTAGAGATATTGTCAAAAACTCTACCTTATTTCCATCGAAAACTTCCGCTGTGCATATTACACCTTGACCGCGCGGTTTATTACTTGACCGCAAAACTCAAGATTGTAAGCACTTGGTTGAATTTTAAAAAAGGGTTGAAATTTTAAGTAGGATATTCACCCCCCCCCCTCTAGCCTCCTTTCATACCCTTATTGTGTCTTTGGGACCAACAAGTGGTATCAGAGCTAACACCTTTATAAAACTTCTGTTTTTCAAGCTTAACAGCTTGGGTGCCGATTCAAAATGGCAAGTCAGAAAACTATGGCAACGGTTAACTTCACTCACGTTCCAGCGTTCGACGAAGATAATTTTGACGTATGGAAGCACAACATTCTAACTCAGTTCTACTCCATGGACGAGCAAATTGGTGATTGTCTTACCATTGGACCAAAATTCGCAATGAAAGCTAATCCGGATCCAGAAACCAATGGTGCAAATCCGACTATCAAGAAACCAAAAGCTGAATGGACCGATGAAGAGAAAAGACTGGTTGGAATGGATGTGAAAGCAAAGAGCATACTTCTAAGTACCTTAAGTACGTCACAGCGTCGACAGATCATGGAATGTTCTACTGCAAAAGAACTTTGGGATGCAATTGAAGATTACATCGAAGGAGATCAAGCTTGCAAGGAAAGCAAAAAGTTTACAATTCAAAGAAGATTCAACAACTTTGCTAAGGTCCCCGGTGAATCACTAAGAGCCACTTATGATCGTTATTGTGAGATCGTGAGTACTTATACAGCACTCGGAAAGAAGCTTACCAAGAAAGAAATCAATGTTAATTTTCTTGCCGCTCTTGGTTCGCAATATCTTCACAAAGGAAACACTCTTGAAGATACCAAGCTACTAGATGATATGTCTCTCAGAAGCCTCTATGCCAACCTCAAGGTCTTTGATATCAAGCTTAACAACATTGCTGAAATGGAAGGAAAAACAAAGAGCTTATCGTTGGTCGCGCAAAAGGAAGAAGTGATCGAGGAAGAAGATCCAAAAATCTCCACATCTGATTTATTAGATATGGACGATGATGACTTTGCTATGTTCGTGAAAAGATTTCAAAAGTTCAGAAAATCAGCAAGGCCCGGATCATCCAGAAAAGCTCCAGCAAGGTTCTCAAGGAGCAGCTCAACAAGTAAGAAAGAATACTCCAACTTCTCAAATAAGAAAGAGGATCTCGTTTGTTTTAATTGCAGGAAACCCGGTCATTTAGCTTCAGAATGCCCAATTCCCAAGTATGAGTATATGAAGAAGAAAAGCAACTTCAATCCAAGATACTCAAAGCAAAAAGGGATGGTTGCTGAAGAGGACTCTACCACAAAAGAGTTAGCTACCTGGATAGAGTCAGACTCTGATGAAAGCGATGAGGATTCTGAAGAAGGTCACATCTGTTTGGTCGTTCGTTCCGATGATGAGTATGATAATCAATTCACACCCAATGTGAAACCCAAACGGAAGAGTTACACGGCTGATGAACTTGCTGACAAAGGATTCCTAACTCCAGTTCAAAGGAATGGTGATCTTCTATTTTCAAGATGTGATGTGAGTGCAGCAAAGAAGGCTCTACAAAACCCCAAAGTGAAGGAAGTTCTGTTTACCACTCCTCAAGTCAAGTTTGACATTTCCCCCGATGAACAAGAAAAGATGTTTGCAAAAGCTGAACATGTAATTAGTAAATTCTCTGGTATGAAGGAAGCTTTAGCACTTTCAACTGATAAAATTTCCCATTAGTAAATTCGTGGCGTTGAATAGAGCGTTCCAGGACGATCAGAAATTAATTTGGGTCAACTTAATTTTTGACTAGGTAAGCTATTGACTCCCCCTTACTTGTAATAACATGCATATATGTTATTCCCGCTACTTGTTCTTGTTAAAATTGTGTTTTGAGCAATTTTTGTGATACTTGTAAATTTGGTACAAAGGGAGTATACGTATAACCTGGGGTTGAATTAATGAGAGTAATGGGTTTGGAATTGGTTATGCACTTTCAGTAAGGTTAAATTGTTAAAGGAAATTATACTCTTATTCGTGAGACGGTAAAATAGTAACTCGATTTAAACATTATTAGAAAAATCGTACCATTATTTGTGGTACGGGGAAATGAATGGAAGTATCTCTAAATGGGTATATTAGTATAATATAAAATTGTACTTATACTTTTGGGACGGTGAAATAATTAAGTGGAATAAAAGAAAATTGTCCTATTATTTATGGGACGGTAAAAGAAATGAATTGGGCTTGAAATAGGAGTTCTAAACTTGTTAGTATACTCCTGAGAATGTTAGGAGTGTTAGTTAAATGTTACTCCTACGTGTGGGACGGAGAATTAATGAAACTTGAATTCAGGGGAAAAAGGCCAAAATTTGTACCGCACGGTCGTGCGCCTTTATTTGGCACGGTCGTGCCAAATATCACCTTTAGGCAAATTTCCTCGACAGTGTTAGCACGGTCGTGCGTCTTTTATGGGCACGGTCGTGCCGAAAATGAAGTTTGTGTAAAAACCTCTCGACCTTGATAGCACGGTCGTGCCATTTTTGCACGCGCGGTCGTGCCAAGTGGAAATCCTGATTTTCCTTCTTGACTTGTTTCCTCCATAACTTTCTATAGGAAAGTCGGAATCAAGATCCGAAAGAAGATGAATAACTTAGACTCAAAGGGCTATTCAAAGAATAAATTAATGAGGTTTTAAAGTGATTGTATAGAGCACCTAGATAGGTGTTTTAGGACATTGAACTTGAGTATAAGAGTATGAATGCTCTTATGTGTCTGGAAATCAACGTCTTGTGTACCTTAGGGGTATAAAACAATGTTTTGAACTTGAACATCCTAAGAATAGGATTGAGAATTGGTAAGAGTAAAGTGTATATCTCTTATACATGATTGAATGTCCAAAGATTGGAATAAAACTTGAAGTATAAGACAATAAAATCTTGTACATGACTTGAACATCCAAAGAAAAGGGATTAAAACGTGAATATAAGATTAATAAATCTTGTATATGCCTTGAAACCAATATATGGGTAAGGTGTAAACTCGAAAGTGCTCAGAACAAGCATTAACGTGAATAAGAAATATTCTTGACTTGTATGTGCAATCATCGCACATAGTTGCTTGATAACAATGTGACTTCTTGATTACTTGAAGCTTGTGTCCCGTTGAGCTAGTCCACGAATCTTGGATTAGTCTCCCCTCTAGTAGCTAAAGTTTGTGTACCTAAAGGACACCAACTAATGTCTTGAGCTTGAATATCCTAGGAATAGGATCGTGAACTTGATTGGGAGATGTATAGCTCATCTTCTTAATTAAAACGTGAATATAAGATAAATAAATCTTGTACTTGTCGTAAATAACCAAAGAGTTGGATTGATAACTTAAGTATAAGTTAATTAACTCTTGTACATGTTTAACCATCCAAGAAAATGGATTGAGAACTTGGATACAAGATGATAAAATCTTGTAAAAGTCTTGACTGTCTTGATTGTCTTGAAAGTCTTGAATGTCTTGAAACCATTACATGAGTATGGTAATAAACTTGAAATATTCTTGATGTGTATATGCAAATCTTGCATGTAGCTACTTGATAGAATGTAGCTTCTTGATTATTTGATACATGACATGAATAACCAAAGAATTGGGTTATGAAACTAGTTAGAGAATGATTAACTCTACTGTATACCTGAACTTGATACGTGTATATTGGAAGTGCTATGAATAAGCACTAAAGTACTAGTGATTGGTTTTAATCTTGTATATACTCAATGAAGTATATAAAGAATAAAGAATAATTACAGAACACAATATGTGTTAGGAAATGTATTCGATTACTAACGATACATATATGTGAAGTATGACTGTGTCTAGGTACAATGTGACCTATTCTACTACGTGTTTAGAGTCTAAGGTATTGGGCTCTATTTGATAGTAAGGGTATCGTGATAGACATTTTAATGTGTTAAACGTGATATGAATATGTACGTGCAACTTGGCATGTGACAGAGTGATATACCCTACTACTTGACTGAAGTCTGTTATAAATGGACTCTTACTTGGATTGATCGTGTTACATGGACACCTTATGTGCCAGTGTTATCTTGGTTTGTATTCGCAATAATTGCGTATGGATACTTATATTCTTGTGAGCACATGATACATAATTACATGGTGCATATTCTCGTGAGCACATGATACATAATTACATGGTGCATATTCTCGTGAGCACATGATACATGATTACATGGTGCATAAAGAGTAGTCCACTAATAAGGGACTGAGTTCTGTTTCCGTAGTTCAAGTAAATATCTACTTGTACCTTCTTGTGTGAGTCCAGCTGGTTCTCCTTGCTTGTTCGAAAATATATAGGTTCACGCTTGTCGCGAGAGCTGGGGTTTAAGTGACAATCGGGTCCCTATGTATTTCCGCCCGACCCCTTACTACCGGCCATAGTAAGGGCATAGCTTCCTTGGTTGGAGCAATAAGCCTGACCTAAGTGAATGCTAATTCCCGTCTTGTTCACCACGTGGATCTTGTTATTGTGGATGACACTGGTTACCAGGTCTTCATATATACCGCACAGCAGTTCCTGTTCTTGTTCTTGGTTGTCCTCAGCTAGAAAAACATCGACAACAAATGGTATTCTTGGGAGGAATAAGGAAGGATTCAGGTACAATGCGTGATAGGCCTATGTGCATCTTGTGAGCTGGTTTAGACTCTCGCATTACTTGACTACTTGTTACCTGAACCTTTCTTGAGCTTGATTACTTGTTGAGTTGGCTTAGCCTCTCCTATACTTGTTACTTGATGATACATGATATATGTTTAGTTGAGTATCTACTTGTATTGCATGATAACATGACATATAGTTGCATGTTAATAGCTTACTGAGATTTATCTCACCCTTTATTTGTTTAATTGTTCCCCCCCCCGGAAAGCAGGGGATAGTACGCAGTGAGGCTCGACTTAGCTGGGAACTTACTCAGCAGGATATACTTGTTCGAAGTTAGTGTCCTTTTATATTTTGGTAAGGACGATCTTGTATGAGTTAATAAACTCTGGGCTTGTATTGGGGTAGTATTTGTTGTTCTTAGATAGTTCTTGATGCCAGCTTATTTGCTAGGCATGTCTTCCGCTGTATGTAATCTTGTTTGGTTTTACTTTTCTTGGTCTAGAACTGGTGTGAGCTATCTTAGCTCCCTACTCTTGAGTATATATATCATGTCATTTTTGTTTTTAACAGATATTGTTCCTGTTTCCCGTTAGTTTCTTGTTTCTTGTTAGTTACGCGCACCAGGTTCGAGGTTCTATTAGGGAATCCCGGGACTTGGGGCGTGTCAGGTTGGTATCAGAGCTATGGTTTAGCTCTAAGCCTGGATAGGGTCTATGGCCTAGGTGGGGTTAGTCTTGGGTGTGTTTTCGACGCCGAGTGCTTCGTTACTTGTTGTTATACCAGGCATAGGACTGGTGTTGATAGTGTTGATCCAATTAGATTAGATGGATTGAGAATCGAGAGCGCGAGTCTTTAAAGACTTAGGCGTATCTATCTTGTCTTGTGGACATTGTTTCGTGCTATATATGCATGCTTGTCCTTATCTCGTGAATTGCGTGGAAGTGTATTCTCTAGTAAGAGACTACGTGTTGATATTGTTATTAGTAAGAGCTTGATAAAAGTGTGGGTGATAACACCCTATACGTTCTATGTTAACTTGGTCATGTTACCTAGATGGGACATTGATGTGATACGTGATATAGCTTGGCTGTCTACGTGTCATGACTTGGCTTTCTATGTGTTAGGCCAATCTTGTTTACCATAATAGATGGTAATTAATTCTCTGCTAGTATGCTTGACTATTTATGTGAGCATGATAGATTTATGCATATCATTCATATTTTGCATTGAAAGTCTAGAAAGGGTTCTTGAGATTGTACTGGGTATTCAACCTATGTGATTGATAGTGGAGTTTCTACACCAAATCAGATGGATACACCATTCTTGATGAGAAACTTGGATTATCTTGAGTATTACAGTGCGAATACAGTGCTGACATCTGGATTAATGTTCTTGACCTCGATTGAGTTAAACCAGTTGAAGATTCAACTTGAGAATTTCTTGATAGAGGATATATCTACCTTGTAGTGGATGTCTGAATTGAGTATCTGTGTTGACCTATAAGTGGAAACAACCAAGGTATGCGTGTTCTTGAGATTTTCTTGATCTTGTTAGAGATTCATTAATGAATTTCGAGGGCAGCTCTATCGTTAATTATTTGACACCGAGAGCTACATCTTTTGATGGATTGTCTTGATGGATTGATATACGTAAAGTCATTTTTGAATATTGAAACGATGGATAACCACGACTTCAGTATCTGAGATTGCCTAGTGGATTTGACTAGTATTACAGTGATCTGGAGGATATGACCGGTTCTATGATTTCTAGTGGATATGTCAAGTTTCACCAATATAGTGGATTGACTAATCGAGTCTGTTTGACTTTATGTGTTTCGATGTTATAATTGATACATCTTAATTGCATAGAATATTTGTGAGTATCTGTGCATAGTCGTGATGTTCTTGAGTTCTATTTGCTGATTATATATGTTATAATCTTGATCTAGTAAAAATTCGAGGACGAATTTTCTTTAAGGTGGGGAGGATGTAACGCCCATCCTTAATCTCGTTAAATATTTGACTTATTTGTTAAATTTTTGACTTGCTTGTTAAATTCTTGGCTAGCATATTTATATGCTATTTTATTTGAGTTAATTATTTAACTGCGTTAGAAAGTTAAGGTGGTTAAATGTCAAAGTTGAAAGTTTAGGGGCCTTTTTGTCAAAGATAGAACTTGAGGGGTCTAGTTGTAATTCTTGGAAGTTCCAAGTATATCTTGGTTGTTTGCCTGAGAAAGGCATTCATTCTCAAGATCTTTCTCGTACTCTCCTTCTGTTCCAAAAGCTAAGTTTAGGATTCTTCCTATTCTCGACTCCTCGAGCTTAATTATCCCTCCGTTCGTGATTCCGGTCCCGGATAAATATTCGTGGCGTTGAATAGAGCGTTCCAGGACGATCAGAAATTAATTTGGGTCAACTTAATTTTTGACTAGGTAAGCTATTGACTCCCCCTTACTTGTAATAACATGCATATATGTTATTCCCGCTACTTGTTCTTGTTAAAATTGTGTTTTGAGCAATTTTTGTGATACTTGTAAATTTGGTACAAAGGGAGTATACGTATAACCTGGGGTTGAATTAATGAGAGTAATGGGTTTGGAATTGGTTATGCACTTTCAGTAAGGTTAAATTGTTAAAGGAAATTATACTCTTATTCGTGAGACGGTAAAATAGTAACTCGATTTAAACATTATTAGAAAAATCGTACCATTATTTGTGGTACGGGGAAATGAATGGAAGTATCTCTAAATGGGTATATTAGTATAGTATAAAATTGTACTTATACTTTTGGGACGGTGAAATAATTAAGTAGAATAAAAGAAAATTGTCCTATTATTTATGGGACGGTAAAAGAAATGAATTGGGCTTGAAATAGGAGTTCTAAACTTGTTAGTATACTCCTGAAAATGTTAGGAGTGTTAGTTAAATGTTACTCCTACGTGTGGGACGGAGAATTAATGAAACTTGAATTCAGGGGAAAAAGGCCAAAATTTGTACCGCACGGTCGTGCGCCTTTATTTGGCACGGTCGTGCCAAATATCACCTTTAGGCAAATTTCCTCGACAGTGTTAGCACGGTCGTGCGGTCGTGCCGAAAATGTCGACCTTGCCGGTGCCAAGTGGAAATCCTGATTTTCCTTCTTGACTTGTTTCCTCCATAACTTTCTATAGGAAAGTCGGAATCAAGATCCGAAAGAAGCTGAATAACTTAGACTCAAAGGGATATTCAAAGAATAAATTAATGAGGTTTTAAAGTGATTGTATAGAGCACCTAGATAGGTGTTTTAGGACATTGAACTTGAGTATAAGAGTATGAATGCTCTTATGTGTCTGGAAATCAACGTCTTGTGTACCTTAGGGGTATAAAACAATGTTTTGAACTTGAACATCCTAAGAATAGGATTGAGAATTGGTAAGAGTAAAGTGTATATCTCTTATACATGATTGAATGTCCAAAGATTGGAATAAAACTTGAAGTATAAGACAATAAAATCTTGTACATGACTTGAACATCCAAAGAAAAGGGATTAAAACGTGAATATAAGATTAATAAATCTTGTATATGCCTTGAAACCAATATATGGGTAAGGTGTAAACTCGAAAGTGCTCAGAACAAGCATTAACGTGAATAAGAAATATTCTTGACTTGTATGTGCAATCATCGCACATAGTTTCTTGATAACAATGTGACTTCTTGATTACTTGAAGCTTGTGTCCCGTTGAGCTAGTCCACGAATCTTGGATTAGTCTCCCCTCTAGTAGCTAAAGTTTGTGTACCTAAAGGACACCAACTAATGTCTTGAGCTTGAATATCCTAGGAATAGGATCGTGAACTTGATTGGGAGATGTATAGCTCATCTTCTTAATTAAAACGTGAATATAAGATAAATAAATCTTGTACTTGTCGTAAATAACCAAAGAGTTGGATTGATAACTTAAGTATAAGTTAATTAACTCTTGTACATGTTTAACCATCCAAGAAAATGGATTGAGAACTTGGATACAAGATGATAAAATCTTGTAAAAGTCTTGACTGTCTTGATTGTCTTGAAAGTCTTGAATGTCTTGAAACCATTACATGAGTATGGTAATAAACTTGAAATATTCTTGATGTGTATATGCAAATCTTGCATGTAGCTACTTGATAGAATGTAGCTTCTTGATTATTTGATACATGACATGAATAACCAAAGAATTGGGTTATGAAACTAGTTATAGAATGATTAACTCTACTGTATACCTGAACTTGATACGAGTATATTGGAAGTGCTATGAATAAGCACTAAAGTACTAGTGATTGGTTTTAATCTTGTATATACTCAATGAAGTATATAAAGAATAAAGAATAATTACAGAACACAATATGTGTTAGGAAATGTATTCGATTACTAACGATACATATATGTGAAGTATGACTGTGTCTAGGTACAATGTGACCTATTCTACTACGTGTTTAGAGTCTAAGGTATTGGGCTCTATTTGATAGTAAGGGTATCGTGATAGACACTTTAATGTGTTAAACGTGATATGAATATGTACGTGCAACTTGGCATGTGACAGAGTGATATACCCTACTACTTGACTGAAGTCTGTTATAAATGGACTCTTACTTGGATTGATCGTGTTACATGGACACCTTATGTGCCAGTGTTATCTTGGTTTGTATTCGCAATAATTGCGTATGGATACTTATATTCTTGTGAGCACATGATACATAATTACATGGTGCATATTCTCGTGAGCACATGATACATAATTACATGGTGCATATTCTCGTGAGCACATGATACATGATTACATGGTGCATAAAGAGTAGTCCACTAATAAGGGACTGAGTTCTGTTTCCGTAGTTCAAGTAAATATCTACTTGTACCTTCTTGTGTGAGTCCAGCTGGTTCTCCTTGCTTGTTCGAAAATATATAGGTTCACGCTTGTCGCGAGAGCTGGGGTTTAAGTGACAATCGGGTCCCTATGTATTTCCGCCCGACCCCTTACTACCGGCCATAGTAAGGGCATAGCTTCCTTGGTTGGAGCAATAAGCCTGACCTAAGTGAATGCTAATTCCCGTCTTGTTCACCACGTGGATCTTGTTATTGTGGATGACACTGGTTACCAGGTCTTCTTATATACCGCACAGCAGTTCCTGTTCTTGTTCTTGGTTGTCCTCAGCTAGAAAAGCATCGACAACAAATGGTATTCTTGGGAGGAATAAGGAAGGATTCAGTACAATGCGTGATAGGCCTATGTGCATCTTGTGAGCTGGTTTAGCCTCTCGCATTACTTGACTACTTGTTACCTGAACCTTTCTTGAGCTTGATTACTTGTTGAGTTGGCTTAGCCTCTCCTATACTTGTTACTTGATGATACATGATATATGTTTAGTTGAGTATCTACTTGTATTGCATGATAACATGACATATAGTTGCATGTTAATAGCTTACTGAGATTTATCTCACCCTTTATTTGTTTAATTGTTCCCCCCCCCCGGAAAGCAGGGGATAGTACGCAGTGAGGCTCGACTTAGCTGGGAACTTACTCAGCAGGATATACTTGTTCGAAGTTAGTGTCCTTTTATATTTTGGTAAGGACGATCTTGTATGAGTTAATAAACTCTGGGCTTGTATTGGGGTAGTATTTGTTGTTCTTAGATAGTTCTTGATGCCAGCTTATTTGCTAGGCATGTCTTCCGCTGTATGTAATCTTGTTTGGTTTTACTTTTCTTGGTCTAGAACTGGTGTGAGCTATCTTAGCTCCCTACTCTTGAGTATATATATCATGTCATTTTTGTTTTTAACAGGTATTGTTCCTGTTTCCCGTTAGTTTCTTGTTTCTTGTTAGTTACGCGCACCAGGTTCGAGGTTCTATTAGGGAATCCCGGGACTTGGGGCGTGTCAGGTTGGTATCAGAGCTATGGTTTAGCTCTAAGCCTGGATAGGGTCTATGGCCTAGGTGGGGTTAGTCTTGGGTGTGTTTTCGACGCCGAGTGCTTCGTTACTTGTTGTTATACCAGGCATAGGACTGGTGTTGATAGTGTTGATCCAATTAGATTAGATGGATTGAGAATCGAGAGCGCGAGTCTTTAAAGACTTAGGCGTATCTATCTTGTCTTGTGGACATTGTTTCGTGCTATATATGCATGCTTGTCCTTATCTCGTGAATTGCGTGGAAGTGTATTCTCTAGTAAGAGACTACGTGTTGATATTGTTATTAGTAAGAGCTTGATAAAAGTGTGGGTGATAACACCCTATACGTTCTATGTTAACTTGGTCATGTTACCTAGATGGGACATTGATGTGATACGTGATATAGCTTGGCTGTCTACGTGTCATGACTTGGCTTTCTATGTGTTAGGCCAATCTTGTTTACCATAATAGATGGTAATTAATTCTCTGCTAGTATGCTTGACTATTTATGTGAGCATGATAGATTTATGCATATCATTCATATTTTGCATTGAAAGTCTAGAAAGGGTTCTTGAGATTGTACTGGGTATTCAACCTATGTGATTGATAGTGGAGTTTCTACACCAAATCAGATGGATACACCATTCTTGATGAGAAACTTGGATTATCTTGAGTATTACAGTGCGAATACAGTGCTGACATCTGGATTAATGTTCTTGACCTCGATTGAGTTAAACCAGTTGAAGATTCAACTTGAGAATTTCTTGATAGAGGATATATCTACCTTGTAGTGGATGTCTGAATTGAGTATCTGTGTTGACCTATAAGTGGAAACAACCAAGGTATGCGTGTTCTTGAGATTTTCTTGATCTTGTTAGAGATTCATTAATGAATTTCGAGGGCAGCTCTATCGTTAATTATTTGACACCGAGAGCTACATCTTTTGATGGATTGTCTTGATGGATTGATATACGTAAAGTCATTTTTGAATATTGAAACGATGGATAACCACGACTTCAGTATCTGAGATTGCCTAGTGGATTTGACTAGTATTACAGTGATCTGGAGGATATGACCGGTTCTATGATTTCTAGTGGATATGTCAAGTTTCACCAATATAGTGGATTGACTAATCGAGTCTGTTTGACTTTATGTGTTTCGATGTTATAATTGATACATCTTAATTGCATAGAATATTTGTGAGTATCTGTGCATAGTCGTGATGTTCTTGAGTTCTATTTGCTGATTATATATGTTATAATCTTGATCTAGTAAAAATTCGAGGACGAATTTTCTTTAAGGTGGGGAGGATGTAACGCCCATCCTTAATCTCGTTAAATATTTGACTTATTTGTTAAATTTTTGACTTGCTTGTTAAATTCTTGGCTAGCATATTTATATGCTATTTTATTTGAGTTAATTATTTAACTGCGTTAGAAAGTTAAGGTGGTTAAATGTCAAAGTTGAAAGTTTAGGGGCCTTTTTGTCAAAGATAGAACTTGAGGGGTCTAGTTGTAATTCTTGGAAGTTCCAAGTATATCTTGGTTGTTTGCCTGAGAAAGGCATTCATTCTCAAGATCTTTCTCGTACTCTCCTTCTGTTCCAAAAGCTAAGTTTAGGATTCTTCCTATTCTCGACTCCTCGAGCTTAATTATCCTCCGTTCGTGATTCCGGTCCCGGATAAATATTCGTGGCGTTGAATAGAGCGTTCCAGGACGATCAGAAATTAATTTGGGTCAACTTAATTTTTGACTAGGTAAGCTATTGACTCCCCCTTACTTGTAATAACATGCATATATGTTATTCCCGCTACTTGTTCTTGTTAAAATTGTGTTTTGAGCAATTTTTGTGATACTTGTAAATTTGGTACAAAGGGAGTATACGTATAACCTGGGGTTGAATTAATGAGAGTAATGGGTTTGGAATTGGTTATGCACTTTCAGTAAGGTTAAATTGTTAAAGGAAATTATACTCTTATTCGTGAGACGGTAAAATAGTAACTCGATTTAAACATTATTAGAAAAATCGTACCATTATTTGTGGTACGGGGAAATGAATGGAAGTATCTCTAAATGGGTATATTAGTATAATATAAAATTGTACTTATACTTTTGGGACGGTGAAATAATTAAGTGGAATAAAAGAAAATTGTCCTATTATTTATGGGACGGTAAAAGAAATGAATTGGGCTTGAAATAGGAGTTCTAAACTTGTTAGTATACTCCTGAGAATGTTAGGAGTGTTAGTTAAATGTTACTCCTACGTGTGGGACGGAGAATTAATGAAACTTGAATTCAGGGGAAAAGGCCAAAATTTGTACCGCACGGTCGTGCGCCTTTATTTGGCACGGTCGTGCCAAATATCACCTTTAGGCAAATTTCCTCGACAGTGTTAGCACGGTCGTGCGTCTTTTATGGGCACGGTCGTGCCGAAAATGAAGTTTGTGTAAAAACCTCTCGACCTTGATAGCACGGTCGTGCCATTTTTGCACGCGCGGTCGTGCCAAGTGGAAATCCTGATTTTCCTTCTTGACTTGTTTCCTCCATAACTTTCTATAGGAAAGTCGGAATCAAGATCCGAAAGAAGCTGAATAACTTAGACTCAAAGGGATATTCAAAGAATAAATTAATGAGGTTTTAAAGTGATTGTATAGAGCACCTAGATAGGTGTTTTAGGACATTGAACTTGAGTATAAGAGTATGAATGCTCTTATGTGTCTGGAAATCAACGTCTTGTGTACCTTAGGGGTATAAAACAATGTTTTGAACTTGAACATCCTAAGAATAGGATTGAGAATTGGTAAGAGTAAAGTGTATATCTCTTATACATGATTGAATGTCCAAAGATTGGAATAAAACTTGAAGTATAAGACAATAAAATCTTGTACATGACTTGAACATCCAAAGAAAAGGGATTAAAACGTGAATATAAGATTAATAAATCTTGTATATGCCTTGAAACCAATATATGGGTAAGGTGTAAACTCGAAAGTGCTCAGAACAAGCATTAACGTGAATAAGAAATATTCTTGACTTGTATGTGCAATCATCGCACATAGTTGCTTGATAACAATGTGACTTCTTGATTACTTGAAGCTTGTGTCCCGTTGAGCTAGTCCACGAATCTTGGATTAGTCTCCCCTCTAGTAGCTAAAGTTTGTGTACCTAAAGGACACCAACTAATGTCTTGAGCTTGAATATCCTAGGAATAGGATCGTGAACTTGATTGGGAGATGTATAGCTCATCTTCTTAATTAAAACGTGAATATAAGATAAATAAATCTTGTACTTGTCGTAAATAACCAAAGAGTTGGATTGATAACTTAAGTATAAGTTAATTAACTCTTGTACATGTTTAACCATCCAAGAAAATGGATTGAGAACTTGGATACAAGATGATAAAATCTTGTAAAAGTCTTGACTGTCTTGATTGTCTTGAAAGTCTTGAATGTCTTGAAACCATTACATGAGTATGGTAATAAACTTGAAATATTCTTGATGTGTATATGCAAATCTTGCATGTAGCTACTTGATAGAATGTAGCTTCTTGATTATTTGATACATGACATGAATAACCAAAGAATTGGGTTATGAAACTAGTTAGAGAATGATTAACTCTACTGTATACCTGAACTTGATACGTGTATATTGGAAGTGCTATGAATAAGCACTAAAGTACTAGTGATTGGTTTTAATCTTGTATATACTCAATGAAGTATATAAAGAATAAAGAATAATTACAGAACACAATATGTGTTAGGAAATGTATTCGATTACTAACGATACATATATGTGAAGTATGACTGTGTCTAGGTACAATGTGACCTATTCTACTACGTGTTTAGAGTCTAAGGTATTAGGCTCTATTTGATAGTAAGGGTATCGTGATAGACACTTTAATGTGTTAAACGTGATATGAATATGTACGTGCAACTTGGCATGTGACAGAGTGATATACCCTACTACTTGACTGAAGTCTGTTATAAATGGACTCTTACTTGGATTGATCGTGTTACATGGACACCTTATGTGCCAGTGTTATCTTGGTTTGTATTCGCAATAATTGCGTATGGATACTTATATTCTTGTGAGCACATGATACATAATTACATGGTGCATATTCTCGTGAGCACATGATACATAATTACATGGTGCATATTCTCGTGAGCACATGATACATGATTACATGGTGCATAAAGAGTAGTCCACTAATAAGGGACTGAGTTCTGTTTCCGTAGTTCAAGTAAATATCTACTTGTACCTTCTTGTGTGAGTCCAGCTGGTTCTCCTTGCTTGTTCGAAAATATATAGGTTCACGCTTGTCGCGAGAGCTGGGGTTTAAGTGACAATCGGGTCCCTATGTATTTCCGCCCGACCCCTTACTACCGGCCATAGTAAGGGCATAGCTTCCTTGGTTGGAGCAATAAGCCTGACCTAAGTGAATGCTAATTCCCGTTTTGTTCACCACGTGGATCTTGTTATTGTGGATGACACTGGTTACCAGGTCTTCTTATATACCGCACAGCAGTTCCTGTTCTTGTTCTTGGTTGTCCTCAGCTAGAAAAGCATCGACAACAAATGGTATTCTTGGGAGGAATAAGGAAGGATTCAGGTACAATGCGTGATAGGCCTATGTGCATCTTGTGAGCTGGTTTAGCCTCTCGCATTACTTGACTACTTGTTACCTGAACCTTTCTTGAGCTTGATTACTTGTTGAGTTGGCTTAGCCTCTCCTATACTTGTTACTTGATGATACATGATATATGTTTAGTTGAGTATCTACTTGTATTGCATGATAACATGACATATAGTTGCATGTTAATAGCTTACTGAGATTTATCTCACCCTTTATTTGTTTAATTGTTCCCCCCCCCCCCCGGAAAGCAGGGGATAGTACGCAGTGAGGCTCGACTTAGCTGGGAACTTACTCAGCAGGATATACTTGTTCGAAGTTAGTGTCCTTTTATATTTTGGTAAGGACGATCTTGTATGAGTTAATAAACTCTGGGCTTGTATTGGGGTAGTATTTGTTGTTCTTAGATAGTTCTTGATGCCAGCTTATTTGCTAGGCATGTCTTCCGCTGTATGTAATCTTGTTTGGTTTTACTTTTCTTGGTCTAGAACTGGTGTGAGCTATCTTAGCTCCCTACTCTTGAGTATATATATCATGTCATTTTTGTTTTTAACAGGTATTGTTCCTGTTTCCCGTTAGTTTCTTGTTTCTTGTTAGTTACGCGCACCAGGTTCGAGGTTCTATTAGGGAATCCCGGGACTTGGGGCGTGTCAGGTTGGTATCAGAGCTATGGTTTAGCTCTAAGCCTGGATAGGGTCTATGGCCTAGGTGGGGTTAGTCTTGGGTGTGTTTTCGACGCCGAGTGCTTCGTTACTTGTTGTTATACCAGGCATAGGACTGGTGTTGATAGTGTTGATCCAATTAGATTAGATGGATTGAGAATCGAGAGCGCGAGTCTTTAAAGACTTAGGCGTATCTATCTTGTCTTGTGGACATTGTTTCGTGCTATATATGCATGCTTGTCCTTATCTCGTGAATTGCGTGGAAGTGTATTCTCTAGTAAGAGACTACGTGTTGATATTGTTATTAGTAAGAGCTTGATAAAAGTGTGGGTGATAACACCCTATACGTTCTATGTTAACTTGGTCATGTTACCTAGATGGGACATTGATGTGATACGTGATATAGCTTGGCTGTCTACGTGTCATGACTTGGCTTTCTATGTGTTAGGCCAATCTTGTTTACCATAATAGATGGTAATTAATTCTCTGCTAGTATGCTTGACTATTTATGTGAGCATGATAGATTTATGCATATCATTCATATTTTGCATTGAAAGTCTAGAAAGGGTTCTTGAGATTGTACTGGGTATTCAACCTATGTGATTGATAGTGGAGTTTCTACACCAAATCAGATGGATACACCATTCTTGATGAGAAACTTGGATTATCTTGAGTATTACAGTGCGAATACAGTGCTGACATCTGGATTAATGTTCTTGACCTCGATTGAGTTAAACCAGTTGAAGATTCAACTTGAGAATTTCTTGATAGAGGATATATCTACCTTGTAGTGGATGTCTGAATTGAGTATCTGTGTTGACCTATAAGTGGAAACAACCAAGGTATGCGTGTTCTTGAGATTTTCTTGATCTTGTTAGAGATTCATTAATGAATTTCGAGGGCAGCTCTATCGTTAATTATTTGACACCGAGAGCTACATCTTTTGATGGATTGTCTTGATGGATTGATATACGTAAAGTCATTTTTGAATATTGAAACGATGGATAACCACGACTTCAGTATCTGAGATTGCCTAGTGGATTTGACTAGTATTACAGTGATCTGGAGGATATGACCGGTTCTATGATTTCTAGTGGATATGTCAAGTTTCACCAATATAGTGGATTGACTAATCGAGTCTGTTTGACTTTATGTGTTTCGATGTTATAATTGATACATCTTAATTGCATAGAATATTTGTGAGTATCTGTGCATAGTCGTGATGTTCTTGAGTTCTATTTGCTGATTATATATGTTATAATCTTGATCTAGTAAAAATTCGAGGACGAATTTTCTTTAAGGTGGGGAGGATGTAACGCCCATCCTTAATCTCGTTAAATATTTGACTTATTTGTTAAATTTTTGACTTGCTTGTTAAATTCTTGGCTAGCATATTTATATGCTATTTTATTTGAGTTAATTATTTAACTGCGTTAGAAAGTTAAGGTGGTTAAATGTCAAAGTTGAAAGTTTAGGGGCCTTTTTGTCAAAGATAGAACTTGAGGGGTCTAGTTGTAATTCTTGGAAGTTCCAAGTATATCTTGGTTGTTTGCCTGAGAAAGGCATTCATTCTCAAGATCTTTCTCGTACTCTCCTTCTGTTCCAAAAGCTAAGTTTAGGATTCTTCCTATTCTCGACTCCTCGAGCTTAATTATCCCTCCGTTCGTGATTCCGGTCCCGGATAAATATTCGTGGCGTTGAATAGAGCGTTCCAGGACGATCAGAAATTAATTTGGGTCAACTTAATTTTTGACTAGGTAAGCTATTGACTCCCCCTTACTTGCAATAACATGCATATATGTTATTCCCGCTACTTGTTCTTGTTAAAATTATGTTTTGAGCAATTTTTGTGATACTTGTAAATTTGGTACAAAGGGAGTATACGTATAACCTGGGGTTGAATTAATGAGAGTAATGGGTTTGGAATTGGTTATGCACTTTCAGTAAGGTTAAATTGTTAAAGGAAATTATACTCTTATTCGTGAGACGGTAAAATAGTAACTCGATTTAAACATTATTAGAAAAATCGTACCATTATTTGTGGTACGGGGAAATGAATGGAAGTATCTCTAAATGGGTATATTAGTATAATATAAAATTGTACTTATACTTTTGGGACGGTGAAATAATTAAGTGGAATAAAAGAAAGTTGTCCTATTATTTATGGGACGGTAAAAGAAATGAATTGGGCTTGAAATAGGAGTTCTAAACTTGTTAGTATACTCCTGAGAATGTTAGGAGTGTTAGTTAAATGTTACTCCTACGTGTGGGACGGAGAATTAATGAAACTTGAATTCAGGGGAAAAAGGCCAAAATTTGTACCGCACGGTCGTGCGCCTTTATTTGGCACGGTCGTGCCAAATATCACCTTTAGGCAAATTTCCTCGACAGTGTTAGCACGGTCGTGCGTCTTTTATGGGCACGGTCGTGCCGAAAATGAAGTTTGTGTAAAAACCTCTCGACCTTGATAGCACGGTCGTGCCATTTTTGCACGCGCGGTCGTGCCAAGTGGAAATCCTGATTTTCCTTCTTGACTTGTTTCCTCCATAACTTTCTATAGGAAAGTCGGAATCAAGATCCGAAAGAAGCTGAATAACTTAGACTCAAAGGGATATTCAAAGAATAAATTAATGAGGTTTTAAAGTGATTGTATAGAGCACCTAGATAGGTGTTTTAGGACATTGAACTTGAGTATAAGAGTATGAATGCTCTTATGTGTCTGGAAATCAACGTCTTGTGTACCTTAGGGGTATAAAACAATGTTTTGAACTTGAACATCCTAAGAATAGGATTGAGAATTGGTAAGAGTAAAGTGTATATCTCTTATACATGATTGAATGTCCAAAGATTGGAATAAAACTTGAAGTATAAGACAATAAAATCTTGTACATGACTTGAACATCCAAAGAAAAGGGATTAAAACGTGAATATAAGATTAATAAATCTTGTATATGCCTTGAAACCAATATATGGGTAAGGTGTAAACTCGAAAGTGCTCAGAACAAGCATTAACGTGAATAAGAAATATTCTTGACTTGTATGTGCAATCATCGCACATAGTTGCTTGATAACAATGTGACTTCTTGATTACTTGAAGCTTGTGTCCCGTTGAGCTAGTCCACGAATCTTGGATTAGTCTCCCCTCTAGTAGCTAAAGTTTGTGTACCTAAAGGACACCAACTAATGTCTTGAGCTTGAATATCCTAGGAATAGGATCGTGAACTTGATTGGGAGATGTATAGCTCATCTTCTTAATTAAAACGTGAATATAAGATAAATAAATCTTGTACTTGTCGTAAATAACCAAAGAGTTGGATTGATAACTTAAGTATAAGTTAATTAACTCTTGTACATGTTTAACCATCCAAGAAAATGGATTGAGAACTTGGATACAAGATGATAAAATCTTGTAAAAGTCTTGACTGTCTTGATTGTCTTGAAAGTCTTGAATGTCTTGAAACCATTACATGAGTATGGTAATAAACTTGAAATATTCTTGATGTGTATATGCAAATCTTGCATGTAGCTACTTGATAGAATGTAGCTTCTTGATTATTTGATACATGACATGAATAACCAAAGAATTGGGTTATGAAACTAGTTAGAGAATGATTAACTCTACTGTATACCTGAACTTGATACGTGTATATTGGAAGTGCTATGAATAAGCACTAAAGTACTAGTGATTGGTTTTAATCTTGTATATACTCAATGAAGTATATAAAGAATAAAGAATAATTACAGAACACAATATGTGTTAGGAAATGTATTCGATTACTAACGATACATATATGTGAAGTATGACTGTGTCTAGGTACAATGTGACCTATTCTACTACGTGTTTAGAGTCTAAGGTATTGGGCTCTATTTGATAGTAAGGGTATCGTGATAGACACTTTAATGTGTTAAACGTGATATGAATATGTACGTGCAACTTGGCATGTGACAGAGTGATATACCCTACTACTTGACTGAAGTCTGTTATAAATGGACTCTTACTTGGATTGATCGTGTTACATGGACACCTTATGTGCCAGTGTTATCTTGGTTTGTATTCGCAATAATTGCGTATGGATACTTATATTCTTGTGAGCACATGATACATAACTACATGGTGCATATTCTCGTGAGCACATGATACATAATTACATGGTGCATATTCTCGTGAGCACATGATACATGATTACATGGTGCATAAAGAGTAGTCCACTAATAAGGGACTGAGTTCTGTTTCCGTAGTTCAAGTAAATATCTACTTGTACCTTCTTGTGTGAGTCCAGCTGGTTCTCCTTGCTTGTTCGAAAATATATAGGTTCACGCTTGTCGCGAGAGCTGGGGTTTAAGTGACAATCGGGTCCCTATGTATTTCCGCCCGACCCCTTACTACCGGCCATAGTAAGGGCATAGCTTCCTTGGTTGGAGCAATAAGCCTGACCTAAGTGAATGCTAATTCCCGTCTTGTTCACCACGTGGATCTTGTTATTGTGGATGACACTGGTTACCAGGTCTTCTTATATACCGTACAGCAGTTCCTGTTCTTGTTCTTGGTTGTCCTCAGCTAGAAAAGCATCGACAACAAATGGTATTCTTGGGAGGAATAAGGAAGGATTCAGGTACAATGCGTGATAGGCCTATGTGCATCTTTTGAGCTGGTTTAGCCTCTCGCATTACTTGACTACTTGTTACCTGAACCTTTCTTGAGCTTGATTACTTGTTGAGTTGGCTTAGCCTCTCCTATACTTGTTACTTGATGATACATGATATATGTTTAGTTGAGTATCTACTTGTATTGCATGATAACATGATATATAGTTGCATGTTAATAGCTTACTGAGATTTATCTCACCCTTTATTTGTTTAATTGTTTCCCCCCCCCCCCAGGAAAGCAGGGGATAGTACGCAGTGAGGCTCGACTTAGCTGGGAACTTACTCAGCAGGATATACTTGTTCGAAGTTAGTGTCCTTTTATATTTTGGTAAGGACGATCTTGTATGAGTTAATAAACTCTGGGCTTGTATCGGGGTAGTATTTGTTGTTCTTAGATAGTTCTTGATGCCAGCTTATTTGCTAGGCATGTCTTCCGCTGTATGTAATCTTGTTTGGTTTTACTTTTCTTGGTCTAGAACTGGTGTGAGCTATCTTAGCTCCCTACTCTTGAGTATATATATCATGTCATTTTTGTTTTTAACAGGTATTGTTCCTGTTTCCCGTTAGTTTCTTGTTTCTTGTTAGTTACGCGCACCAGGTTCGAGGTTCTATTAGGGAATCCCGGGACTTGGGGCGTGTCATGAACTCACCCTCCTTAAGGAGCAGATCAAGAGCATGACTCCTCTTATTGAACGAAACCGTTTCTTAGAAGAACAAAATGCCATATTTAAGGTTAAAAACGAAGAATTGGTTGCTGAGATAAACGTCCTAAAAAGGATCACTAATGAGTGGACCAATTCTCGTGTCACTATGGAACAAATACTAGAATCCCAAAAGTCTAGTGGTGATAAAGAAGGCTTGGGATTCCAAACTAGTGACAACTTTAAATGTGCATCTTGTTGTGAAAGAGATGAAAAATTTACCCAGCAAACTTTGGAAGAGTCGAAAGCTAAACATAATGTTTCAAAGGGTGTAGGACAAGAACCAAAGAAGAAACTAGTGTTTAATTATGTCTACCCTAAGAAACAAACTGGTAAGGCAAAGTTGAAAGGTATTGCCATGGATGAACCTGCTACTGCGGCAAGCACCAGCAAGGTTGCTAAGTCTCCCGACCGCATGTACTTACCGCGATCTCAGTCGACCGCACCAAGGAAGTTGGCTACCGCAAGGAAACCAACGACCGCGGGTAGTGGCAAGACGGCAAAGTTCAAGTGGATGAACTTTGTAAAGGCGACCTCATCCATACCAGTAAATGATGTTGTGCTCAAGACTTCAACGAAGTTTGTTAACCCTCAGTTGGGTGGCTTCCACCATTGCTCAGTGTGTGATGATTATGGTCACAAGGCTGCTGAATGTCTTTTAAGATTCACACCAAATCCCAGAAGGCTTAAACCCCCTTCTGTGAGGCAAGTGTGGGTTGTTAAAAGTTGCTAACCCTTTGGACCCAAAAGAATAAAAAGGGGACCTTGTTCTTAAATGTTTATTTTATAGGTCCTCTGCTTAATGGCTGGACACTTCAAGGATAAATCAAGTTTATGGTATCTCGATAGTGGCTGCTCAAGGCACATGACAGGAGATATCAATTTATTGGAAGATGTCCGTGAAGAAAAAGGGCAATCAGTAACCTTCGGAGATAATAACAAAGGAAAGACTGTAGGATATGGAGTCATCCGAAAAGGAAAAAAATCACCATCCAAGAAGTCTCTCTAGTTATTGGTCTACAACACAATTTACTCTCAATATCTCAGTTCTGTGACAAAGGATTGCAATGCCACTTCACTTTAAATTTCTGTCTCATCAAAGATGGCACATCCAGCGTCACCTTGCTTAAAGGGATTCGTAAGAAAAATGTTTATATTGTTGATTTTACTTCATCTTGCATTTATTCTAATCTCTGTTTTGTAGCAAACAATGTTAGCGAAAATAGTTGGCTGTGGCACAAAAGACTAAGTCACTTAAACTTCAAGTATCTATCCAAGATTGGAAGAGAAAATTTAGTTCGTGGTCTACCCAAAGTAGCTGATCACCACGATGAGAAGTGCACAGCATGTCAACTAGGCAAACAACCAAAGGCGTCTTTCTCCAGCAAGACGACACCTTCAACTTCAAGATGTTTGCAGCTGTTACAAATGGATTTGTTTGGACCTGTTACTACCGGAAGTATTGGAGGAAATAGATATACCTTAGTTGTGGTAGATGACTACTCAAGATATACGTGGGTCGAGATGATGAGCTCCAAAGATGATTTTTATGACATTTTGACCGCACTCTTTAGACAGCTCCAAACACAAAAGGAAGATGACATCGTTAGTGTTCGATCCGACAACAGTACAGAATTCAAGAACAACGGTGTAGCTCAGTACTGTGATGACCATGGTATTGACCACAACTTCTCTGCTGCTGGAGTTCCCCAACAAAATGGTGTTGTGGAAAGGAAGAACAGAACGTTGATAGAGGCTGGAAAGACTATGATTGCTGAAGCAAAGCTACCTCAATACTTTTGTGCTGAAGCTGTCAACACAGCATACTTCACTCAAAATAGATCCCTCATCAACAAGACCTACAACAAAACTCCTTATGAACTTTGGAGAGGAAGAACCCCCAACATAGCATACTTCAAGATATTTGGATGCAAATGTTTCATACTCTACAACGGTAAAGAACATCGAGGTAAATTTGCTCCTAAGGCCGATGAAGGTATATTTATTGGGTATGCTAAACACTCAAAAGCTTTTCGTGTATTTAATAAAACCACTCTTAAGATAGTTGAATCTGTCCATGTTACTTTTGATGAACATTCTCTCCTTGAGCCACATATCGCTCCAAATGTTGCTGATGATTTTGTTGAGCTTAATGAGACAGGTACAAATCAACCACAAAATCAATCAACTGAAGGAAACCCATCTACCTCAACTGCACCTCCATCTACCTCATATGAAGTACCAGAAGCTACCTCATCTGCTGCTACCTCAAATGGAGTTGAAGTTGAAACTCCAATCAATGTGGAAGAACCTATCCCTCAAATTACTTATGACTGGGAAGGCACAAATGATGTACCACTAGAAGATTTACAACCACCATCAACTCAAGAAGTTCGTGAGGTCAGAGATCACCCAATTCAGAATATCATTGGTGATTTGCGTTCTGGTGTTCGAACAAGAAGATCAAACTATGATGCACTTACCGCATTTATATCTCAAGTTGAACCCAAGAAAGTTTATGAAGCACTCCAAGACTCAAGTTGGGTTGTTGCTATGCAAGAAGAGCTCAACCAATTTGAAAGATGCAAAGTTTGGACCTTAGTTCCAAGGCCAGAAGATCAAGGAGTGATTGGTACAAAGTGGGTGTTCCGAAACAAGATGGATGAGAATGGAAGCATCAAAAGGAACAAAGCTAGGTTGGTTGCACAAGGATACAGACAAGAAGAAGGCATTGATTATGATGAAACATTTGCCCCCGTTGCGAGACTCGAAGCTATAAGAATATTCTTGGCTTATGCCTCTTTCAAAAGATTCAAGTTATATCAAATGGATGTGAAGAGTGCATTCCTCAACGGTAAACTTCAAGAAACAGTCTTTGTTGCTCAACCGCCCGGATTTGAAGACCCCAAATTTCCAAATCATGTCTACAAACTCCGTAAAGCTTTATATGGACTCAAACAAGCTCCACGTGCATGGTATGATACTCTATCTAAATTTCTCTTAGAGAAAGGCTTCAAACGTGGTAAGATCGACACAACTCTATTCATTGCTAAATATCATGATCATACTTTATTAGTTCAAATATATGTAGATGATATTATTTTTGGCTCTACTAATGAATTGTTGTGTAAGCGATTTGAGAAGCTAATGAAAAGCAAATTTGAGATGAGCATGATGGGAGAATTAACATTCTTCCTTGGGCTTCAAATTAAACAATGTGCTGAAGGCATCTTCCTCAATCAAGCAAAGTACACTAAGGACCTTATCAAGAAATTTGGACTTGAAAATGCAAAGGCATATGACACTCCTATGGCTGTTGGCAACAAGTTAGATAAAGACTTAAAAGGTAAAAAGGTTGATCAAACCTTATACCAAGGTATGATTGGTTATCTTCTTTATTTAACTGCTAGTAGGCCAGATATCATGTTTAGTGTTTGTGTTTGTGCTCGTTATCAAGCAGATCCTAGAGAAGCACAGCTTATTGCTGTTAAACGTATTATTCAATATCTATCTGGGACTATTAACCTTGGACTTTGGTACTCCAAAGATTCAAATTTTGATCTTATAGGTTACTCAGATGCAGATTGTGCAGCATGTACAATAGACAGGAAAAGCACAAGTGGAACTTGTCATTTCCTTGGAAATCGACTCGTTTCATGGGCAAGCAAGAAACAAGCCTCAGTCTCTGTATCTACCACAGAAGCTGAATATATAGCTGCTGCTGCTGCTGCTGCTGCCAAGTGCTCTGGATGAAGCAACAACTGGTTGACTACAGAATCAATGAAGAAAATTGTCCAATCTATTGTGACAATACATCCACCATTGCTGTCTCCAACAACCCTGTCATGCATTCAAAAACCAAACACATTGATATCAAGTACCACTTTCTCAAGGATCATGTGGAAAAAGGTAATATCCATCTAGAGTATGTGAGTACTGACAATCAAGTTGCAGATATTCTCACCAAGACTCTTGATTCGAAGAGATTTAGGTATCTTAGAGGAGAAATGGGCATGCTAGAACTTTAATTACTTGTCCATATATTTTGATTGTGCTAATGTCTTATGTTTTATCCAAGTTCAAAACCAAGTAGGTCACGGTCAACACCCTTAACGGTAAAACAATCACGGTCGATGCATTAAAATCCATCAGGTATACCGACCGCATCCTTGTTGACCGCAAAATGCTCTGACCGCATGAAAAGATGAAATTTGTTCAAAATCTTTGGAGAAACCTACCGCATGGAAAATGATGACATTGGTTCACCGCTTTATAGAAGCTTTTCTTGGCCAAGGTAATACTCTTGACCGCAAAACCCACGGTGAAGCACCTGACCGCAAAAAGCTAGGTGACCAGGTAAGTGTTTCCAACTTAGAAAATTTTAAGATCATCTTAGCCATTCAAAGGGGTAATTCCATAATTTCCTCTTTTCCCTCGGTTTTATTTAATTCAAATCATTTGCAATTAATTTTATTCCTTATTTATGTCCGCCGTCACTATCCATGCATTTATGGCGAAAGGACATCTCTGGTCAAATCCCTGATTCTTGCAGAGTTAACCTCCCACTTCCTTCTCTGCACAAACCGTTCCACTACCTCCTTAACCTACACCTCTCTGCAATTTCTTTTCAGAAAACCCCCCCACTTTCTCTCTCTCTCTCACTTCATTCTCTCTCTACTCTGTCTCTCTCTAGTTCTCTCTCTAAAACCCAAATTATTCTCTCTCATTTCTACTCGATTTTCAACTATAAATGGCCTCCAAATCAACTCAACCTACAAAATCTTCTAAGAAATCACAAGAACAAATTTCTGAAGACTCAATGGTATGATTTCTTGACCCAAAACTCTACATTTTCAAGTTCGATATTTCGGTTTTGGCGGGTTAAACCCATTCGATATTTTTGTCTAAATTCTTTATATTCCTGGGATATTTTAGTTCTAATTATGATTATTGATTGTTACTTTGATGATTTCGAGTTCTCTACCATGATTAGATTCGAATTTGGGTTGATATTTCTATTTATGCCATGTTTATTCTTGAAGCTTTTTGGTTAAAAATGCCCTTTCATATTCTGAGTTTAATGTGCTTTTGATAATAAAATTGTTGATGATTTTGAGCGTAATCGGTTTTTGTGCTCATTTTGATATAATTTTTATGGATTTTCGTGCACTAAATCGTTTTCTGAGTTCTTCACTTTGAACAGTATCTTCGTGTTCTTATGGTGTTCTTCGTGTTCTTGAGATTACACTTTTTGATCCTTAAAATTCATTACACATAGTAATATGGTGTTTGTGCGTGTTTTTAGAATTTTCATTGAAATATTTCCAAGTGTTTTCGTCTACCGCCATTTCTGTCTACCGTGTGCAAGTCGACCGCATCCTCTTGGTCATTCGACCGCATACTGGTTGACCGCACCAGTATTACTAACTTCTAAATTTTTTAAGAGGAGCAATCATTTATTCCTGGATGCGTTATTGATTATGAAGACCTCCAGAAAGATGCTATTGGGAGGCACTTGACCAAAAGAATGAAGAAATCAGACATACTTCACTACTTCACAATGAATCAACCTGATCATTACCTTGCCGCAGTTGGAGATTTTTATTCTACCGCGAAGGAAATCAAAGGAAGAGATGAGCAAAACAACTCTCTTAACTGGATTGCTGCAGAAGTATACGGTCACAAGATAGAGATAGACTACACTGATATTGCCTCCACCCTTGGTCTCGACATTGATAATGAGGCTCCTATCTCTCTATCTGATGATGAGTATGATGGATTGGCTATGAGATTGATTGGATCTACTGACGTGTGCAAGCCCTACCGTAAAACCTTTCCTGAGGTGATGTATTACATTGGTCACTTGGTTGGCCACGGTCTGCTCTGCAAGAGTGGTAACCATGGCAATTTCAATACCACTCAATGGAGGCTGTCTACTGCAATCTATCTGGGCAGGAAGATGAACTGGCCCAAGATTCTATATGATTTCTTGTTAGATCACATTTCTGATTACAAGAAGCTGTTATCTGAAAAGGCCGCCACCAAATACAAGAAAAACTCAAGGTTCCTTTCTCTATTGTTCAAATTCATTCCTGAACTCTGAAGGGATATCAACAGAGATAAAGATGCCAAAGTTCCCATCTCTCTATCCAAGGTCTTTGATATCAAGGCCATGAGATCTACCTACCGCAACCGGTTTGGTGATGATCAATATCAGGAATACAAAAACCGTGAACCTGAGCACAAAAGAGAAAAATACATCCCTCCTAACTATACCAAGGCTGCAAGGATTGCTCTGGGACTTGATGCTCCCGATAAGTCCACATCAGTTCATGATGATAATGATGAAGAAGATGAGGATGAGGAAGAATCTAGAAGAAAGGTCAAAGGCAAGGGAATTGCCAGTGCATCGACCACTCCACCCAAACCAAGACCATTGACTGGAGTGATTATCAAAGAATCCTCAACGGTTAAGCCTCCCTCCAGAATTCCTCCTGCCGCACCATTGAAAACCAATACCACTCCCATCTCTAAATCAACGGTCTCCAAACCAACTGTGTCCTCTCCGACCGTTCCATCCAAATCCTTCAAAACAAAGTCTTCTGCACTTCCCGCTTCATCTCAGGGGGAGAAGTCCAAGAAAAGGGATCTTTCTCTAAGTCCCGTTCAAACCGCAAAGAAATCCAAGATTGCAAGACCACCTCCTTCGACCGCATCTCCGGTATTCACTCCATCCGGTTCACCTATGCAGAGTGACCGTGATGATGATGTTGAAATAGCTCCTACTCAACCGCAACGTCAAAGGGTCAAGCATACTCTTGAGTTAGTTGATGAACCAGATGATGTGGAATTGGTGGAATCAAGTAGTGAATCTGGTAGTCAAGATGTTGAAGCTGGTGTAGAATTGAAGCTAGTGTTGGTAAAAATGCTGAGAAAACTGTTGATGTTGAGAGTCCTGATTTCAGTGATGGGAAGGTTGATGACCAAACTGTTGATAAGGCTAAGTTTCAGGGTCACGGTCAAGATGTCGACCGTGTACCCAGTGATCATGATGATAATGTGTTAGTTAAATCTCCTGCTCTCTCTCCTCCTAGAACTACTCAAGCCACGACCGCATCTGATAGCTCGGTCGATCCTTTGGCTCAACTACTGACCGCAGTTGAGACTTTAACGCAAATTAATCTTGATACTCAGAGTGAGGTTACAAAGCTTGCTGCAAACCAAGTTAAGTTACATAATGAGGTTGATCTGCTCAAGGCTTCAGTTGTTGAGACCATTAAGGGGGAGAGTCAGAATATTACAAAGGCTATTCTTGAAAGCCTAGCTACCGTGAACCCCAACATTGCCCCGACCGCATCCTCCTCAACCGCTCCTATTACCCATGCTGACCTAAAGGAAGAGCTCAAGTCACAATCTTTTGCTATTGACCGTTCTGTGGTCAAGATTATTGAAGGAGCTGGGTTGGAGCTGACCAAGACAATGACCCATGATAAAAAAAATTTGTTTGAAAAAATGGATAAAGTAAAATCCTCTCTCAAGGCAGAGATCAATGCCTGTATTTCTGTAGGATTGCTATCGGTCGCTGATAAGTTTGTACCAAAGATAAAAGCTATGAGGCAAGCCATGCAAGTCCACACTCAAAGACAAGAAGGTCAAACCTCAAAAATTGATAGGGTTTATGAAATTTCTAACACTAATGTGCAGGAAGTGATAAGCAAGATTTCTACCCTACAATTGACCGTGGACAACCTTGCTAGCTCTCAAGGCTCCTCCTCTCAAAATCAAGCGACCGGGCATAGAAACAGGATTGCAAGAGAAGAGGAAGATGAAGGTGAAGATAGCTTTGAATTTCCAACCGTGAACAGTTTAGATTTCCTGGAGATCAACGACCTCAACAATCCCATCATCATTCCTGGAGTTGGGTTCTCAAAGAAATTTTAAAGAAATTTTCCTACCATTTGAACTGATCGTGTGTGGTCATGTTAAAACAATTTGTTGATGTTTCTCTCTAAACAATTTTTATTTCTGTATGTTTTATTTGGGTCTGTAAAACTTTAATCTCTCTTTTGTCTGCACTCCTCACTTTAATGGTTATATTTTTGTGGAGTGCCTTTTAAATGTTTGTTTGATGCATTTGCATACTTATTGTTATTTTCTCTAAAAATGCACTCAAACCTTATATTTCTATCTTGCTAGGATTAGAATTTTATTTTATCTTTTTAGGCTGATAGAAATCTATGACTTTGGCTTAGAGTGTGCATTGACTTGGGGCATGAAATTAATAAAATATTATTTTGAAAACATGTTATTACCAAGTACAATGAATTAGCCTTTGTTATAGTAGGTAATGGTCTCAATCAAATAGGGGGAGATTGTTGGGTATGCTTATTATAAACCACTCCTATTACCTAGATTTGATTGATCCCATAACCTAATTTTATCTTTTGTGGACTTTAGGATATATTGTAAGAAGTGTTAAACTTCATTTCTAGAATAGTCCACTTTGATAGTATAGGCTTTAGATTGATAGGCTGAAAATTTTCTAAGTCTGGAATTTTAGTGGTCAAGACCTTGACCGTGAATTCACTTGACCGTGGTAGACCACCTGACCGTGGAAGACCACTTGACCGTGAATCACTTGACCGAAAGTCAGTGTCCGTGAGCTTTGTGGCATATCTTTGACAGGTCACATTTGACCCATCAACCGCAAGCCACTCGACCGTGAGGCCTTGACTACAAATGAAGAAGTTGTCCAAGAACCCAAGTTTGTTTAAACTTAACCATGGTCAAACTATGGTTAGTTTAGAACGTTGCAGAACTTGAACCCCAAGTAATTCATGTTTGAATTCCTCTAAGTGGGACCACCTCTTATCTGCAAAAAGGATAATCTCAGATTGAGCTCCAATTAGAATTCAACAGCTCACTGTCCTTCAACTTGGAGCCCAAGTATTTCCCAATAGTTATTTTCTCATTCAAAGCTATAAATAGCCCTTAAGTTCTTCATTGAAACAAGCTGAGCTTTAAAAAAAGAGAGAAATTGCTGTTGAAATACTTGGTGATTGAAGATCATACTCAAGATTTCCAGAATCCTTTGAATCTTCAAAGAACTCAGCTTCAAACCTTCAAAGATCTCCAGCAACATTCAAGTCATCTCAAGCCTTGTAACACTTAAGATTCATTAGGCTCTACAATCACTTAGATTTTAAAGAGCTTCTGATTCTTACACACACACTCACCCCAATTGATCAATCACATAGATTGAATCAAAAGGGATACACTGGTCTAAGTCTAGGATTTATTCTTCATAGAAAGTAGGTGTTGATTTAAAGCTTCATCTCTGTAATCTGTACACTCAAGAATTAATATATTCCTCCATTCAAAATCCAAGACTGACCATCTTGGTAAAGGACGTAGATCTTTTAACAGATCGAACCTTTCCAAATACTTGTGTCATTTTACTTTCTGCAAATTTACTTTCAAATATTGTTCATCTTGTTCTTTATTGTTCATATTAATTTTGTTTGTCGTTTAGTGTTTGATCTTTCAGATTTAAGAACTGTTGTGAATTGTGTTTGTTAGTTCTCCATATTGCCTAAGTTAAAAATCTGACTAACTTATCTTTTGCCAAAACTTCTAAGACAACAACTTTCAATCTCTCAACCATCTGACCACAAATCTCTTCATCGCATTTCTATTGACCGCACTTACCTTGACCGGACTCACTTGACCGCAACTTGGTTGACCGTGAGTGCTGGTGTTCCTTAGAGATTTTGTCAAAAACTCTACCTTATTTCCATCGAAAACTTCCGCTGTGCATATTACACCTTGACCGCGCGGTTTATTACTTGACTGCAAAACTCAAGATTGTAAGCACTTGGTTGAATTTTGAAAAAGGGTTGAAATTTTAAGTAGGCTATTCACCCCCCCTCTAGCCTCCTTTCATACCCTTGTTGTGTCTTTGGGACCAACATGGATCCCAAGTAATTCAAATTTGAATTCATCTAAGTGGTACCACCTCTTATCTGCAAAAAGGACAAACTCAGATTGAGTTGTAATCAGAATTCAACAGCTCATTGTCCTTCAACTTGGAGCCCAAGTAAATCCAACATCTATTTTCTCATTCAAGGCTATAAATAGCCCTTAAGTTCTTCATTGAAGAAAGCTGAGATTCTAAGAGAGAAATTGCTGTTGAAATACTTGGTGATTGAAGATCATACTCAAGATTTCCAGAATCCTTTGAATCTTCAAAGAACTCACCTTCAAACCTTCAAAGATCTCCAGCAACAAACTAGTCATCTCAAGCCTTGTAACACTTAAGATTCATTAGGCTCTACAATCACTTAGATTTTAAAGAGCTTCTGATTCTTACACACACACTCACCCCAATTGATCAATCTCATAGATTGCATCAAAAGGGATACACTGGTCTAAGTCTAGGATTTATTCTTCATAGAAAGTAGGTGTTGATTCAAAGCTTCATCTCTGTAATCTTTACACTCAAGAATCAATATATATCTCCATTCAAAATCCAAGACTGACCATCTTGGTAAAGGACGTAGATCTTTTAACAGATCGAACCTTTCCAAATACTTGTGTCATTTTACTTTCTGCAAATTTACTTTCAAGTATTGTTCATCTTGTTCTTTATTGTTCATATTAATTTGGCTTGTCGTTTAGTGTTTGATCTTTCAGATATTCAAACTTGTTGTGAATTGTGTTTGTTTGTTCTCCACATTGCCTAAGTTAAAAATCTGACTAACTTATCTTTTGTCAAAACTTCTAAGACAACAACTTTCAAACTCAACCATATCTTGACCGAAAATCTCTTGACCGCATAACTCTGACCGCATCTCACTCGACCGGAAAACTCTTGACCGTGAGTGAGCTTCTATACTTAGAGATTTTTATCAAAACAACCTTACCTTATTTCTATCGAAAACTTCCGCTGTGCATATTACACCTTGACCGCACGGTTTATTACTTGACCGCAAAACTCAAGATTGTAAGCACTTGATTGAATTTTGAAAAAGGGTTAAAATTTTAAGTAGGCTATTCACCCCCCCCCCTCTAGCCTCCTTTATCATACCCTTGTTGTGTCTTTGGGACCAACAAGTGGTATCAGAGCAAACACCTTTATAAAACTTCTGTTTTTCAAGCTTAACAGCTTGGGTGCCGATTCAAAATGGCAAGTCAGAAAACTATGGCAACGGTTAACTTCACTCACGTTCCAGCGTTCGACGAAGATAATTTTGACGTATGGAAGCACAGCATTCTAACTCAGTTCTACTCCATGGACGAGCAACTTGGTGATTGTCTTACCATTGGACCATACTTCCCAAGGAAAGATAATCCGGATCCAGAAACCAATGGTGCAAATCCGACTCTCAAGAAACCAAAAGCTGAATGGACCGATGAAGAAAAAAGATTGGTTAGAATGGATGTGAAAGCAAAAAGCATACTTCTAAGTACCTTAAGTACGTCACAGCGTCGACAGATCATGGAATGTTCTACTGCAAAAGAACTTTGGGATGCAATTGAAGATTACATCGAAGGAGATCAAGCTTTCAAGGAAAGCAAAAAGTTTGCAATTCAAAGAAGATTCAACAACTTTGCTAAGATCCCCGGTGAATCACTAAGAGCCACTTATGATCGTTATTGTGAGATCGTGAGTACTTATACAGCACTCGGAAAGAAGCTTACCAAGAAAGAAATCAATGTTAATTTTCTTGCCGCTCTTGGTTCGCAATATCTTCACAAAGGAAACACTCTTGAAGATACCAAGCTACTAGATGATATGTCTCTCAGAAGCCTCTATGCCAACCGCAAGGTCTTTGATATCAAGCTTAACAACATTGCTGAAATGGAAGGAAAAACAAAGAGCATATCATTGGTTGCTCAAAAGGAAGAAGTGGTCGAGGAAGAAGATCCAAAAATCTCCACATCTGATTTATTAGATATGGACGATGATGACTTTGCTATGTTCGTGAAAAGATTTCAAAAATTCAGAAAATCAGCAAGGCCCGGATCATCCAGCAAAGCTCCAGCAAGGTTCTCAAGGAGCAGCTCATCAAGTAAGAAAGAGTACTCCAACTTCTCAAAGAAGAAAGAGGATCTCGTTTGTTTAAATTGTAGAAAACCCGGTCATTTCGCATTAGCATGCCCAATTCCCAAGTATGAGTATATGAAGAAGAAAAGCAACTTCAATCCAAGATACTCAAAGCAAAAGGGGATGGTTGCTGAAGAGGACTCTACCACAAAAGAGTTAGCTACCTGGATAGAGTCAGATTCTGATGAAAGCGATGAGGATTCTGAAGAAGGTCACATCTGTTTGGTCGTTCATTCCGATGATGAGGATGATAATGAAAATCGTCGCTCACCAAATGCAAAACCTAAACGGATAAGCTGTACGGCTGATGAACTTGCTGAAAAGGGATTCCTAACCCCAGTTCAAAGGAATGGTGATCTTCTATTTTTAAGATGTGATGTGAGTGCAGCAAAGAAGGCTCTACTAAACACCAAAGTGAAGGAAGTTCTGTTTACCACTCCTCAAGTCAAGTTTGATATTTCCCCCGATGAACAAGAAAAGATGTTTGCAAAAGCTGAACAGGTAATTAGTAAATTATCTGGCATGAAGGAAGCTTTAGCACTTTCAACTGAAGAAATTTCTCAGCTTAAGACGGAGAAATCTCTATTAAGATCTGAACTCACCCTCTTTAAGGAGCAGATCAAGAGCATGACTCCTCTTACTGAAGGAAACCGTTTCTTAGAAGAACAAAATGCTATATTTAAAGTTAAAAACAAAGAATTGGTTGCTGAGATAAACGACCTGAAACGGATCACTAATGAGTGGACCAATTCTCGTGTCACTATGGAACAAATCTTAGAATCCCAAAAGTCTAGTGGTGATAAGGAAGGCTTGTGATTCCAAACTAGTGACAACTTTAAATGTGCATCTTGTTGTGAAAGAGATGAGAAATTTACCCAGCAAACTTTGGAAGGGTCAAAAGCTAAACATCATGTTTCAAAGGGTGTAGGACAAGAACCAAAGAAGAAACTAGAGTTCAACTATGTCTACCCTAAGAAACAAACTGGAAAGGCAAAGTTGAAAGGAATTGCCATGGATGAACCTACCGCAGAGGCTTCCTCTAGCAAGGCAGATGGTGCTCCCTACCGCGTGAACTTGCCGCAAGGTCAATCGACCGCACAAAGGAAGATGGAGAACGCATGGAGGCCACCGACCGCTAGTGGCGGCAAGGCAGCAAAATTCAAGAGGATGAATTTTGTTAAGGAGACCTCATCCATACCAGTAAACAATGTTGTTCTTAAGACCTCAACGAAGTTTGTTAACCCTCAGTTGGGTGGCTTCCACCATTGCTCCGTGTGTGATGATTATGGTCACAAGGCTGCTGAATGTTTTTTAAGATTCACACCAAATCCCAGAAGGCTTAAACCCCCTTCTGTGAGGCAAGTGTGGGTTGTTAAAAGTTGCTAACCCTTTGGACCCAAAAGAATAAAAAGGGGACCTTGTTCTTAAATGTTTATTTTATAGGTCCTCTACTTAATGGCTGGACACTTCAAGGATAAATCAATTTTATGGTATCTCGATAGTGGCTGCTCAAGGCACATGACCGGAGATATCAATTTATTGGAAGATGTCCGTGAAGAAAAAGGGCCATCAGTAACCTTCGGAGATAATAACAAAGGAAAGACTGTATGTAGGATATGGAGTCATTCGAAAGAGAAAAATCATCATCCAAGAAGTCTCTCTAGTTATTGGTCTACAACACAATTTACTCTCAATATCTCAGTTCTGTGACAAAGGATTGCAATGCCACCTCACTTCAAAGTTCTGTCTCATCAAGGATGGCACATCCGACGTCACCTTGCTTAAAGGGATTCGTAAGAAAAATGTTTATATTGTTGATTTTACTTCATCTTGCATTTCTTCTAATCTCTGTTTTGTAGCAAAGAATGTTAGCGAAAATAGTTGGCTGTGGCACAAAATACTAAGTCACTTAAACTTCAAGTATCTATCCAAGATTGGAAGAGAAAATCTAGTTCGTGGTCTACCCAAAGTAGTTGATCACCACGATGAGAAGTGCACAGCATGTCAACTAGGCAAACAACCAAAGGCGTCTTTCTCCAGCAAGACGACACCTTCAACTTCAAAATGTTTGCAGCTGCTACATATGGATTTGTTTGGACCTGTTACTACTGCAAGTATTGGTGGAAATAGATATACCTTAGTTGTGGTAGACGACTATTCAAGATATACGTGGGTTGAAATGATGATTTCAAAGGATGATTGCTATGACATTTTGACATCACTCTTTAGACAGCTCCAAACACAAAAAGAAGATGACATCGTTAGTATTCGATCCGACAACGGTACAGAATTCAAGAACAACGGTGTAGCTCAGTACTGTGATGACCATGGTATTGACCAAAGCTTCTCTGCTGCTGGAGTTCCTCAACAAAATGGTGTTGTGGAAAGGAAGAACAGAACGTTGATAGAGGCTGGAAAGACAATGATTGCTAAAGCAAAGCTACCTCAATACTTTTGGGCTGAAGCAGTCAACACAGCATGCTTCACTCAAAATAGATCCCTCATCAACAAGACCTACAACAAAACTCCTTATGAACTTTGGAGAGGAAGAACCCCCAACATAGCATACTTCAAGATATTTGGATGCAAATGCTTCATACTCTACAACGGTAAAGAACATGGAGGTAAATTTGCTCCTAAGGCCGATGAAGGTATATTTATTGGGTATGCTAAACACTCAAAAGCTTTTCGTGTATTTAATAAAACCACTCTTAAGATAGTTGAATCTGTCCATGTCACTTTTGATGAACATTCTCTCCTTGAGCCACATATGGCTCCAAATGTTGCTGATGATTTTGTTGAGCTTAATGAGAGGTACAAATCAACCACAAAATCAATCAACTCAAAGAAATCCATCTACCTCAACTGCACCTCCATCTACCTCTCATGAAGCACCAGAAGCTACTACATCTGCTGCTACTTCAAATGGAGTTGAAGTTGAAACACCCATCAATATGGAAGAACATATCCCTCAAATTACTTATGATTGGGAAGGCACAAATGATGTACCACTAGAAGATTTACAACCACCATCAACTCAACCAGATATACCTCAAGAAGTTCGTGAGGTTAGAGATCACACAATTCAGAATATCATTAGTGATTTGCATTCTGGTGTTCGAACAAGAAGATCAAACTATGATCCACTTACCGCATTTATATCTCAAGTTGAACCCAAGAAAGTTGATGAAGCACTCCAAGACTCAAGTTGGGCTGTTGCTATGCAAGAAGAGCTCAACCAATTTGAAAGATGCAAAGTTTGGACCTTGGTTCCAAGGCCACAAGATCAAGGAGTGATTGGTATAAAGTGGGTGTTTCGAAACAAGATGGATGAGAATGGAAGCATCACAAGGAACAAAGCTAGGTTGGTTGCACAAGGATACAGACAAGAAGAAGGCATTGATTATGATGAAACTTTTACCCCCGTTGCAAGACTTGAAGCTATAAGGATATTTTTAGCTTATGCCTCTTTCAAAAGATTAAAGTTATATCAAATGGATGTGAAGAGTGCATTCCTCAACGGTGAACTTCAAGAAACAGTCTTTGTTGCTCAACCGCCCGGTTTTGAAGACCCCAAATTTCCAAATCATGTCTACAAACTCTGTAAAGCTTTATATGGACTCAAACAAGCTCCACGTGCACGGTATGATACTCTATCTAAATTTCTCCTAGAGAAAGGCTTCAAGCGTGGTAAGATCGACACAACTCTATTCATTGCTAAATATCATAATCATACTTTATTAGTTCAAATATATGTAGATGATATTATTTTTGGTTCTACTAATGAATTGTTGTGTAAGCGATTTGAGAAGCTAATGAAAAGCAAATTTGAGATGAGCATGATGGGAGAATTAACATTCTTCCTTGGGCTTCAAATTAAACAATGTGCTGAAGGCATCTTCCTCAATCAAGCAAAGTACAGAAAGGACCTTATCAAAAAATTTGGACTTGAAAATGCAAAGGCATATGACACTCCTATGGCTGCTGGTAACAAGTTAGATAAAGACTTGAAAGGTAAAAAGGTTGATCAAACCTTATACCGAGGTATGATTGGTTCTCTTCTTTACTTAACTGCTAGTAGGCCAGATATCATGTTTAGTGTTTGTGTTTGTGCTCGTTATCAAGCGGATCCTAGAGAAGCACATCTTATTGCTGTTAAACGTATTATTGGGACTATTAACCTTGGACTTTGGTACTCTAAAGATTCAAATTTCGATCTTATAGGTTACTCAGATGCAGATTATGCAGCATGTACAATAGACAGGAAAAGTACAAGTGGAACTTGTCATTTCCTTGGAAATAGACTCGTATCATGGGCAAGCAAGAAACAAGCTTCAGTCTCTGTATCTACCACAGAAGCTGAATATATAGCTGCTGGAAGCTACTGCTGCCAAGTGCTCTGGATGAAGCAATAATTGGTTGGCTACGGAATCAACGAAGAAAATTGTCCAATCTATTGTGACAATACATCTACCATTGCTGTCTCCAACAACCCTGTCATGCATTCAAAAACCAAACACATTGATATCAAGTACCACTTTCTCAAGGATCATGTGGAAAAAGGTAATATCCATCTCGAGTATGTGAGTACTGACAATCAAATTGCAGATATTCTCACCAAGGCTCTTGATTCGAAGAGATTTAGGTATCTTAGAGGAGAAATGGGCATGCTAGAACTTTAATTACTTGTCAATATATTTTGATTGTGCTACTGTCTTATGTTTTATCCAAGTTCAAAACCAAGTAGGTCACGGTCAACACCCTTAACGGTAAAGCAATCACGGTCGATGCATTAAAATCAATCAGATATACCGACCGCATCCTTGTTGACCGCAAAATTCTCCGACCGCATGAAAGAATGAAATTTGTTCAAAGGCTTTGAAGAAGCCTACCGCATGAAAATGATGACATTGGTTCACTGCTTTATAGAAGCTTTTCTTGGCCAAGGTAACACTCTTGACCGCAAAACCCACGGTCAAGCACCTGACCGCAAAAAGCTAGGTGACCAGGTAAGTGTTTCTAACTTAGTAAATTTTTAGGATCAACTTAGTCATCCAAAGGGGTAATTCCGTAATTTCCTCTTTTCCCTCGTTTTCATATAATTCAAATCATTTGCTAGTAATTTTATTCCTTATTTATGTCCGCTGTCACTATCCATGCATTTGTGGCGAAAGGACATCTCTGGTCAAATCCCTGATTCTTGCAGAGTTAACCTCCCACTTCCTTCTCTGCACAAACTGTTCCACTACCTCCTTAACCTCCACCTCTCTGAAATTTCTTTTCAGAAATCCCCCCACTTTCTCTCTCTCTCACTTCATTCTCTCTCTACTCTGTCTCTCTCTAAAACCCAGTTTATTCTCTCTCATTTCTACTCGATTTTCGACTATAAATGGCCCCCAAAACAACTCAACCTACAAAATCTTCTAAGAAATCACAAGAACAAATTTCTGAAGACTCAATGGTATGATTTCTTGACCCAAAACTCTACATTTTGAAGTTCTATATTTCGGTTTTGGCGGGTTAAACCCATTTGATATTTTTGTCTAAATTCTTTATATTCCTGGGTTATTTTGGTTCTAATTATGATTATTAATTGTTACTTTGATGATTTCGAGTTCTCTAACATGTTTAAATTCGAATTTGGCTTGATATTTCTATTTATGCCATAAATGTTTTTGAAGCTTTTTGGTTAAAAACTATGCCCTTTCATATTCTGTGAGTTATATGTTTTTGATGATGAAATTGTTGGTATTTATGCGTATAATTGGTTTTTGTGCACATTTTGGTGAAATTTTTATGGATTTTCATGCTCTGAATCGTTTTCTGGGTTTTCTCCATGAACAGTATTCTTAGTGTTCTTATGGTGTTCTTCGTGTTCTTGAGTGCATCACTTTTTGATCCTTAAATTCATTTACACATAGTAATATGGTGTTTGTGCGTGTTTTAGAGATTTCATTGAAATGCTTCTAAGTATTCTTCTTGTCAACCGCCATTTTTGTCTACCGTGTGCAAGTCGACCGCATCCTCTCGGTCATTCGACCGCATACTGGTTGACCGCACCAGTGTTACTAACTTCTAAAATTTTTTAGAAGGAGCAATCATTTATTCCTGGATGCGTTATTGATTATGAAGACCTCCAGAAAGATGCTATTGGGAGGCACTTGACCAAAAGAATGAAGAAATCAGACATACTTCACTACTTCACAATGAATCAACCTGATCATTACCTTGCCGCAGTTGGAGATTTTTATTCTACCGCGAAGGAAATCAAAGGAAGAGATGAGCAAAACAACTCTCTTAACTGGATTGCTGCAGAAGTATACGGTCACAAGATAGAGATAGACTACACTGATATTGCCTCCACCCTTGGTCTCGACATTGATAATGAGGCTCCTATCTCTCTATCTGATGATGAGTATGATGGATTGGCTATGAGATTGATTGGATCTACTGACGTGTGCAAGCCCTACCGCAAAACCTTTCCTGAGGTGATGTATTACATTGGTCACTTGGTTGGCCACGGTCTGCTCTGCAAGAGTGGTAACCATGGCAATTTTAATACCACTCAATGGAGGCTGTCTAATGCAATCTATCTGGGCAGGAAGATGAACTGGCCCAAGATTCTATATGATCTCTTGTTAGATCACATTTCTGATTACAAGAAGCTGTTATCTGAAAATGCCGCCACCAAATACAAGAAAAACTCAAGGTTCCTTTCTCTATTGGTCAAATTCATTCCTGAACTCCGAAAGGATATCAGCAGAGATAAAGATGCCAAAGTTCCCATCTCTCTTTCCAAGGTCTTTGATATCAAGACCATGAGATCTACCTACCGCAACCGGTTTGGTGATAATCAATATCAGGAATACAGAAACCGTGAACCTGAGCACAAAAGAGAAAAATACATCCCTCCTGCCTACACCAAGCCTGCCAGAATAGCTTTAGGACTTGACGCACCAAGGAAGTCCTCATCTGTCCATGATGATGATGATGATGAAGCTGAGGATGAACAAGTGTTAAGAAGAATCAAAGGCAAAGGAATTGTTAGTGCCTCGACCGCTCCTTCCAAACCCAGACCAGTAACTGGAGTTGTTATCAAAGAACCTTCAACCGTTAAGCCTCCTTCAAAAATTCCTCCTGCTGCACCATTGAGAACCAAGTCTACCGCTCCCATCTCTAAATCAACGGTCTCCAAACCAACTGTATCCTCTCCGACCGTTCCATCCAAATCCTTCAAAACAAAGTCTTCTGCACTACCCACTTCGTCTCAGGGGGAGAAGTCCAAGAAAAGGGATCTTTCTCTAAGTCCCGTTCAAATCGCAAAGAAATCCAAGGTTGCAAGACCACATCCTTCGACCGCATCTCCAGTATTCACTCCATCCGGTTCACCTATGCAGAGTGACCGTGATGATGATGTTGAAATAGCTCCTACTCAACCGCAACGTCAAAGGGTCAAGCATACTCTTGAATTAGTTGATGAACCAGATGATGTGGAATTGGTAGATTCAAGTAGTGAATCTGGTAATCAAGATGTTTAAGCCGGTGTAGAAATTGAAGCTAGTGCTGGTAAAAATGCTGAGAAAACTGTTGATGTTGATAGTCCTGATTTCAGTGATAAGAAGGTTGATGAACAAACTGTTGATAAGGCTGAGTTTCAGGGTCACGGTCAAGATGTCGACCGTGTACCTAGTGATCATGTTGATAATGTGTTAGTTAAATCTCCTGCTCTCTCTCCTCCTAGAACTACTCAATCTTGACACTCAAAGTGAGGTTGCAAAGCTTGCTGCAAACCAAGTTAAGTTACAGAATGAGGTTGATCTGCTCAAGGCTTCAGTTGTTGAGACCATTAAGGGGGAGAGTCAGAATATTACAAAGGCTATTCTTGAAAGCCTAGCCACCGTAAACCCCAACAATGCCTCGACCGCATCCTCTTCAACCGCTCCTATTACCCATGCTGACCTAAAGGAAGAGCTCAAGTCACAATCTTTCGCTATTGACCGTTCTGTGGTCAAGATTATTGAAGGAGCTGGGTTGGAGCTGACCAAGACAATGACCCATGATAAAAAAAATTTGTTTGAAAAAATGGATAAAGTAAAATCCTCTCTCAAGGCAGAGATCAATGCCTGTATTTCTGTAGGATTGCTATCGGTCGCCGATAAGTTTGTACCAAAGATAGAAGCTATGAGGCAAGCCATGCAAGTCCACACTCAAAGACTAGAAGGTCAAACCTCAAAAATTGATAGGGTTTATGAAATTTCTAACACTAATGTGCAGGAAGTGATAAGTAAGATTTCTACCCTACAATTGACCGTGGACAACCTTGCTAGCTCTCAAGCCTCCTCCTCTCAAAATCAAGCGACCGGGCATGGAAACAGGATTGCTAGAGAAGATGAAGAAGGGGAAGATAGTTTTGAATTTCCAACCGTGAACAACCTTGACTTTCTGGAAGTTAATGACCTCAAGGACCCCATCATCATTCCTGGAGTTGGCCTCTCAACTAAGTTTTGATACTTTGAAGGAGATCCATACCTTGGTTAACCGTACCATTTGAACTGACCGTGTGTGGTCATGTTAAAACAATATGTTGATGTTTGTCTCAAAACAATTTCTATTTCTGTTTGTTTTTATTTGGGTCTGTAAACTTTAATCTCTCTTTTGTCTGCACATGATTATATTCTTGTGGAGTGCCTTTTGAATGTGTGTTTGATGCATTTGCATACTTATTGTTATTTTCTCTAAAAATGCACTCAAACCTTATATTTCTATCTTGCTAGGATTAGAATTTATTTTATTTTTTTTGCTGATAGAAATCTATGACTTTGGCTTAGAGTGTGCATTGACTTGGGGCATGAAATTAATAAAATAATTTTTTTTGAAAACATGTTATTACCAAGTACAATGAATTAGCCTTTGTTATAGTAGGTAATGGTCTCAATCAAATAGGGGGAGATTGTTGGGTATGCTTATTATAAACCACTCTTATTACCTAGATTTGATTGATCCCATAACCTAATTTTATCTTTTGTGGACTTTAGGATATATTGTAAGAAGTGTTAAACTTCATTTTTAGAATAGTTCACTTTGATAGTATAGGCTTTAGATTGATAGGCTGAAAATTTTATAAGTCTGGAATTTTAGTGGTCAAGACCTTGACCGTGAATTCACTTGACCGTGGTAGACCACCTGACCGTGAAGACCACTTGACCGTGAATCACTTGATCGTGAGCTTTGTGGCATATCTTGACAGGTCACATTTGACCCCTCGACCGCAAGCCACTCGACCGTGAGTCCTTGACCGCTAGTGATGAAGTTGTCCAAGAACCCAAGTTTGTTCAAACTTAACCATGGTCAAACTATGGTTAGTTTAGAACGTTGCAGAACTTGGATCCCAAGTAATTCAAATTTGAATTCATCTAAGTGGTACCACCTCTTATCTGCAAAAAGGACAAACTCAGATTGAGCTCCAATCAGAATTCAACAGCTCATTGTCCTTCAACTTGGAGCCCAAGTAAATCCAACAGCTATGTTCTCATTCAAGGCTATAAATAGCCCTTAAGTTCTTCATTGAAGAAAGCTGAGATTCTAAGAGAGAAATTGTTGTTGAAATACTTGGTGATTGAAGATCATACTCAAGATTTCCAGAATCCTTTGAATCTTCAAAGAACTCACCTTCAAACCTTCAAAGATCTCCAGCAACAAACAAGTCATCTCAAGCCTTGTAACACTTAAGATTCATTAGGCTCTACAATCACTTAGATTTTAAAGAGCTTCTGATTCTTACACACACACTCACCCCAATTGATCAATCTCATAGATTGCATCAAAAGGGATACACTGGTCTAAGTCTAGGATTTATTCTTCATAGAAAGTAGGTGTTGATTCAAAGCTTCATCTCTGTAATCTGTACACTCAAAAATCAATATATACCTCCATTCAAAATCCAAGACTGACCATCTTGGTAAAGGACGTAGATCTTTTAACAGATCGAACCTTTCCAAATACTTGTGTCATTTTACTTTCTGCAAATTTACTTTCAAGTATTGTTCATCTTGTTCTTTATTGTTCATATTAATTTGGCTTGTCGTTTAGTGTTTGATCTTTCAGATATTCAAACTTGTTGTGGATTGTGTTTGTTTGTTCTCCACATTGCCTAAGTTAAAAATCTGACTAACTTATCTTTTGCCAAAACTTCTAAGACAACAACTTTCAAACTCAACCATATCATGACCGCAAATCTCTTGACCGCATAACTCTGACCGCATCTCACTCGACCGGAAAACTCTTGACCGTGAGTGAGCTTCTATACTTAGAGATTTTTATCAAAACAACCTTACCTTATTTCTATCGAAAACTTCCGCTGTGCATATTACACCTTGACCGCAAGGTTTATTACTTGACCGCAAAACTCAAGATTGTAAGCACTTGGTTGAATTTTGAAAAAGGGTTGAAATTTTAAGTAGGCTATTCACCCCCCCCCCCCTCTAGCCTCCTTTCTCATACCCTTGTTGTGTCTTTGGGGCTTATATCTTGAAAACTACAAGTATGAATATGAATTTGCAATTAACAAGGGTTTATACATGACTGTTGAGTAATATATGTGGCTGGTTGTATTTAATAGGCTAAAATTGGAAAATTTGGGTCAGATCTAACTACTTGGGCCACAATTAATTTTTTTCAATCATATGTTTTATACTTTTGTGATCATATGATTTTGGGACTAACTATTGCAAGCTGGGGCTTAGCAATTTTAATTTGTTAAGTATATCTTTCAATAGTTTTAACTCTCTATTCGTTTGTTGTTGTGCAGGTTGACAAAGTAAAATGAAAATATATACTTGTAGTTTTCAAGATAAAAGAATTCTTCAGCACATGTTTGTACTCAAGCTATTTTTAGTACACAGATTCATACTAAAGTATTTTTAAAACACCTGTTCATGAAATTACTTTTCACAAATAAAAAATTAACTCTTCAAATATAGTTAGAGGTGGATATTGTTGCTTGCATTTGTCCACCCTTAAAAGGAAAAAGAGAAAGAGAAAATAGATTTAAAACAAATTTTAAAGAAATAACTGTTATTGAAAAATGAAACTTAGTTACTTTCATACCTTTTTATCTATGAGACTTAATTCAACTGTAGCAGGAAGCTTCATGGTATTTTCCAGTGGAATGGCTACTTCCATGCAATCAAAGATCAATTCAATCTTCCTTTCTTGAGATCATTTGCCATTGTAATGCAAAATGGTGAGATGAGTAAAGATTGAAGAATGTAAAGAAATGTCTCTTTTAAATAGTCACAGGATATCATTTCATCTACCACTGGCTGTTATTTCTAGATTGTTACATTGATTAATTTTCAATTGTAATATGAGGTTGTTACATTAATTAATTTTCAATTGTATTTTCAGTTTATTAATGTAGTGTTTTAATTCGAGTGCAATGTTTGAATTTTAATTCAAGTCAAATGTCTTTGTGACTGTATAGTTACTTTCAGTTAATAATCAGCTATTTTCAAAGTACATTAAATATAGTGCAAACAACAAAAAATAAAAGCTGCTGCTTTTCAAGGTCAGTTCAGCAGATCCATATACTATTAATGCTTAAAACAATTCCAGCTACAGATTCAATTCCCAGGTTTTACAAGTAAGGGCAGTTTGGACATTTTACACAGTGAAAATTTGGGCGGGAAAATGGGAGTGCTTTATGCACTTCTGTTTTTATATATTATAAGATGGCTAAAATACCACCTCAAAAATAATACTACCTCCGTCCCAAATTTTTTTTTTTTATTTTTTCCGCCGTAGTTTAAAGCAATAATTTTAAATTGGTTCAATTGTACTACTTAAAATCTAAAACTTATTATTAACACACCATCAAAAATATTATCACTAACAAATTTTAGATTTTTATTAAGATAACTAAATTTAACTTAAAATGATTGCTCAAAGTTCCTTCGTAGGAATGTCGAAAAAATTGTGTAGATTATTTTGAGGCGGAAGAAGTATTACAATAATACCTTGGCGAAAGCATAATTTTTTAGAAGAAAGCATAAATTTTAAAATGGGGTCGAGGTTGTTTAATGAAAAATTATTATAACTAAGATATCTAAATTTAGATAGAAAGAGCTCAATATAATAATTTAGTGTAAATTTTTCCTAAAAACTTAGGGGTTAAATGCACAAATTTATTATTTTTAGTGGTAAAAACATTCTTTATAAAATTTAAAAGTACTAAAACTGACACTTTTATTTATTTATTTTAGAAAAAGGTCAAGTGGCTTCGTGACATATACATGGCTTCGCCAATGTTTCACTAAATGGACAGGAGATTGAATAATCAAGAAGAGCATATGGGCACATAAGACGGATTTAAACGTAAGAGAAAATGGGCTTGCCCCTCACCGCCCAGCAGGGGTAAACCATTTTCTCTCTTAACAATACCCGTTTCACGCATTTTGTCAGAGCATATAATACTACTTTGAACCAAGAGTTCAAAAATATTGCAGAAGTTACAAGTTCCAAAATACAAACTACCCAAAATTAACAGAAATTTTCATAGAAAAAAAAAAGAATAACAAAAAAAAATAAAAAATACTAGGTCATGAAAGTTTTCTATCCACTACCCTCCACTAATAATGACATGTTTCTTCTCATTGAGTAAGTGGGAAATGACGAAAATACCCATCCCCAAACATTAGGAATGCAATAAAGCCACCATGTGCGCCAAAAGAGTTTGAACCTCACCACCAAAAGGTCCAAAAAAAGCAGTAGTAGATCTACTTTTACTGAGACCCCCTTCCATTTTCTTAAATCTTTCAAACTGACCCCTCCTAGTTTAAAAAGAATTCATACACCCCCCCCTTAAAATCCAAATTCTTTACTTGGCACTCCCTTTAGTAATCATATCTTTGTACCTGATAATTGAATCAATCCTTTGCAACTTTAACTGATGCTTGAACTTGTTAATGAAGTCATCAGCTTTTGCATCAACCTCACCGTCATCTTCCTCGGAGATTTTTGGCCGCTCATTCACGGTGGCCGGCCGGCGAGCCTCGACAATCTTCTCCTCTTCAAAATGCGAGAATGCAGATTTCATGCTAGCCGATTTCTTCATTTTCTCTGGTAGTCTCTTCGGTATCTGCCCTGACGCCGGTTTTGTGTCGGATGTAGTTCTGGTAACGTGACGTTCGGTGAGTTGACTGTAAACCTCGTCCATACTCTGTAGCTCCTCTGTTTCTTCTTCAATGGCGGATTTTTTGACATGGGTTTTGTCAAAAACGAATTGGGTTGCTGTCACTTCTTCAACGGGGGATTTTTTAACATGGGTTTTGTCGAAAACAAATTGGGTTGCTGTTTCTTTGGTTTTTTGATGATGGGGTTGTTCAAAAACGAAATGGGGTTTCGTAATTTGAGCATCATCATGAGCATAAACGAAATGGGTGTTTTTGCTTGGATTTTCTTGAAAATGGGTAATTGCAGAAGCGAAATTAGTGGTTGTATCTGGTATATCTTGATGATGGGTTTCGTCAAAAGAGAAATGGGTAACTGGATTTGGAGTTTCTTGATGATGGGTTTGATCAAAAGCGAAATGGGTGATTGGATTTGGGGTTTCTTGATTGAAAGCGAAATGGGTGTTTGAGTTTGGGGATTGATGTTCAAGAACTTGATTGAAAACGTAATCAGTGGCGGCTGATTCTAGGGTTTGGTCATCTTGGTTTGGTTTGAAATTAGTTGAGGGGGTTTCTTGAGATCTGTGAGGGTAGAAATTGATGGATTTGATGCGTTGAAGAACAGAAGGGGATCTAGCAAGTTTAGGGGCAGGGGCTTGTTGTTGTTGGTGTTCATTTTGGGGCTTTTGGTGTTGATTGTTTGTGGAATTGGAAGTGAAAAGAATGGTGCCAATCATGAGATTGAGAAGAACAAAGAGGACAGTGGGAGTGAACCAACTGTTAATGGATTCCCAAGTGGATGGGACTAAAGCAGCAGATTCCTCAAACATTTTGTATCTTGGGGATAGAGTGAGGGAAGAAGGGAGGGAGAGAGAGAGAGAGATTTTCAGTGAGTGTGAAGAATGAAGAGAGAGAGAGAGAGAGAGAGAGTAACTGGGGTTGTGGATGGAAAGAAGGTGGAGGGTGAGGAGTGGAGAGAGAAGTGAGAAGAAAGAAATGAGAGAGAAGAAAGAGGATGGTGGTGGGTGGGTTTCATTTGGTAGGGGATATTTTTGTTTAGTCTTCTTTATGTTTACCCTCTTAGTTAGGGGTGTCAGTGGTTCGGGCCAGACCGTGGTTCGGGACTGAACCGAACCAGACCATACGGTCTGGTTCGGTTTTTAGCACTCATGGTTCGGTTCGGTCTGTAAATTTGTCAAACCACGTGGTTTGGTTCGGTCTGTGGTCTGACCACTCTAGACCAAACCGAACCGATTCAGACCGAACCGCGAGACCGACTGCCAGACCGAACCGTGGACCGAACCGCTGAACCGTTAATAATGACCGTAGAATTTTAGTTGAATTAATATACACCTTTAGATTTTAGAAAACCTAACATTAGAAACCATAATATAGGCTAACTACTCTCATTCTCATCTCACTCTCAGTATCTCACTTTCACATTTCACGCCGCAGAGAAGAGACGGACACCTTCTACGGGGCGACCGGCGACGCATCTCGTCGTCTCTCATCTCTCCCCCTTCACCAAATCAACGCACTCAATCTTTCTCTTTTTCTTCGTGGTCCACCCTCATACTAGCTCCGGCCACTATTTTCCATTTGTCCGATTGATTGGGTGTGAAGAACCAACAATCAAGATCGAAGAAGACACCATTAATGGAGAAGACATAGGAGGAGGAGGAGGCAACAACGATGAGGACTTTTACGAACAACTCGAAGCTCCCAAGTTCGTCGATTTCACCGTTCCTGATACTTTTCGACCGGACGATCGTTACCGGTTCTGCTCCCGTCTAGGTATTCTCCCATCAGTCACAATGCTCAAATTGCTTGAACTCAACTCATTACCTCTTTTGATTTTGGTAATTTGGTGTTTGTGAACATGGAATTGGAGCTCCACCAGTTGAGAATTTTAAATAATTGACCTAAAATTGTTGTTCCCAATTATGTCTTTATGATACTTTACTTGGGGTTTCATTTGTTTGATTTCTGATTCTTTTGATATTCTGTAAGGCGTCCTTCTTGTTTTCCCCTTTTGAAAATTACATAAGTCCAGACCGCGGTTCGGGACCGAACCAAACCACGGTATAGCGGTTTGGTTCAGTTCGGTTTGAAAGTTTTTATGGTTCGGTTCGGTCTGAGATTTCACCAGACCGATACATAGCGGTTCGGCCTCTAATTTGTCCCAGACCGAACCAAACCGAACCATTTACACCCCTACTCTTAGTTGCATGAAAAGAAATTTCAAAACTGATGTAAATATTTTGCGTATGAAAATTGAAGTAAAAATAAGAAAGTGAGATAGAGAATAATAAGTTGAATTGTGTTATGAGTATAAAATTACATTACGAAAGAATGAGTGGAAGAATATAAAACATTCTTTGTCATTTTTAAAATTGGTCATATATTCTAAGACAGACTAAAAAAAATTGGACATATACTTTAGAACGAAGGAGAGGAAGGTGGCGTTTTTTTTTTTTTTTAAGTGTTAACTCCTGAAATCTGATTTCACATCTGAAATTGGTTGAATACATAAGAGACAGCATCTGAAATCTGATTTCTAAATTAGTTAAGTTGTTTGATTATTCGTCTGAATTCATTTTCTGAATGAGTTTGTTTACCATTTTAACCTTCTAAAGTATTATAAATTGGTTTGTATTTAAATTTAAATTTAAATTGTTGAATGCCATTAATATTGTCATATATTAATATAAACATATTTATCGAATCATTGATAAATACTTTAAAGATTAAAAACAAACCAATTATCATAGTATTTGAAAATAGAAATACATTTTTAATCAAATAAATATAAAAGGTTTTACATGTTCATGTTGGAAAACAAAGTTTGACCAACACTATACTCAAGTAACCACTAACCAGTATAACTTGTACTAGCAGTGTGAACCCCCGAAAAACCATCATCACAAAACCAATACTCCCGTCCCAAAACAACTTTCACCCTTTTTGAAAAGCACGGGAATTAATAAAATGTGTAAGAAACGTTGGTGGTGTGAGTGGGAAGGAGAGAGAAAGTGGGGTAGAGAATATTAAATGGATAGTTGTTGTGAGTGGAGAGGAGAGAGAAGTAGTGGGAATCTTTTCCATTTTGGGAAAGTGGGACTTACCAATGGGACACCCAAAAGGGAAATATGTGCAAGGTGTTTTGGGACGGAGGGAGTAAATTGGTAGTGGCTGGAAGCGGCAAAGTTTGCGTCTTTCCCAGTCAACGCTCAGATCTGGGTTGGGTCAGGTGGTTCGTTTCTTCGACATTTAGATCCGAATTCCAAAATAGAGTAGTTTTTGTAGGATATTTGAAAGCGAGACGAGGGTGGGAATGCGGATCGGGGGTGAAGCTTGTGAGGATGAGAATGGAGAATGGTAGTGGCCTTAGTGAGGTAAGGATCTATGGAGGAAGAGAATGAGAGAGGGAGAGAGGACAAAGAGACAGGACTATTGTTGAGGGGAGAAGAAATGAGAATAGTAGTGTTGGAATTAATGAAATATGCTAGGGATAGTTTTGTCCAAATTTTCTTCGGAGGCAAATCAGTCTTGATTTTAGGCCTGACTAATAAGAGGTATTTCAGATTTCGTTAAAAATCTAACACAATTTGTTTCAAAATCAATTGTTTCCTGTTATTTATTTTTTCCTTTTTGATATCAATGAAAATTAACAAATTATGTTAGAATATGTTTAAAATCAATAAAAAGTAACATAATACATTTAAAAATCTAACATTTTTAACAAATTATGTTAAAAAAAAATAACAAATTATGTTAGAAAACTAAAAAAATATGTTGCGGTTAACGGTTACGGGTATTTGAGATGAACAACCAGTAACCGAACCGCCCTAACCACGGTTACGGGTAAACTGGTTAACGGTTCTTCTACGGGTACGCTCACGATTGCTACGGTTCAAATGCGGGTGCGATCTGACGGGTCGTTACGTGTGCGGGTCCGGATTGGCCATGTGTATCATTTTATATGTAAATTTGGACTTTGTTAAAATAGCATTAGCATCCCCTAACTTTGCGACTTTGCTAGAAAACGATGAGCAAATGCCACAATTTAAGATCACAATTTTTTTAGCACAAATGAGTGCCTAATTGAATAGTGTCAAATCAGTTTTTGTACAAAGTTTTATGAGTTTTTTTTCTTCCAATTACTCAATAATGATTAATAAAGATACATCGCGAATGTATCCTGATTCAAACGTTATCGGTGTAGCATGAATTTTTGTATGGCATATGTTTTTCTCTACGCTCCCGATCTCTTTCCTAAGTATAATAAATCCCACAAATCGACTCATTTCATGGTTCAATCGAAACTTCAAAACTTCTCTCAGAGTTGCATTCATTGAACTCTATGGTCAATGATATCAGAGTTACCAAACTTCAGCATTCCTTGAATTCTACAGTCAATGATATCAGAATTACCAAACCTCAAGATTTCTCTCACGGTCAGTGATATCAGAATTACATTCATTAAGTATAATGCAATTTAACTCTACCTGAGTAGGAAAAAAGAGAAGTTGAGAAAACTCACCCTTTGAGTTAATGTTTGGTATGACAAAATCTATAGGACTAATCCAGAACTAAAATATGATATTCCCTCCATCCTAGTTTAAGGTTTTTACTTTTCTTTTTAGTATGTCCCAGTTTGAGGTTCTTGGTTGATTTATTCCTTAAATGGCAAAGTATGAATAGTGTTTTGGACAATCTTGTCCTCATAAAGTTCATATATTACAAAAAAACCATCACTCACCCATCTACTTTTCACACACTTGCTTTATGAATGGACAATTATATCCTTCACACACTACTATTGTTAACTCAAATTTGCCTTAGTTTCTTAATAAGCGTGTAGAGTCAAACTAAAAAACTTAAACCGGGGCAGGTGGAGTAACAATTTGGTCACTTTAAAGTTGCTTGAATTAATACTTGGGAACTTTCCTTTCCTACCAAACTCAAATTCTCCAATCTCTTTTGCACATGCTACTACACTTTACACACTATTTTAACTATAACATGTGAAATGAGTTAGGTGAAATAATTGAATAAATACAATAGATCAGGGTACTTAGTTTACTCTGTCCTAGATATACTGAATCCCTCAGTCACGGAAAAACGGATTTTATTTAATTTTTTATAATTAATATAAGTGAATTTTATTAAATATAAATATTAACTTAATTATTTTATTGATTTTTTTAAAATAAATTAATAAATCATTTTAATTGTAGTTTTTAAAATTTCAGTTTGACGAAAATGATATTAATATTTTATCAAAAGTCACTTATTTTTATAATAATAAATCAAGTAAAACTAACTTTTCAGAACAAAAATCGAATAATCCCTCCGTCCTATTTAAAAAATATATATATATACTTTTTTTATTTGTGGACCTCACATGTAATACTCACAACAATTACCCACTAACTATTTTCTACCTCACTTTCTCACTCCTACCAAACCATCTACACTCACAATATATATATATATATATATATATATATATATATATATATATATATATATATTATTATTATTTTTAAAGTGAATTTATCTAAATTTCAAAGGTGAATAGTGGAATTAAAATACTCCCTCCGTCCCGAGATTAAGGAGAACTATTATTCTAAGAGGAAAGAGATTGAGTGGATAATGTGTTGTGAGCATGAAAAGTAAATAGGAGAGAGAATGAGTGGGTGGAATAGTAAATAGATTGTTGTTGTGAGTATGACAAATGGGTCCCATTGAATATTAAAGTAATATAAACTTGCCATTTAGGGATGTTCTAAGTGGAGTGGGACGCCCAAAATGACAATTTGTCCTAAATCGGGTGGGACGGAGGGAGTATGGAGCAGACACGTAGAAGGTTGAGAGAAATGAAGTAGGAAATGGACAAAATAGAGAAGAGGTTCTGCTCTGAGTAAAGTGAGGTTCAAATTGCATTTAATAAAGAGTTTTAGATTGGGACACACAACAGGCTGGAAAAGGAGGATGACGACGCCGTTCTGACTGTTTCTGTCTGGAGTACTATACTATTATGTTGAGCTGACAGAGCCCAAAAAGCTGATTTTTTGAGTTATTATTAATAATGGAAGGTTTTGCAGGTTTTGTGCAAGTACTAATCTAATCACACTTGCATAACTACTTTTACAATTTTGTGTAAGGATGTAGGGATGATGGGATTTGAAACCACTCTAGTAAAACCTTAAATAAACTGATTTGAAACCGGTGCAGCGAATATTGCTGCAGTCGCCCTACTATAGTGGTTCGTATTTTATACCATGTCCAATAGTTTCAACCTTAAAAAACATTCAATTACCTTAATATTACGACACCTCATCTTCTCTCTTTATCCACTTAATCATTCAACTACCCTTTCAACTACACCCCCCACAATAAACTAGTTTAGTTTAAAATTCAACTCCTCCCAACTCATCATTCTATACCCAACAACTTTTATTTTATTTATAATCTTTATTTTTATGATTAATAAAATAATAATAATAATAATATACAATTAAAAAAATAAATGATTACTATTATTATTTATAAATTCGAGATTTTTTTAATTTTGTTAATTTTTTTTTAATTAACACTTAATAAAAAAAGGATAATTAAGGAATTTTTAAAGAGAAAAGAGGGTTTTTTTTCGGTGTCCAAATCAAACGAAACTTATATCAAATTAAAGAGGGAAAAAAAATGATGAATTTTGGCGAATTTTTTTTTTTAATTTTCTGTAAAATAATTGAGTTTAAAAATTTGGGTGGAAAATTAAATTCGGCGGACCAATGAAAAGCCTCCACGTGTAAGCTTCAGGAAAAAAAAAAAAAAAAAAAAAAGGTCGCCGACTCACGCACCACATTTGGGCGTGAGATACACGCGCCATCTTCGAGCCAATGAGGGGCTGCCGCGTGTCCAAGGCGGGCCCCCTCATTTTTCATTCAACCCGGATGAATTTCTTCAACCTCCCAATTCAACCCCCTCCCTCTCAACTACCTTATTGGACACCCCTCAACTAGTTTAATCCCTCTCAACTCCCTCCTCAACTACCTTATTGGACATGGCCTTAGAAGGGATGGACGCAACACTAGGTGCCGGCTGCCGTAACAATCGTTGGTATGAAGTTGAATTGTTTCAAGGAGTAGGCTAATCTAATACTCCATCCGTCCCAAAACAGCTTTCACCCTTTTTGAAAAGCACGAGAATTAATAAAATGTGTAAGAAAAGTGGGTGGTGTGAGTGGGAAGGAGAGAGAAAGTGGGGTAGAGAATATTAAATTGATAGTTGTTGTGAGTGGAGAGGAGAGAGAAGTAGTGGGAATCTTTTCCATTTTGGGAAAGTGAGACTTACCAATGGGACACCCAAAAGAGAAATATGTGCAAGGTGTTTTGGGTCGGAGGGAGTAATCTCTTGCGATAGTTTCGATTTTTCTACGTATTCCCTCTTTTTCTATGAATGACTAAGTAGCGTGGGTCACTTATACTCTAATAATTATTACCATCCCACACCAATAAGAGGGACATGTTATTATTACTATCCCAGATCAATAAGAGGGACGTGTTTAAAGCTTAGCCGTTGGCAAGAGTGGAGTAGCAAATCTTATGCTAAATGATATAAGAACATAAGACCATGAGCAATGGGGGTATGAAATGGTGCATGAAAGTTGGGGGAGGTGTATGAAACCATTGTGGGGGTGTATGAAACTTGGGGGGTTGAAATGGGTGTATGAAAAAATTCATACGGGTTGAATTTTGGGGAAGACTGGCGTCAAGGCCACGTGGCGAGGCCTTATTGGACCGCAAAAGGCGCGTGCGCCACACGGCCCGACAGGGCGCGTGTGGCCGCGGCCGGCGGCTTTTTTTTTTTTTGTTTTTTCTTCTCCGACACGTGTAAGCACACCATTGGTCCGCTGGATTTTCGGATTTTATTTTTTAACTCAATTATTTGAGCTGAATTATCACCTAGTAATTTTTTTATTTTTTTTCGCCAAAATTCAGCATTTTTTTTCCCTATAAAATGATGCAAGTTTCATTAGATTTGGACACCAAAAAAAAAAACTATCTTTTCTCAATTTTCCTTCTCCATTTTAGCCTACATTTAAAAAAATTCATCATCTTTTGAGTGAAATGGATCCCAATAATAATCCTTTCAACACTCAAAATTCCCAAAATTTTTCACCATTCAATTACAATCCTAATGATTTTAACTTGGAGAACCAATCTTCCAACCAACCCCGTCCCCAAAATGTTTCAAATCCTTTTTTTCCACCCAATTTTATGCCTTCAGGTGTCCCAAATTTCATGCCTTCAGATGTGCAAAATTGGAATCCATATGCTTATCATATGCAATTTCAACCACCTCAGCCCCATTATTATCCTAATAATCCTCAAATGCCAAGGATGAGAAATGAAATTTCTGGAAATTCTCAACCATTAGAATTTCCAGAATTTTCAACACAACTGGGTGAGGGTAGCATTAGCGCACCTATGGAAGATACTCCCCTGAAGAATGTCCTACCCCGCATCGCAAAAAAAACACCAAATGGATGACGGCACAAAATTTAGTGCTACTTAGTGGGTATATAAAATATGGAACCGACAGTGTTATCGGAAATTGTCAGAAATCAGATGCGTTTTGGGGTAAGATTACGAACTATTGTAATGATTATGGCTCATTTGACTCCACCCTTTCATTAACTACATGCAAAAATAGGTATAATTATATATGCCAAAAAGTGGGAAAATGGATAGGTGCTTATGATAGTGCTACGCGTATGAAACAAAGCGGGTGGTCGGAGACCGATGTACTGAAAAAAGCTCAGGAACTGTATACAAGTGGAGGCAATGGCACTTTTAATTTAATGGATGAGTGGCGTTCTATCCGAGAGCAACCACGTTTTGCAAGTATGGTAGGAGGAAATACGGGATCTGCTAGCAGTGGATCTAAGAGATCACGTGAAAGTGACGGAAGTGATTCAAACTCAGTTGGATCCATTCCTCGTCCTATGGGAAGGGATTCAACTAAGAAAAAGGGTAAAAAGAAAAATCAAAGCGTAGGCTTGAGCCCGGTAAAGGAAGGGTGGACAAAATATCAAACCATGAAACAGATCGAATGGGACCAATTGGACAAGATATCCACCCAACAAGAGGAATCAAACAACATTCAACAAGAAATTGCTCGGGCTAAAAAAATGAAAGTATGGGTGAAGTTAAGTATGAAGGATAATCGGGATGAACAACAACAAAGGATGTTTGAAATGTTGTCTAACGAGCTATTTTAAAGATCTAGTCAAGCACATATGGGCAAAATTCGGAAACCATGCGTGATTTAATAATTTTATTGTCTTTCATTAATTATGTCGCGAGCTAAGTGTATTGTAACTTTTCTTATTTTGAATAATAATTATCGTCATTTATCTAATTATTTAATTGCCAAAAAGAATTAATTTAGTGTAAAATATTATTTTAATTATAAATAATAATAATAATTATTATTTTTTACTAATCATAAAAATAAAGAATATATAAAAAAATAAAAATAATATAAAGTAGTGGGGTATAGAATGATGAGTGGGAGGGAGATGAATTTTTTTTTTCAACTAACCATTGTAGGGGGTTGTATGAAAGGGGTGTATGAAAGATGAGGTGGATAGGATAAAGTGTTAAAAGTGGGTGTTGAATTTTTTTTGGTGTATGAAACCATTGTGGGTAGTCTAAGTACATAACTAAGTTCGGTGGGAGATTCAGAATAATACTTGAGTGAGTGCACAAATATACTATAAATCTTTTAAAATATTAAATGTGATCATGTAAAGTAAAATTGTGTGTTAAGAGACTCGAACTCACTATCTCAAAGTGAAAAAAACCCTAACACTTTACCACTATACATATCATTTAATTAAATGGATGCACTCCTAACTATATACTTAATGGGTTTGCTCGTTTTTTACGTCTTCGACTAATAGACTGTCAATCGATATATCATATACTCCTTCTGTCCTAAAAAGATAGTCTATTTTGGATTTTTGACGGTCAATACATGTTAACTTTGATCAAAGATTATTATCAATCTAATCATCGTAATGAAATTTTAAAATTTGTCATTGATAAATCATTTGATGATTAATCAATAACAAGTTTTAGAATTTCACAAGGATGGTTAGATTGACATTTATATTTAGTTAAAGTTCACTTGTATTGACCATCAAAAGTCAAAAGTGGACTATCTTTCTGGGATAGAGGGAGTATCATATACGTCATAAAATTAATGAACAGTCATGCAATTCAGATCGCAAAATGATCTTCCAATTTGTCATCCTCGTTGTTTGAAAAAGTTCTTCTAAATTTGGGTTTAAAAGTGCATAAATAAAATATGAATAGTGAACCAATTGTTTATATCCGTAAAAAGTTTGAATGGTTAAATGAGAAGTCTCAAAAGTTAAATTGAGAAGAAGTATACACTAATTAATTTTTGATTGAGCAGGCACATAATACATAAATCAAGAGTCAGTCTTATTAAAAACATGTTTTACACTAATAGATGTGTAAAACATGTTTTACATTAAGAGATTCTGTTTCACATTAAGTGATGAAAACAAATTTTACACTAAAACAAGTGTAAAACAAGTTTTTCTCTAAATATTCACATAAATCAATACGAGTCCCCAAAAAAAAAAAAAAAAAAGCCCTAAAAGTCTAAAACCAACCCAAAAATATAAACTGAAAATAGCAAACATATACTCCCTCCGTCTCAAAATAGATGTCGTTTTGGAGTGTTTCACACATATTAAAAAATGTTATTAATGCATGTAAAGAAGTCTCAAATACCCCTAAAGTAATTCAACTACCTAGTTAATTAAATAGTTAGGTAAGAGATAGTTCACTATCATTATTAAGGGTATAATTGGTATAGAGCAATAAAAAATCTTTAAAAATAGTGAAACGACAAGTATTTTGAGACAAAATTTTACTCTCAAAACGACATCTATTTTGAGACTGAGGGAGTAAAAAATTAAGCCTAAATAAACTACTCCCTCTGTCCCTAAATGAGTGTCCATTTTCAAGAAATCTTTGTCCCTAAATGAGTGACTTTTTTTCACATAACTTTCTCCCTAAACGTTTTTTTTCGAAAAAAAATTCACCGGTTTCTTTATACGTGCAAAACTAGAGGTTTGGAAAGGAGATTACAAGATTATATATGAATCGTTGTTACCAAATTGTTCAAAAAGTTGAGATTTTCAGTGTCTCTTAAAATGAAATTTGGACACTCATTTAGGGACAGAGGGAGTATAAAACTCTTCTAAACAAAAGAAAGGCCCAATGCAGTCCAGATACACAGCAAGCCCAAAGCCTATTAGCATAGGTGAACAAGAGCAGCTTATCAACGGCCTAGAATTTTATTCGTGTATGATGAATTGGGCTTAACCAGATTTTTGACCATACAAAACAAGCCCGTTTATGCTTATCGATTGTTGTATACCTCCTCATACTCATACTTCATACCCAATAATATACTCCAACATGTCATTTGTGGGGAAAAAAAAAAAAAAGGTACTCCCTCTGACACTAAAATGAGTGTCCATTTTCAAGAAATTTTTGTCCCAAAATGAGTATCTTTTTTTAACATAACTTTGTTCCTAAATGTTTTTTTTCGAATTTTTTTTCACCGGTCTGTTTATACGTACAAAACTAAATGTACTTACAAAACTAAATGTTTGGAAATAAAATTACAAAACACTATATCATAAATTTTGACCTATTTTTACTAAACCCTGGTTTCAACGCCGGTGTATTGTGTGATTATTTTTGTTGGCTAACGTAATTAATTACTCTTTCCGTCCCAGTTTAAGGTTGTTACTTTCCTTTTTAGTATGTCCCAGTTTAAGGTTCTTAGTTGCTTTATTCCTTAAATGGCAAACTATGAATAGTGTTTCGGACAATTTTGTCCTCATAAAGTTCATATATTACCAAAAAAACATCACTCACCCATCTACTTTTCACCCACTTGCTTTATGAATGTATAATTATATCCTTCACACACTACTATTGTTGACTCAAATTTGCCTTGGTTTCTTAATAAACGTGTAAAGTCAAACTAAGAACCTTAAACAGGGACGGAGGGAGTAATTGATTTGATTTATTCTATCCGTTCTAATAGATAGTAATATTAATCTACTTCATGAAACTTTGCCCATAGCTGTACTCTCTCTTCTTGGGAAAATTTATTTCATTTTGACTTTTTATTTTATGGTCAACAAAAATAAACTTTAAATTCACATTCGATGAATTTGGCGTAAACAAGGATTGAAAAGTTCATGTTTATTTCTTGTACACCTGTTTGCAAAGCATATTTCTTGTACACATGTTTGCAAACCATTGTCCTAATTGATTCAGTTATGTTCCATGTCTTCAAAATTATCACTCTTTAAATTCAGTAGTAACTGTCCCAAAAACATTACATTATAAATGCAAGTCCATGTTATACAAGAGTATCATTAATTATATTTTTTGTTTGCTTATTTATAGGCACATCCTAATCATGACAAGTATTTGAATAAGAAGATTGAAATGTATGATGATATGGCACTAGTTGTTGGGAAGGATATGGCTATAGGGGCTTTTGCAAAATCGTTCAGTGATATTGATTTGGAAGCTAGCATAGGGAATAATACCGCTCAAGAAATTGAAGATAATGAGTTTGAAGAGGTGACAAGACCAAAAGAAGTTTCAATATTTGGGCCATCAACAAAGTCGAGGTCTCATCATAAAAATGTCCCGAGAGGATGGGGACTCATCGTATGAATTAATAGCTGGACAGCTAGGAGAAGTCGCAAATGCGATAAAAAAGCTTTCTGATGATAAAGTCCAATTCACAGAAAATCTGTCCAAAGAGGTGATGAAATTGAAGGTTTTGATGAAGATTTTTTGGGCAGTGTGTTTGACCATTTGAATGCCAACAAGTCTTTAGCTCAAGGATTTATGGTTAAGAGTGCTAACCTTTGAAGGAAGTGGATCGAGAATTTCCTGAGTCAATGGTCAGAAGGCTAGTAGTCTTATGGTATATTGAGTCACATTTAAAATTATAATATTAGACTTCAGTTTTTTTTTTTTTGTTGTTGTTGTTGTTGTTGTTGTTGTTGTTGTTGTGTGTGTGACTAAACTATTGTATTAGACTTTTGTGGTATTTCTACCATTCTTTACTCAAATGAAGCATGGTTTTGTTTATTTAGGTTTGCACTCTCTCTTTCTCAAAATAATGTTCTTATTTTTTGTCATTACAATGAGGATTTTGAGCAATAATTTTAATTTAATCTTATTAATATAATTAAATTAACTTATTTTTTGTAATGATTTTATGTTTTGGGAGACATTTTCATGAAATTTACCAAATACCGGAAAATGTTTTCCGGAGCATTTTCATAAAATTTACCAAACAACTGAAAATGAATTTATTTTACTTTCTAGAAAACATTTTCCGTAAGTCCAACTACGTGAAACAAACGGAGCCTTAAATTTATATTGGTTTAAAGAGACTTGTCATTAAAATACGGTAATTTGTTAGATTCTTAATAAAATTAGGACTTATATGGTTTGAGTATAAAATATGAGTCATTTAACTTATGAAAAGTATGAGCGATTAAATAACATTTGAGTCCTAATCTTAATTAGAAATACTCATTACATAGTTAACTCTCTTAAGTTGGCTCAATAACAAAGATCAACTTAAATAACTAAATACTTTACTTGAGAATATCTCTTAATACTCAATAACAAAGATCAACTTAAACAACTAATGCCTTGTTTGTTTTTTGAATTCAGATCTGAAATGGGTTTGATTGTCTGAGCGAGTCAGACATTGAAGCATTAAGTGTGTTTGTTTTTCCCGATCTGAATCAGACGATAGCCACTTATTTACCTCTGAAGTGTTCAGACATAAAACCAAGACTTATTTGCGTCTGAATCAAATTTGGACAAAACTATCCCTACTGTAATCAAATTTGGACAAAACTATCCCTACTGTATTTCATAAATTCCAACACTACCCTTCTCATTTCTTCTCCCTCAACGTTCCTCTCTTCCTCCATAGATCCTGACCTCTCGCCACTACCATTCTGCATTCTCCATTCTCATCATCACAATCTTCATCTCAGATCCAACTTCCCCTCCCCATTTCGCTTCCCAGAATCCTGCAAACAAATGAGTTGATCGGACTCCGGATCTGGGTGTCGAAGAAACGACCCACCTAAACCCAAATCTGAGCGTCGACGGGGAAGACACGAACATTGCCACATTCTGCCACTCTCCCCTTCTACAAAAGCACTAGAGTGCGAGTGCTACCTCGTCTCCTTCAAGTTTCCAACAACTGGTAACATCATTGGTGGGTGTTTGTATGTCCATGTTTGAAATATAAGGAGATGTTTTAATTTGCAATTGGATGTTTGTAGAAAATTATGAAATGAACTGGTGAACTAGGCAGGAGAGAAAAAAAAGAAAGGAAGAGAGGCTTGTGCAAAGAACCCTAGATTTAATTGTGGTGAAATCGTTTTGAAGAGGAAACCTTAATTTGCTAGTTCTGTGATGATGGATATTTTGGGGGCATATGGTCAAACTTGTTTTCCAACATGGAGATAAAAAAAAAAAAAAAAAAAAAACTGGAGATAATGAATTTAATTTGTATGTACAGTGTATCTATAAAATTTATATGCTTGTTTCTATTACTAATGGGTACTATATATTCTCTCTGTCCCGTTCAAAATAGTATTTTTTTTAGCTTTTAATATACTTTAATTAATTAATTTGAATAAAAAATAATTATACCAATGTAAATCTAGAAATTGTTATTAGGAATATTATTAATCATGATACGATAACAATGCTTAAATTTTTATTAGAATCATTATGTTTCTTTAAAAGACTTGGTCAAAGTGTAGCCAAATTTATTAAAATCATATTTCAAGTGAAATGGAAGGTGTATAATTTTTTTTTTTGAAGGTTTGTGTTTCTATTTTTAAATCTGAGATTTGGTTTTTTTTATTCATTGATGTTTATATTAGTGATTTGATAAATATTTTTTTTGTTAAAATGCGACAATATTAATGACATTCAACACTTCTTATTAATTCTAACAATTATATAATATTTTAAAGGATAAAATGGTAAAACAGACTCATTCAGAAGATGAATTCAGATGGATAATCAAACAGCTTGACTAATTCAGAAATCAGACTTCAGACGCTGCCTCTTATCAATTCAGCCATTTTCAGATGTGAAATCAAATTTCAGGACTTAACACTTAAAAAAAAAAAAAAACCGCCACTTTAATACTTTACTTGAGAATATCTCTTAATATCCTAACTTTTATTAAGTATTCCCTCTGTAGCATAACAACTTGCCCTATTTTGCTCCGATAAAAAAACTAAAGAAAGTATATTTAATCAAAAGTAAGTGAAAAAAAAAATGTTCTGATTTAATGTAAGTGAGTAGGATGAATGAGGCAGGTAAATGATTCAAATAAATAAAATGAATGATGTGATTCTTCATTGTTGTGATTGTTGTGAATTGTCATAGTTTATGACCAAAATGAAAAGGAAATTACAACCTCCCCATATTCCTTAACCCTCATGTATATTGCCTTATGTGATTTTGAGTATTTATATAAGGTCAAACCTTACTTCTTGATTAAATTAAACAAAAAGAAAAGAAAATTATCAGCATCCTCTTCATGTATGTTGTCACTTAGCCACACATTTTTTGTTTCTAATATAATATTGTGGATGTCAACATATTGAGTTCGACACAAATTTACTTATTTTTATTGGGACAGAAAAATTATGTGAGGATCCCAAAGATGAATAATTGTCATTCATAAGATGAGGTTTGAGTTCTTTGATACTTTTAACCATATTTTATCATGAATATTTTTATGTATTTATATTTATTTAGCCAATTTCTTCATAATCGCTTTTTATTTTTGAGTTTCTTCTTAATTTTCTTCATTTTTTATTATAATATCTCTCTCCATTTTCATTGTTTCACAATCTCTTCATAGATGGGATCTTCAAAACAATTTATGTTAGATGATTCTAAATCATTTTAATACTCCCTCTGTCCCAGAATGATAGTCTCCCTATTTTCATGGGTTTTACGAAGGAACTTTGAGTAATAATTAAGGCTACTTTTAATTATTCTAATGAATTTTTTTTGAAATTGTTCTTGATACACCATTATAAATACTATTAATATAAATTTTTAGATTCACATTAACATAATTATAAGTAGCATTTATAACTGTTCAAAGTTCCCTCGTAGTAACAACGAAAAAAATGTGGACTATCTTTCTGGGACGGAGGGAGTACTACTTTGTTTTTTTTTTTTTTTTTTTGAAAGAAGGGAGTACTATTTTGTTATCGTTGTAATTCTTGCTTGTTTTTATGATTTTTGTCTTTCATTGTGTATAACAAAGTTTTGTTGTTAAGAAAATGACCACATTTTACTCAAAAAAAAATATATGACCACATTGGTTGACCGCTAGTTTCATGCGATATTCCGTGCACATGACAAATTGACAACATTATTCGTGTAATTTATCATACCAACTAGTAAATAATAAGATTGGAATAAAATAGTATAATATTAAATTTAATTTTCAGGATGAAATGATAATTACATTATCTTTGCCAACCAACCTCAACAAAAGGTGCTAATATGACGACATTGTACGGAAATTGTTTGTACAAACGTGCAATCTTCATAGACAGCGTCAAAAAAATGTTAACATCTTCTCTTTTGCATAACTGAAAGGACGGAAAAGAATCCCTATCGCGTCTTGGAATTGGGGTAAGAAGCGTAGAGAAGAGTCGAGATCTCCTGTACCACTTTTGTGTGTCACTCTATGTACCACTTCTAATCTTACCGTTCACATGTTTGCATAATATTACAATAATACCACTCTTAACAATTCTGAACCATTAGATCACTTGTGGCACATGAAGGGACACACACACAAAGTGGTATAGAGGATTTGGACTCTGTAGAGAAAGTCTCAAGTGAGAGTATGGGCTGGATTGATTTAATTGTTAAGATGTAGAGTCAAAATTAAAAAAGGAAGAAGGAATTAGATTAAAGTCATTAAAGATTTCATGGATTCCTTGTTTCACTACGTTTAAATTTAGTTTTTCTTGTGATTTCTTGTTTAAGTAGGTTTAGGAAATTTAATTATTCCGAATTTCGTACTTTGTTTAGGTTTCTGACTCACATGCCTATAGAAATCAATTGATGGCCATAAACATTGTGTGACAAAAAAATAGTCAAAGAGAATCAGTTAAAGCACCAAGAGCCTAAATCAGAAAACAGTGGTAGGATTTTGAGGTGTCTTTCGGGGCATTCCATAGATATACATCTAAGGAAAGTAAATCACGATCCCAATATACTCTCTCTATCCCTGAATGAATGTCCAAATTTCATTTTAAGAGACACTATGAAAATCTCTACTTATGCAATTTAGTGGCAAAGATTTATATATATTTTTGTAATTGTATTTTTAAACATTTAGTTTTGCAAGTATAAAGAGATTAGAGAAAAACAACAGGAAAAAACACTTAGGGAGAAAGTTTTTTTTTTTTTTATTTAAAAAAGAAAATTCATTTTGTGACAATTTTTTTAAAAAAGTAGACATTCAATTTTTAGGGACAGACAAGTACATAATATCACAGTATAGGGATGGTATATTCTAACATTTACCACTACAAGAAAAATGGGACTCATTGGTGTTTTTTTGAGCTAGCGATATTATCCTAAAGTCATCTTGTGAGACTAATTAGCATTTTAAGATGTTATAATGACATTTTACAATGTCAATAAATCAAAATCTTTTGGTGCTACTATTTTTTTAAATGACTGTATTTGCGTATAATGAGGCAATTTTAACATAATATCACTTATACCAAGATTAATAGTGATGATTTTTCGTATAGTGAACGAATGAGATGCACGTGTGTGAAAATATCATGTAAAAATATCGAATATAATTCGACCATAAGTTCATGTTAGTAAGTAAACCATAACCAGAGAGATAAAGTTGGGTTCAAGAATATAGGCACGAAAGAGAGTTGAGAAACTAGGGAAGTAACATGTTACCATTATTGAGATGAGACAGTCTCATATACGCGACGGGTCTTGATGACAGAGGAAACGGGTTTGACCTGCCCTGCCAATAAAAAGCATATTATTTAGTCTCTTAACGAAACCCGTCTCATATATATATGAGACCCTCTCACACAAGTTTCTACATTATTAATATTACCCTCAGTGAATATGTACCAATTATTATATGCTTATCTAATGGCATCTATTATTTGAGAGATTGAGTACGTACAATATATAAATTGAATATATTCAGTCAATTGCGTGTGATTACATACTAAAGTGACTAATGATAAAATTGGGTGGTAATTGGATTACTTGTGAATAATCCCTCATATCATATCCATTAATGAAAATACAGTATCGAATTCACTCCTATTACTTGTGTTTTTTTACATAGTACTACTCAATAAAAAATAATTACTCCCTTCATGCTCAAACAAATATTCAAAAATACTCTATCTATTGTGCATTACTTTATTCACTCTCATTCCGTCTTAAATGTTCAAAAATAGAAAGGGCTTTTTCATCAGGGTGCGAAGGTTTGGAACCCTATCCAAAGGGCCTTTCCTTTCAAATGACAACTACCTCTGCGAGGGCCTTGCACGAAAGCAAACTGCCTCCCGCCCGAAGTTGGCTCAACTAGTAACCAATGGCGAAAACTCAAAAATCCATGGTTTCCCGGTAGAACCCTATTTCGCCCAAGTTGTTTAGGAACCATCACAAGTCGAAATCTGCGTCCGTAGTATGGTTCGTTCTCAAAGTCACCGAATCAGGAAAAAAAAATATATATTTATTTTAAAAAGAATGGTTATTAATTACGTCAAATTAATTTGATATTACACAAAAGCTTTGGAAACTCATACCAAATATTTTTCTAATTAATTGTAAATCATCATACTTTTAATTTGACCCAAATGTGATAGTAATTGTCGCGACCCCGAACCCCGCGGGCCCGAGATCGCGAGCTGGACGTCGACTTAAAACCAAAATTGTGAAATACCGAAGTTAAAAATTCCATTTGATACCAAAAGGTGATGATCCAAAGTTTTACAAATCCAAGTTTGATAATAACCAAATACAACTATCATAAACTTCCACAAGTTTATGCCCAACAGAAGATAAATGTACAATTCTTAATGACGTCATTGTTTGGTACAACTATCCCAAAAAGGTTACACATTTATATAATGTAAACCAACCTATAACAACTTTCCCCAAAAGAATGTATCCACACTCGACGTCCTCTTTCTCGTGATCAGCGAGACTAATCCTTAGCACCTGGGGGGGTTAAGGAAAAACAAAGATAAAAGAAAGGGGGTGAGATAAATCTCAATAAGTTACTAATGCAACTACATGACATGCTATGATGCATTAATCCATAATAAATCACAGATAGCACATAGCAGTTATCACATAACAGATAGCAGCGGAAATAAACACATAACAAAGGATATTAGCCAAGGTTTCCAAACCGATACATCCAAATAAAGGATCGCTGCGCAGCTTCAATAATCAACAAATCACATCTTCATAATAGCATGAAAGCCGAAGAGAAAACCCCCCGGTACCGGAACCAATAACCAAATGAAGTGTCACAAGGGACGGGAGAAATGCCACAAAGTCATGCTTCAAGTAAAGCTAAAATGCACACAAAGGAGCTAGCTCTTCTCACATCCAAGGCCAATCTGGGGGAGGGTAATAATGGGGCAAAACAATGGTCAACATCACAATGGACTTGGCTGTGCCATCATAATGTTTCGCATCGCCCAAACACACACAAAATACCAGCTGGACTTTCAAGTAAAGGCTAAGTAATAAAATACTAGCACAATAAATAACCATTGATTCCAAAGTAGGGAATCATGCCAAATAATCACCAAGAAGATGAAATGAACCAATAATGCACAATAAAGGTGTTCCAATACTTCCAAAGTAAGAATACTCAATTACTATAACACATTCAATCACAAAGGATCCAATTCAATTCTAGGCATCCAACTACAACTACTCACTCATCTCTAAGAGCTCAAGGAGAGCTTTAAAACGATAGTTTATACACCTAAATCGGAGTTCGGACGAGAGATTTATGACTTTCGGAAGATAGCACGAAAACAAATCAATTTGGAACAGGGGAGGGAGGGGTGCGCGCGCTTCATAGGGAAGAGGGCGCGCGCTTCATATGATCAGAAGGACATGCTAGAATTCAAGGGATGAGGGTGCGCGCGCTTCAACAAAAAGGGGGCGCACGCCTCCTTGTATCAGAAGGAAAATCAACATTGGAGGAGGAGAGGGTGCGCGCGCCTCCTATGGGAGGGTGCGCGCGCCTCCTAGAAACAGAAGGTCTTTGTTCAAGAGGGGCATAAGGGTGCGCGCGCCTCCTATGGGAGGGTGCGCGCGCCTCCTTGCCCGGAAAGGCAAATTCCGGTCAAAATCTGGGTTTCTACCATTTTTCTTACCCATTTCATATAACAATCAAAATCAAACATAATCAACCTTCCACCAAGCATAAAGATGAACCCAAAACAACTTATAACTAGAATGGGGACTCAAATAATACCATTTATCAACCAAGATTAAGATTCAAACCCAACATTCCTAAAATCACCATTTTTGACCAAAACTCAAAATAAATTCCAAATAAATTCCAAACTCAACCAAACTTCAAATATAACACATCAAGCATAATATAAACATGATATGAACACTTTAGCATAAAAATGGGGGAAAAGCAACTTACCCGGATTTTCTCAAAGTTGCCGGAACTCGAATATTTTTGGCTTCCTACGATCCTATCGACGATCTAAACAAGATTCATGTTTTAAGAAATGAGAGATTATGAGAGGAAGATGCAGAAAATGAAGAGAGAAGGAAGAGAGAAAACTTACCCACAAATGGAGAGAGAGAGAGTTGTGCTGGGAGATGGAGTGGAGTGTGAGAGAGGGTGATAGGGTGAGGGAGGTGAGAGAGGTGAGGGAGGGAGTAGGGAGAAGATGATGAATTATTTGAAATGTTGCACTAAGGCCCCTCCCCCTAATACTACCCTTTTAAATAAACTCCCCACTAACAAATAAGACTCAACACTTCTACACTAGCACAAATGACCCAAATGAACTGCTAGGCATAATTATTATGAAACATAAAATGCACACATAATATTTAAACAAATAATAATTTAAATAAATAAATAATAATTATTTATTACTAATAAAATAGAGCCTAGATTTCGGGTCGTGACATTCACTCCCCCTTAAAGAAAATTCGACCCGAATTTTAACGAGACTTACCCGAATTAAAAAGCCACGGATATTTCCTCTCGATCTCAACTCGGAGCTCCCACGTCGATTCCTCAACATTGTGATTCCTCCAAAGAACTCGAACCAACGCAATGCTTTTGTTTCTCAATTCTTGGACTTTAGAATCTAAGATCCGAACCGGTCGTTCCTCATAAGTCATATCGGGCTCAATATCCTCCGGTATCCTCGGTAACACGTGAGATGGATCATGAACATACTTCCGAAGCATAGAAACGTGAAAAACATTATGTAACCGGTCCAAAGATGGCGGTAATGCAAGACGATACGCTAGAAGTCCAACCTTTCCCAAAATCTCGAACGGACCAATAAACCTCGGAGCCAATTTGCCTTTCTTCCCAAACCTTCGGATACCCACCTTCGGAGACACCTTCAAGAACACAAAATCACCGGTCTGAAAACTAAGATCTCGCCTTCGGTTATCTGCATAGCTCTTATGTCGACTCTGGGCTGTTTTCAATCGATCCCGGATAACTCTTAACTTTCTCAACCGAATCCTGAAGCAAATCAATACCCACGATCTTCGCTTCACCGACCTCATCCCAACATATAGGTGATCTACATTTCCTCTCATACAAAGCCTCATACGGTGCCATCTCGATACTAGCCTGATAACTGTTGTTGTAAGAGAATTCCACTAACGATAGGTGCGAATCCCAAGAATCGGAGAAGTCTATCGAACAAGCTCGCAACATATCCTCCAAAATCTGAATAGTCCTCTCGGATTGACCGTCGGTCTGAGGGTGAAAAGCTGTGCTGAATCGCAAATCTGTACCCAAAGCTTCCTGAAACGCCTTCCAGAATCTAGAAGTAAACCTCGGGTCTCGATCTGACACAATGCTAACCGGAACCCCATGCAATCTAACGATCTCATCGATATAAAGGGTCGCAAGCTTCTCCATCGAATATCTGATATCAATAGGTAAGAAATGGGTAATCTTGGTCAATCTATCCACAATCACCCAAACACTGTCATACTTCTTACGGGTACGAGGTAGTCCCGTAATGAAATCCATGGTCACATGCTCCCATTTCCACTCGGGAATCTCTAACGGCTGAAGTATTCCCGCTGGTCTCTGATGCTCGGCTTTGACCTGCTGACAAGTTAGACACTTCGAAACATACTCCGCTATCTCCCTTTTCATATTAATCCACCAAAATTGTTGCTTCAAATCCTAATACATCTTCGTACTACCCGGATGAATAGTATACCTCGATTTGTGACCCTCATCTAAAACTTGCCTCTTTATTCCACCAACATCGGGTACGCACAAACGACCACGGAAAGTCAACACTCCATTTGAACTCATAGAAAAATCCTCGAAGTTCTTTTCCTTCAATTTACCCATTATCTTCACCAACTCGGGATCTTCTTTCTGCGCTTCCTTTATCCTCTGAATTTGGGTCGGAGATACCCTAATATTCGCAAAAATAGCCCCATGTCTCGATTTGAACTCATATAAACATGATATGAACACTTTAGCATAAAAATAGGGGAAAAGCAACTTACCCAGATTTTCTCAAAGTTGCCGGAACTCGAATATTTTTGGCTTCCTACGATCCTATCGACGATCTAAACAAGATTCATGTTTTAAGAAATGAGAGATTATGAGAGGAAGATGCAGAAAATGAAAAGAGAAGGAAGAGAGAAAACTTACCCACAAATGGAGAGAGAGAGAGAGAGAGAGTTGTGCTGGGAGATGGAGTGGAGTGTGAGAGAGGGTGATAGGGTGAGGGAGGTGAGGGAGGGAGTAGGGAGAAGATGATGAATTATTTGAAATGTTACACTAAGGCCCCTCCCCCTAATACTACCCTTTCAAATAAACTCCCCACTAACAAATAAGACTCAATACTTCTACACTAGCACAAATGACCCAAATGAACTGCTAGGCATAATTATTATGAAACATAAAATGCACACATAATATTTAAACAAATAATAATTTAAATAAATAAATAAGCAAATAAATAAATAATAATTATTTATTACTAATAAAATAGAGCCTAGATTTCGGGTCGTGACAGTAATTATTTTGGATAGATTTTTAAGTTAAGAAAAACTATCGAAACAATCTATTCCTACCAACCAAAATGAATACCTACTTTTTATTTTGAAAGTTATGTCCATAATTTTTTTTTAAAGAAACTTTATTCTTAAATGACTTTTTATCAGTGTTTTTTCTCTTCCAAAGTTCGTTATATACTTTTTTTTTAAGAAAATTTTATCTCAAAAACATAGTCTCATTTTTGAAATTAAAATTTAACATTATTAAGTTTTTTAAATTTATAATATAATTTAAAACATTTAAATTATTTAAAAAATTAAACGGGACTATATTTTGAGTCGGATGTAATACATGTTACTAGTACTAAATTTCTTCAAACATACTCCATCTGTCTCAGTATATAGACAAATTCTTAGGTACATCCGGTGTACCATGTGCGACGGGCATTGCCCATGGACCAGCCCGACCGCCCCGCCAGCCAGCCATTCTTCCACTCCCAGCGCGACACGTGTCAATTTAAAAAAAAACCCTTCAATAACTTTAAAATGCTATATCTTGAGATTTATAACTCAGAAAAATAAAATAAAAATACCGTTGTGTTCGTCTCGTCGAGACGAAGAAAACTACATAGGTCATGATATGGTTTGATTTTTTTTAAAAAAAAATACTTTTTAAGACACAAAAAAAATTGATCTGCTTGTCAGCTCAAATGTAACACTCTGTTCTGATAAAAGTAACACTTTCATCTTCAAAAAGTAACACTTTTCTACTGTTAAATATAACAGCAGTTTTTTATATAAAAAAAAAATGGGTTTGCATTTCAATTGTTACTTTCTCAATAAAAAATTGTTACATTTCATATATAATGTTACATTTAAGAATGTAAAATGTTACAATTCAGAAAAAAAAATGTTACATTTTTTTTTATAAAATGTAACATTAGTTTAGTTGTCAATCATATGTTAATGTTGGGGGAAAAAAGTGTTACATTTGAAAAAAATAGTGTTACATTCATTTATAAAAAGTGTGACATTAGTTTAGTTGTCAATCTTTATGTTATTTTTAATGTATTGCACCAAAATAGTGGTACATTTTGGAACAAAAAGTGTTACATTTTGAAAAACAAAAGTGTTACATTTCGTTATACTAAGTGTTACTTTTGTTGAAGGAAAAAAAGTTAGGGTGCAAAAAAAAAAAAAAAAAAAAAATTATCGGCTCGGCTCGGCGGCTTGGCTGGGCGGCTCCGTTGTACGCCGTACAACGGATGTACAGGAAACTACCTCCAGTATATATGTCCACATTTTCTTTTTAGTGTGCCCCAAGTATTTGTTCACTTCCTAAAATTGCAAAGAATCTTTACTATTCCGTCCACTCATTCTCTCTCCTACTTTACTTTTATACTCACAACATTAATCAACTTACTGTTCCTCTCACTCATTCTCTCTCTACTTTTCATACTCATAACACTTACATTATTTCCACCACTTTTTAATCTCCGTGCAAATGAAAAGGTGTATGTATACTCTGGGACTGAGGGAGTGGCGTATTTAGCATGTCATTGACACTTAAAATGGAGAGTATAGGGACTAGTTGTACAGCTATTCCTAATTCCTAAATTTTTTTATTTTTTATTTTTTTGGGAAAATTTTGGGAAAATCGCGTTTTACACGCGTCTTAGTGTAAAACGTGTTTTCTATATGCGGAGTGACATTTTTTGTAAATAAACGGAACCTTACTAAAAGACGCGGTGGCATTTTTTGCAAATAACTGGAACTTACGAAAACTCACCAAGCACTTTTTTACACTGTAGGAGGCATTTTGCAATACTAAAGGAGACACTTTTTAATACTAAGGCAGACACGTGTTTTAGAACTTAGAAAAATTCGCTTGGCACTTACAAAAACTCACCAGACACTTTTTTACACTGTATGTGGCATTTTGCGATACTACATGAGACACTTATTAATACTAGGGCAGACACTTGTTTTGAAAATTTTAAAAACCCACCAAACACTTGTTGACAATGTAAGAGACATTTTTCAATATTCCAAGTGGCGCTTTGTTATAGTAAGACAAGCAGTCTTAAAACTACCACTAAAAGTGCATTTTTGAATGTATAAAAGTGCCTGCTTGAATAGAGGAGGTCTCATGTGCGGCGGTTGCACCGTGCGACGCCTTCCTCTTTTTTTCTTTTCTTTTTTTTTTTCTGCTGAGATTTTTTTTCCACCCCCAACCTTTTTTTCCTCCCAACAAAAGCAACACTTATTATAACGAAATGTAACACTTTTTTCTTTTCAAATGTAACACTTTTTTTTCTTTCAAAATGTACCACAATTTTGCGGCAATAGATTAAAGATAACATGAAGATTGACAACTAAACCAATGTCACACTTTTTATAAAGGAATGTAACACTATTTTTTTCAAATGTAACACGATTTTTTCAAATGTAACATTTTTTTTTAAATGTACCACAATTCTGCTGCAATAGATTAAGATAACATAAAGATTGACAACTAAAACTAATGTCACACTTTTTATAAAAGAATGTAACACTCTTTTTTTCAAATGTAACACTCTTTTTTTTCAAAATTAACATAAGATTAACAAACTAAATTAATGTTACATTTTATAAAAAATGAATGTAATATTTTTTTCCTCAATTGTAACAGATTATATTCTTAAATGTAACATTATATCTGAAAATGTAACAATTTTTTATTGAGAAAGAACAATTGAAATGCAAACCCGATTATATATATGAATTTTTACTCTTTTTTTAAAGAAGAAAAGTAACATTTACTAAATAAAAATGTTACCTTCATCTATATAGAAAATTATAATTATATATTCACTTTGTTACACTTCAAATGTTACTTTTTCTAACCACAAAAACTATTAAACAATTTAAATTTTCTTGTAAAATTGCTGTTACATTTGACTGTAAAAAGTGTTACTTTTTTAATATGAAACTATTACTTTTATCAGAATAGAGTGTTACATCTCAGCTGACAAAGCAACTCAAACTTTTTGTGTGTAAAAAAATATGTTTTTTTTTTAAAAAAAAAAAAATCAAACAATATCATGACCTATGTAGTTTTATTCATCTCGTCGAGATGAACACAACGGTATTTTTAATTTTTTTTTCTGAGTTATTAATATTAAGATATAGCATTTTAAAGTTAATGGGGGTTTTTTAACTTGCCACGTGTCGCGCTGGGAGTGGAGGAGTGCTGGCGGGTGGGTAGAAGAGGCGGGTTTGACCCGCGGGTCATGCCCGTTGTACACAAGACTTTGTCGCTTGAATATTAATAAGTGTAATATTACAATAGACAATTTGTAATATTAGAAAAGACACATGATTATATTAGAGAAAGCAATTGGAAAATTCCTTAGCTTAGTGTAAAACCCGTTTTTCAAAAGACCGATTTTTTTATTTTTTATTTTTGCTGAAAGGACTAAATGAAAATTTATAGACAATTTTTTTTAAAAAAATAAAATAAAAAAGCTAACCAATATCAGTGTTGACACTGACTTTCAAAACTGTATTTACAAAAAGTCGCGGCCTGTTCTTTTGTTGCACCCATCGTAACCTTTCTTCCATTTGCGTCAAGCAATGTCGACATTTTTCTCTCTCTTTCTTTTTCTCTCTCACACACACACATATTGCCGCTTCCAAGTCAATCAATCTTATTCATTCATGAGCACTTCCAAACATTTCACATTTATATAAAGATTCTCACTTTTCTCATGTTTTTTTACATCAAACCCTCACTTTTCTCCCCTTCTTAATCCCAATGTCATCAATTCTCCAGGTACACCTCTCTCTCTCTCTCTCTCTCTATCTGGTTCGCTTTCTTCTCTGTTTCTTGGATTTCTGCTCTGTTTTCTTGTTTTTTTTCGACATGTAAGCTGTTTTTATTTTTTTCTCAGGAGGTGTTGCCGTTGATTTTGATTCCGGAAACTGGAAATAAGAGTTGGAACTTTACAGGTTAGTTTGCGAAACCCATGTTTTAATTTTGCAGTTTTCTTGCGAAATTGGGAATTTCAAAGTCAATATTGAATTGGGTTTTGTTTGATTTTACAGTAATGGAAGTTGGATTAGTTGATATTGATTTTGTTGTTGTTACTGTTTGGTTTGTGAATTGTTATGAATTTTCATGTATTAGGAGTTTTTTTTTTTTTATTGAGTTTGGTCTTGATGATGTTTCTAGTTTTCTTGTTCCATTTTTAGTGAATTAGTTGCATGTTCCATTTGTTTATGCATTTTGCCTTTCAATTGTCAGTACTTTTGAAATGTGATTTTTACAAAATATATTCCTCCGTCCCGAAAAGATAGTCCCTTTTTTTCTATTGTTCATGGGAGCATGGGATCAGTCTTGATTCTAGTATCACTATTGAAAAGTCAAACTCTTTAGGCAACCTGGAGACCACATTCTATGCTTGCTATTCCATTCAAATCTGTTTCATTTTTAACATTTTACACTTGTTCGTACTTTTAGTTACTATTAATCTAGTCTCTTTTGATTTTCTTCTCTCTCACTCTTTGTTTTTCACAGTAGCCGAGCTAAATTTCCGTAAGCAACTTTGCTAAAATCATTTCATAAATTGCATAATTTGTACTATTTGATAACATTGTTGATTCTAAAACTGGGATTCTTTTATTGGCATTAACTTTGTTGTTTGAATAATTCAATTTTCAATGGTGTAAATTATGGCCATAATTTGGTTTGCGTTATCTAATGATCTCTGAATGGGATTCTGAAATATTTTCTTTTGGTTTATGTCCAAAAAGGTTCCCTTTTTTCATATCTTTCTGAATCCATGTCGACCAACACTTGTGGGGGTGATGGTGTAGAAGGGTGCATAGATGAGAAGATGGCTCTCATTCTAAAGATAGCTGCTGTAGCCTCTATCCTAATCGCCGGAATAATGGGAGTTGCAATCCCATTAGTTGGAAAAAAACGTCGCTTTTTAGGGACGGACTCCAACCTCTTTGTTGTTGCCAAGGCCTTTGCAGCCGGGGTCATCCTAGCCACAGGTTTTGTCCACATATTACCAGATGCCACGTCAGCTTTAACCGACCCTTGTTTACCAAAATACCCCTGGTCCAAGTTTCCGTTTTCTGGGTTTATTGCAATGATGGCTGCACTAGCTACATTGCTTGCTGACTTTTTGGGGACTCAATACTATGAGAAGAAACAAGAAAAGGAGAATCAAGAAAAACGGAATCGAGTTGTTCTAGTTGAATCAGGGGACGGTGTTTTGGATTCTGGAATAGTTTCGGAAGTGGAGGTGAAGGAGGGTAAGGGGAAGATTTTCCGGGATGAGGAGGGAGGAGGAATTCACATTGTGGGGATGTATGCACATGCAGCCCATCATAACCATAGCCATCCGCATGGGCAAGGATCGAATGATGGACAAGCGATCCAGCATTCGCATGGGCATTCTCACTCCCACTCACACGGGATCAACGAGGGGAATGAGGAGAGTAGCATGAGACATGTCGTTGTTTCACAGGTAACTTTGTTGACTTGTTTTGTTATTGCTGATTAACAGTGGGTGATCCAGGACGTTTTTTAAGGTGCAAAAATTACACTATAAATTTTTTAAAGCAAATTTAAAAAAAAAAAAAAAACCTTCTTGTGGGACTCAATTCTAGTCACAAGCTTAAAAACGAGATGAGATCACCTGCATATATCAGTTTTGTGTATCACAAGTAATCCAACGATTATGAGTTATTAGGGCTGATATCATCATGGGTCATTATTGAAGCATAACCACTGGATCACCTGTGGTACACAATGCAGTACACCAAAGTGATACAAGTGATCTCAGCTCCTTAATTAAAAACCTAGCACTTCGACAGTTAAACTTGACAAACTATTTGAGTTAGTCGGTGCAATTGCACCCATATATCTAGCCCTAGGTCTACCATTGCTTATTAGTGACCTTTGAACTGCTCCAATGGACACACTTTTGAGTTACGTCATTGGAATGATTCTATACTAAGCCTGTTTTTACATTGGAAATATTCTTTGGCCGACTAAAGTAGATTTTTTGGTATAAATGTCTATGTATCTAACTTAAAATCTTTCAGAGTCTATTGTGCTCATATCTTTGAAATTATTTGGTATAAACTTCTTCGATACATATTGAATTAGATATTGAGGGGCGGGGGAGAGAATTCTTCTCTTTTTAAAAGTTTGTATTCTTTGCTCTACGGTAGAGACTTTTTGATGTTTGACTTGCAATCAACCATATCCGAAAAACTCTTTAACATAGAGAAAAGATCATGTATGATTCTTTTCTGTTCAACAACAAATAATATAATTCTAACCTAAGCTTGCTTTAGTATAATAACTAGGCTTATTACTTTTAGGGCATCCTAGCCACTCTTTCCAATTTTCGTTTACTAACATTTAGGGGGTCTTAATCCCATAAGGTGATAACGGAAAAGAGGAAAAGGAGGTAGATGCATCCGTTCTCCCGTTAGATTTCCTCAACTTACCATTGAGACACAGTTTCAATAATATAAATTAATATTCCCTCCGTTCCAGCTCACTTGAGACATATTTCCATTTTAATATGCCCCACCTCACTTGAGACCACCCCAAAATAGCCAACTTTTAATAAGTTTATATTGAATCTTTCCCACCACTCATTCTCTCTCTTCATTTTTCAGCACTCAATTTATTCAACCAACACTACTATTTACTCCACTCATTCTCTCTCTTCATTTTCTACCACAATTTTTCCTTATTTTATTCTTTTTCCTTAGTTATTGTGCCCACCTCTTAAGTGAGGTGGGATGGAGGGAGTATTCTACTCTCTTTTTTTCAAGATCAGTTTTTTTTTTTTTTTTTTTTTTTTTTTTGCTGGGGATGAATTGTATACAGTGGCAAAGCCACCTAGGCTAATGAGGGTTACCCCTTTTATTTTCTGAGTTGTGTCATTTTTAGTTGTTTCAAGTTAAGAAAACTAACATTTTTGACACTACATCATAATTTCGACCCCCTTCCACTAAATTTCTGGCTTTGCTACTGATTGTATACATAATATGAATTCGTCAATCTTGCTATTACTTGTAGGTCTTGGAACTTGGAATCGTATCACACTCCCTCATAATCGGTATCTCACTAGGAGTGTCCCAAAGTCCATGTACTATAAGACCCTTAATCGGTGCCTTATCATTCCACCAATTTTTTGAAGGATTTGCACTCGGAGGATGCATTTCTCAGGCCAAATTTCAAGCTCTCAAGTCAACTATAATGGCTTGTTGTTTCGCAATAACAACTCCATTGGGGATTGTTATAGGCACGGGTATATCTTCCATTTATAACCCTAATAGCCCGAGAGCACTTGTTATTGAAGGGATCTTTGACTCGATTTCTGCTGGGATTTTGGTTTATATGGCTTTGGTTGACTTGATTGCGGCTGATTTCTTGAGTAAGAGAATGAGTTGTAATGTTAGACTTCAAGTTGTGTCGTATTTTGCTCTGTTTTTAGGGGCAGGGTTGATGTCAAGTCTCGCAATCTGGGCTTGATGCTGCATGTAAATTTGTGAATTTATTTTTGTTTCCAAGAAAAGATGCAACAAGTGGTTGCATGGCTCTGTATTTAGAGCATTGAAAATGCAGAAATTTGATTTTTTTGTGCATTTATTATATTTTGATTTTCCTCCATATATAGCATCCTCAGTTGAAACATTATGTTGACACCCAATTTTGTTCCCCCCCTCCCCCCTTTTTTTTTTTTTTTTTTGTGTGTGTGTGGGTGTGTGGGTGTGTGGGGTGTGGGGTGTGGGGTGTGGGGAATTCAAGAAAGATTACATTATTTTTCCATTATGACGTACGTAGTTTTCATGCAATGTGAATAAGGGGTCCGGAACCGCTACAACGGAATTAAATTTGGTCCACCCGTTCAACGATGTGAAAACGACACAACGTTTGTAAAACATTTTCTACACAATGTATAACATTCACTACCCAACAACGTAAAGAAATAAAATTTAATGGGTTAGCTCCCGTCTTAGCTCCACGTTACAAAACGTTAATATTTTTTTTTTGTACATTTTAACAGTGACGTTTTACATTGTGTACCAAACATTTTAGAAACGTTGTTGTGTGATTTTTACATCGTTGGACGGGTGGACCTAACTCTTCGTTGTAGCAGTTAGAAATCCGTGAATAAGTATTTAAAAAGAGGAAGTCTTGTGTGAGACGGTCTCACACGCAAGACGGATCTCGACGAGAGAGGAAATGTGTTTGCCCGGTCCCGCCTATACGGGGCAAAGCATATACTCTCTTAACGAAACACGTCTCACACAAGTTTTTTATCATCTAAAAATGCCAAATTAAATGATTATCTCACTTGCACTTAGAGGAGGCAGATTTTTTGGGTTTGGTCATGCGGGAAACTGGGTGAATGTGTCCCTAGATTCTGCAAATATAGTAACGGTTTTGGGTTTGGTCATGCGGGATAAATTGGGCAGGTTTATAAGTGGCTGTTTGCAAGGTATGACTGGTAACTTTCTGGTGCCGGAAGGGGAGGCTATGGGGGTGTTGTCTATCATGGGTAAAATCCTCAGGAAGGTCAAAGGTGGTGATAGAAACGGATAGCTCGATGGTCTACAACGCTATTTCTACGGCAGAAGAGGATCATATGGAGTTTGGAAGTTTGATTCATGAGTGCCGTTTGTTATTGTCCGAATTGTCTGATGTTAAAATATCTCTTGTCATGCGTAATGCGAATACGCTAGCAGACTATTTAGCTAGACGTGCTTGTGAATTCACAGGCCTTGTAATCTGAGATGAGCTACCGTCGTATGTGGATAGCCATCCCTTAACTCTTAAGATTCTGTCTATTCTAGTAATAAAACTTCTTCTTTCAAAAAAAAAAAAAGTAATTTGAACATGTTTTAGGCCCAAACGCATTACCTTGCCTATGTATACAAGTAGGCCTATATTGAGACCTCAATATGAAATGGGAAGATCAAGTATAAAACATTTTATCCACCACTCATATTGAGTTCTGGCCCCGTATGAGTTCATATACCTTTGTTTAGACTTTGCTTCATTCACTAGTATGTTTTGTTTATAAATACTTTCACATTTCACAAATGGGGAAATTAGTTATTCCTTTATTTAAAAGAAAAATCTTGTTTTCAATTTTTTTTTTTAATTTTAGTTAAAATATTTACAAGTAGAAAAAAAAAAGACTTTTTGTAATTTAAGGATAAACTAGTTTCCCCCAAAACCTACTCGTATACCTTAATTTTTTGAGATAACAAGAAATGACAAATGAAAAAATTATTTTAGGACAAAAAAGAGTATAATTATTCAAAAAAATAAAAAATACTCCCTCTTAATTACCTGTTAGCAAATCAGACCTAATAAAATTGCAGATAATAACGAACTCAAATCGACAAAAACAAGAACACAGATTTAACGTGGTTCACCAACAACCTATTAGCTACATCCACGACAAAAACAATTACAGAAGATGATCACACTAATCAACTTTGCACGAATTTTGATCACAAAATTCCTAACTATGCAAACCCTAGATCAAGAATTATTGATCTCCCTCTTACTTTCAATATTATGGAGGCTACTAGTTTTCACTAACATTTATACTGCTAGAGACCTAACCTTGAAGACATAATGAGTATGGAATATCCAATCCCTAAGGACTCCTCTTCATTCCACGTGTTTCTGCATTCTGCGCTAGATCTACCGTTGGGCACGAGTCGTTCTCTGACCCTTTAATCGTGCCAAAGACTCGTTCTCAGCCCTTCATTCATGCAGACTCTTCTGGGCACGACTCATTTCTGTTAAGCACGAGTCGTTCTCCGGCTGTACTCTTTCTTGCTCTGACTTATCTTTCAAAGTCATATTTCTAACATTACCTTTAAGGAACATTCTAAAAAAGTATTTCATCGTAAATTAAATAGTAAAGATATATAAATATTTGGGTTAATGACAAATTAGGGCCTGAACTCCAGGGGTGCGTCTAAACGGGGTCTGGGTTTTTTTCCCCGCTAGATCAGGGCTCAATATCTAAATTTTTCGCCAGTTAAGGGCTTTTTGACGGAAATCGTTATAAAATTCAGTTAATTGCCATGTGCATGGCACGTGATCATAAATCTGGATGAAATTGAAATGAAAAATTGTCAAAAAGGGTCAAACTGCAAATTTTAAAATTTGAAAGGTTAAATCCAAAACAAAACCCAATTTCATAAACCCTAAAAAATATCCCCCCCTTCATTTCTCCTCATACCCAACAACATCTTTTCTCCTCCTCCCATCTTCAACCTCCCGCCCCCACCCCTCCTACCGGCTCCCTGCCACCCCTCCCACCGTCTCCTTTCATCTATACACCACCCTTCCCCTTCCAAGCACTCCTTCCCACTTCTTCTTCCCCATCACTTTCGTCGCCGCTCACATCGCCGTCTCCGTCACCGGCTCACATCACCGTCTCCGTCGCCGGCTTCAACTTTCGGTAAGTATCTTTCTCTCGTCTCTCTCCCCCCCCCTCTCTCTCTCCCTCTCTCTCTCTCTCTCACGTTCGGATTCCTGATTCTTTAAATTTTGATTTTTGATTTCTGATTTGCTTGTGTGTTGTATTTGTGTGTATAATCCATTCTACCCAACAACTCCCTTTATTGATTTGTGAAGTTTTGATTTTTGTTTTTTGAAGTTTTGATTTTTGATTTTTGATTTGATTTTGTTTACTTTTTGTTTATTTTAATTTGTACTGATTTTAGAATTATTGTTGTTGGTAGTGGTAGCAGGGATGATAGTGGTAGGCAGTGGCGGTTTTTGACCGGTGTTTGGCATGGCTCTGGGTGGTGGCGGTGCGGTGGTGGCGGTCTGGTGGTGGAGGTGCAGTGTTGGTGTGGTGGTCCGGTGGTAGTGATGGTGGGCTGGTGGTGGTGGTGGAGAGAATGGTGATGATAATTTGGTTGAAATGTAAAATTTGAATTTTGAATTTTATTAACAAATTTGACTGTAATAAGATTTTATATTTGGACAATTTTTTGGTAAATGATTAGTGCTTAATCATAAATGTTAAATCTCTTAATTCAATTTCATTATCACTTTTCATATTCATAACATTTATTTTTTTCTTAATCTCCGTGTAAAGTCAAACTAGGAACTTTAAATTGGGACGGAGGGAGTACTTGATTATTTAGAAAAATGATTACTCCATTCGTCCCAGTTTAATGTTCTTAGTTTGACTATGCACGCTTATTAAAAAACTTAGCCAAAAACAAAGGAAATGAGTCAACCAAAAGTAGAGAGTGAAGGATATAAATGTCCAAAAACACTATTCATAGAATAAAATTTAAATTTATTTATAATTTTCTTTAATTTAAATTTATTATTTAGAAAATAATCTAAATCATTTTATATTTAATATAGCTATTAGATTAATTTTTTTAATAAATTTGATTTTTTTAATAAATTTATTTTATATATGATAATTATTTATTTTATTATATACTGATTATTTAGAAAAAAAGATTATTTTTTTAGAAAAAATATTTATTTCATTTTAAACCTTTTGAGTTTCAAAAATTTCACTAAAACCCTTAATAACTAATATCATTACAAACCCGTCCATTTTGACGATCACATGCCATGCACATGGCACTTAACTGACTTTTCTAACGATTTCCGTCAAAAAGTCCTTAACTGGCGAAAAAATTAGATATTAAGCCCTGATCTAGCGAGAAAAAAAAACCCAGGCCCCGTTTAGACGCACCCCCCTGGAGTTCAGGCCCTAATTTGTCATTAAACCTAAATATTTTTATCATTCACTTTCTAGACAATTAATTTTATAAGTTTATAGTGAATAGAGAAAAATAATACTACCTCCGTCCCGCTCGAATTAGGATTCTTGGTCAATCCAATTATACTTTGACCAATAATTTGAAGGAAAATAAATGATGATAATAAAAATTTAAAAATTGTTATTGTATCACGGTTACTAATAAATTTAATAACTATTTTAGATTTTCATTTAGATAATTATTTTTCTTCAAATTATTGATCAAAGTATAATTAGATTGACCAAGAATCCTGATTCGAGTGGGACAGAGGGAGTAGAAAAAAAAATATTTATGAACAAAACTTAAAAAAAATCATTTAAAAAAATTAAATGAATGTGCATTTTGGGTAGAGGAAGGAATAAAAGTACCACTGTTTAAACCTTATACTCCCTCCGTCTCATTTTAAATTGCAAAATTTATCATTTTGGTTGTTCCATATAAATTGTAAAATGATGTAAAACGCAGCGGAATTAGACAAGAATTAGCCTAAACCAATTCTTCTACAAGGAATCGAAATTCCCAAAACAAGAATCTCCGAAGAAATCCTTCTCCAAGCACAAAGCTTAAGGGTAAACCCACAATTGCAAAGCAATTAATTTTATTAATAAAAAAATAGTCTAATTTTCGGATTACAACTTTTGACTTATTTTATAGTGCCCATAAAACTTGAAAACGACTCCTAAACCTTCTAGGAATAATCCTAACCTGTATGGTAACATAATAGGACTCAAAAATAGCAAAATCACCCCTAATCCTACTCTAACACCCTCTTTGACCTATTAAAAATAATGACGAAAATACTAAATAAAATAGAAACTAATGTAAACTAAATTCTAAAATACTAATTAAAATAAAAAAATAATTAATATGTTTGACGTTGTCAAATATTCGTGCTACATCATAAAATCCAAAAATAGAAAGTTTTTTACCCACTTGTATACTCACATCAACTAACTCACTAACTATTACATACCCCACTTTCTCTCTCCTACCAAACTATCTACACTCACGACACGTCATTTTTTCCACTTTCTCCTTAATTTTTGTGCAAAAATGATTTTGTGCAATTTGAAATAACACGAATGAAGTACATCCATTCTATTGTGAGAAAGAAAATAAAACATTTGCAAGTAAATTAATGTTGAATATCCGGATGATATTGCTGACATATAATATTACCCGTAGAGCTGTATTTGGGATTGTCCCGTTGGGATGTCCTGTCTCGCCATACAAATAGTAGGGTTGTGCAGAAAAAAAGCGGAACCGGACCGGACCAACGAAAACCGGACCGAACCAATAGTATTGGTCTAGTCCTGATTCCAAATTTCTTTAAAACCGGTTAATTGGTCTGGTTCCGGTTTTGATAAATATTTACACGGTTTTGGACCGGACCGGACCAATCATTATATACATATACATTTTACATATATATTGCTAAATAAAAATGTTGTTAAATTTTATTTCTAGCATGTTCACATATTATATTCTTTTTTTTTATATATATATACAAAATGGTGTAGGGTAGTTTATTTTTGAATGTTGTGCGACTCTATTGAAGTAGATAAGAACCAGTAATGTAATGTTTAGTGATTCAATAAGCTGCATATAGTATGATAAGTTCATTAGTTGTGCCTCTAATGTTACTGTAAATCTGTAATGCTATTTTCTTTGTGTTGCTAATGTTTTGGCCATGTACTGTAATGCTATGTTCTGTTAGTTTTAGCCATGTTCTGTTAGTTTGTTGCTATTTAGTTAAACATAAAGACTATACATTATAATTGAAGGTGCACTGTAGCAGATTTTCTAAGAGCCTAATATTATCTTTTGAGGTTTCTTGTTTTATTTATTTTCTTTTTTTAATTTTCAGTAGACCATTGTGTTTAAGTTTTGTAGTATGAAACACTAAAGTTAATACTTCTCATGCACTGTTTTTCTTTTTGAGCTTAAGGTTGCTGCATGCATTTATGATGTTTAATGTTCTAGTATGATTTGAATTTATGACACAACTATTGATAATTTTAATTTTTGTGTGTTTGTTTCTGCGGAAAAAAATATTGTAAACTGAAGTATTATGTGGAACCGGACCAATGGAGCCGGACCAATAAACCCGGTTTTGGAATGTATTGGTCTGGTCTTGGTTCTAAATTTATACAAAACCGCATAATTGGTTTGGTCTTGGTTTCAAGAAATTTTGTCAAAAACCGGATCGGACCGGACCGTGAACACCCCTAACAAATAGAACGGGATGGAATAGTATATTCTAATCCTGAATAAAACCGGGCCTCTATTTGGGATATACCGTTTGCGGCGCGGGACGGGATGTGACGCATTTTTTTATTTTAGTTTTAGTGTTAATTTTTTTAACCTAAAAAAAAACAATTAATTTTTTGTTTTTTCTTTCAACTATCCATTGTCTTTTTGTGTTTATTATAAGCTATTTTATGAAATTAATAACTTTTGATCTTGTTGATTGTAAAAGATAAATCTTATGTTTTTATATAATTTAATGTTTTCGCATCATCTCAGTTAAATTTTAATGTTATAATATTAGCGTCTTCTTGTCCTGTACTGTCCCGCGTCTCGAGGTAGGATGGGTCGGGATGAGGATTTTCCATCCCGCGAAGAATTTGGGACGTCCTGTGACCCTGTCCCGTCCCGTAATATTGCGGGATTTCATAGTTTCGTCTCGTCCCGTCCTGTTTTCCCGAATTGACAGCTCTAATTACGGGCTAGTTAAATAAATTTGACAACATTTGCGTGAGACAGTCTCACCATGTGAGACGGATCCTCCTCCATGGGTCGACCCGCCCCACCCGCCAGCCGCACCCACCCAGCTCTGACGTGCATCTTCTCAGGTTACGCCACGTTTCTTAAAATTAATACAAATCTCCAATAACTTTAAAATGCAATATATTGAGATTTTGAAGTCGAAAAAAAAATCTGAAAATACCGTTGCTCCGTTCATCTCGACAAGACGAATCAAACTAGATAGGTCATGATATAGTTTGAATTTATTTTTTTCAAAACATATTTTTTAACAAACAAAAAAATCTGTCTTGTTCATCGTCTCTAAAATGTAACACCTTGTCATGAAAAAAGTAACATTGTGGTTTTTAAAAAGTAACACTTTTATTGTAAAATATAACAGCAGTTTTGCAAAAAAAAAATTGATAGTTTTTTGTGGTTAGAAAAAGTAATAATTGAAGTGTAACAGAGTGCATATATGATTATAATTTTCTATATAGATAAAAGTAACAGTTTTATAGAGTGAATGTTACTCCCTCCGTCTCAGTTTAAGGCTCTTACTTTCTTTTTTGGTTGGTCTCATATTAAGGTTCTTGGTTGCTTTATTACTTAAAATGGACAATGGGACTTACTTGCCATACTCGCAACAAAAACTCATTACCCACTTTCTTTCTCCTATTTTACTTTTCATACTCACAACATTTACTTTTTCTTAATCCCCGTGCAAAGTCAAACCAAAAACCTTAAACTGAGACAGATGGAGTACTTTTTTTCTTTAAAAAAAGAGTAAAAATTCATGTAATATAATCGGTTGCATTTCAATTCTTACTTTCTCTAAAAAAAAAAAACAATCAAATTATTTCATTTTTATTTTTTTTTGCACAAATACTATGTTACATTACAGAATTTCAATTGTTACATTCAACTTTTGTAATTGATAAATCACTAAGTGTTTTACTAATAAAAAAATTCACATTTTTTCTCACAAATGAATGTAACAGGTTTTTGGAGTAACTCTTACACTATCCTCAATATTTTTTGTGCAAAATGTATAGTTACATTTCAGAATAAAAACTACTCCCTCCATCCCAGTTTAAGGTTCTTAATTTCCTTTTTGGTATGTCTCAGTTTAAGGTTCTTAGTTGTTTTATTCCTAGAATGGCAAAGTATGAATAGTGCTTTGAAGAATCTTACCTTAAAAAAAGTTCTTTTAATTACAAAAAAACCATTACTTACTGTTAGGATTCATTGTTAGTACACCCACTTAATTTGATTGATCCATACCACGTATCTTTTTATGGACTTTAGGACCACATGTAATGAAGTTATACTTCAATTTTTAGATAAGTCCATTTCTAGATTTTGTTTATCTAGGCTGAGTATAGTTCGGTTTACCCTTAGCGGTTTAGTGATTCAAACCGCATTCGTGCTATCGTAGAGCCGCCAGCATGGAGTCGCTTATTTTTTATCAAACCGCCTTCTGTGGCTTTGATGAAACTGCTCTTCAAGTTTCTCTTGGAACCGCTGATGACAACTTGATGGAACCGCAATCATGAAACCGCGTGCTTCAGTTTCTTATGAAACCGCACATCAAGTTCATTCTTGGAACCGCTCATATGCCTGGTGGAACCGCCGATCAGTTATTAAGAATTCAAGACAAGTCATTTATTCCTTAGACAAACATTCTCTTTTCAACCATAAAGGAATGTGTTATGTCTTGTCAAAATAACTCTAAGTTAAGTTGGAGTTTCTGCAAGGAATGTCGGTTTGTCTAGCAGTTCAAATTCTTTACCGTTAGTCCTTTCTCTGCAACAAAGGACAGTTGTCAGGTAGTAGTGCTATAACTACCTAGGACTACAAGACAAAACCAAGGACGATAACGACAGCTCAACCAATGGGATATTGACAGCAGTTGTACCATCAGATTTATTTCAAATCTTTACCCAACGGTCACAAGGGTGCACTGCCTATAAATAGCCTTCATTTCTCAACAATGAAGGTTGCTGAGCTTCAAGAGATATTCCCAAGTATTCAAGTTTGCTTTGAACATTGAAACCCAGATATTCAAACTTTCAACCATCTCCTTAGCAAACCCAGAATTCCTTCATCAAGCTTCAAGCCTAACAACCATTCCATACTCAGCCTTTACACCGAAAGTTCTTCATCTGCTCAAACCATTATTTAGATATTTAGAGCATTTGATTTCTTTCCACACACACACCCGATGTATATGATCACATAGATTATATACTTCGAATACACCGGTTGTTATAATAGTTTTATAGGTTAGATTGTTTATTTAGAGTTTAGATTCATCTTGTAAAACCTCCTTTAATTAATACAAGTCTAGTAGCTATTAGAAAATCCTAGACTAGCCATCTAGGTAGAGGACGTAGTTCATTCAAGAACGAACCTCTTCAAATTGTGTGTTTGATCTTTTATTTCTGTCTTGTTATTTACTTTTCTGTTTGTGGTCTTTAACTTACTACTCATACGAAATGACTTGAAAAGTGAATTGTGTTTTTCTTTGATCTTTAAGTTGAACTTATCGGTTGCATCATAGTGTTTTCAACACGAGTCAAACCGCCCAACTCTTTAACTATCCTTTTGGTCAAATCGCTAAAACTCCACTGTGCATTTTATCAGTTCGATTTAAGTGCTTTAAACCGCAGTTGACCAAACTGATAAGTACTCGGTTGATTTTTAAGGGTATTTTCAAAAAAAGTTTGGAACGCTATTCACCCCACCCCCTCTAGCGGTTCTATACCCTTGTTGCCCTCTGGGACCAACACTTACATACCTTACTTTTCACTCATTTGCTTTATGAATAGTGTTTGGAAAATTATATCCTCCTCTCCCTACTTTTGTTGACCCATTTTTCTTTGTTTTTCACTTGGTTTCTTAATAAGCGTGCAAAGTCAAACTAAGAACCTTAAACTGGGACGGAGGGAGTATTATAATTGAGAAAAAATGTTACATTTATTTATTATAAAATATAACATTTGTTTTCTTGTCAATCGTACGTTATCTTTAGTTTATTTCGGTAAAATTGTGGTACATTTTTGAAAAAAAAATGTTTCATTTGAAAATAAAAATTTGTTACATTTGGTGACAAGCAAAAAATAACGGGGAAAAAATTTGGGGGGCAAAAGGAAAATTGTGCGAGTGGGCAGGTCAGCAAATGGACGGACATGGCGACCTGTTGACGGTCTATCACACGCCGTGAGACCGTCTCACTGGAGTCCAGACCAATAAATTTTGAATCTATGATACATTTATTTGTCGAGACTTTAAATCTTTTTTAAAATCTCACACCTCCATTTGGATAGTGACAATTTTCCCATCACAAGAGATGTTTTAGAGGATGATATTTTCTTTGTGTTATAATATGTGTTATAATTGATGTACCAAACTTTTTGATGGATTTACTTTATTTATTTATATATTTATTTATTTGTATATTGCTTATATCATAATAAAATGATATTGTACAATAATATTTTAGGAAAGATTTTTTAAAAAAAAAATTGTATGTTTATAAGAATTAACAAAATAAATTTGTTCAAAATACTATTTCTTTTTTTCTATTTTAAAAATAAAACTTTTACAATGAAACAAAGAAAATAAAATATACTCCACTCTTATGGGGTGGAGGAGTACAAATTATGAATGTTGAATGGCCCTCCCATTTAATCATTGGAAAATGTTAGAAAGAATTTAACTGTCTTGACTCAGACAAACAAAATATGTCTGATGTGATGCTGTCCCATGAAATCTTGTACTAGTGGTTTCAAACATTGGTTAATAGAAAAAATCTAATCAAACTGAGGAGTGATTGCTAACTTGCAACGTAGCTTCCCCTATCATCCTAAACAATACTTGAAGATGAGATTTGAGAAGTCCTTACTCTTACTTGGGGGATGACAATTTAGTCGAACTCGGTCCGTAATCAAGGGCGATCCGTGCGAAAAACGTAAGGTTTAGATTGCAAGTTTCATGACTTGGGTGGGTTAGAGTTGGTTTTGAGTTTCGACGTTAACCCAATGTGATCTGACCTGACCCTACACCCTCACATACAAAGCCAACATATTATGTTAGCTAATCATAATATTAATGTTATGTTTTTTTATAGTTGTTTGTGGGTGAGGTTTGATGATTGAAGACTTGTTTGTATAAAACATTCAAATTTAGTGTTAATAAATTAGATATAATAAGAGATGACAGAAAATAACGAACACAAATCGACAATCAAAAACACAGATTTTACGTGGTTCACCAACAATGGCTACGTTCACGGGCAAAGGGAGAACATATATCATTATGACTGGAGAAGCAATTACAGAAGATGATCACACTAATCTACTTTACACGAATTTTGATCACAAAATTCTCGATTGTGCAAACTATAGATCTAGAATTATTGATCTCTCTCTTACTTTCAATGTTGTGTTCTTTTCTGTTCTGACTTATTTTTCAAAGTCATATCTCTAACAATATCCACCTTGACGTTGAATCTCCCAAATAACTCAGATTTACGAACCACTGACATAACTCCACCTTGAGCCACATCATTTGTATCAGAACAAAAAAATTCACCTTTGCCTCAGATCTGTCTTTCGTCAAAGACACTAAATTTGTTCTCCCGACAACCAGAACTTTAGCATGCACCATACTTGCTCCAGCAAGTACACAGATGTATCTTCAAGACACCTAGAATTCGCCTCACTAGACAAACGAACTTGATCTATGGCCAATCATACTAATCCCACTGGACATCCAGATGTGCACTTACGAGCACTCAGAATTGCCCCAACGGGCAACTAACAGAATTTTAGATATGGCACATCCAAACGACATTGGATCTTACCAACCAAAACAGAACAAACTGATGTGTGTTTATTATAGTCTGGTTTGCCCGGTTCACTCTCACCACCAATCCCAGAAACCTAAGAACCTTAGAGGATGTACAAAGAACCTTGTTTTTCACCACACAGAATCACATCTGAATCCTTACAGACATTCAGAACTCCAGCTTCACCCTTGAAACTGTACCCTTTCTTATCCAACTGACTAAGCGATATCAATTTTTTTGTTACTCGTGGAACATGCCTAACTTTTTTTAATGTGAAAGATTCATCACCAGAAGTCCTCATCCTTATAGAGCTCATGCCAACTACCCTGCAGACAGACCCATTAGCCATATAGATATAGCCCAATCTTTCTGCACATACGTTGGACTGCTCCTTGCGCAGACACATGTGATAAGAAGCCCCCAAATCAAGAACTCATTCATCTTACTTGCACGTCTTTTTTCAGTCACTAGGGAGTAATCGCAATCATCATCCAGATTATCCTTCTTGCCATCGGAGCAGTCAACTCATGCTGCTCACTCTTCTTGGGACAATCAGATTTCCAGTTGCCCTTCTCCTCGCAATTATTACATATGTCTCCAGGCAGGCCTTGGACCCCTCTTAAAAAAACACGTATTTTTACTACCATGTCCCCTGCTGCTTTCTGCAGCCAAACCTGAAGACTGAGATTTTGTACTTGCACCACTTGCCTTTCGGCGCAGTTCTCTGTGTTGGGTTTCGAGGGTCCATGCGCAGCGGAAATGGCAATAGAAAATCAACAAAAACCTAGAGCCCATGGATCCATTCATGATGATTAAATTAATATGAAGATGAGTTTAGAATACTAACAGTTGTTGTGCGTTTAAAATTTTCGGATCTTCAAATCTTCAAGTCTTCAAGCTTTGTGATTTGATCTTCTCCACGTTCTTTGAATCACGATCTAAGGAATACAAACTTGAGATGCTAAAGCAAGCACCCTCTATGTTTATCCACACGCGAACGAATATCTAAAACAGTTCTAGATCTGAACTGCTAGATCCCATCATTAGAAAACACGCTTTTCTTATCTTCAAAGGCTATATGAATTTATTGGTGTTCTTGAGCTTTTGATTCTCAATCTAAACTCAAGAATGTGTTTCTCAAACACATGGAGTCTACCAAAAATGATGCAGTATCAATTAGGTCAATACCATATAAAAAAAGGGGTATTTATACTTATTAAACCTAAACCCTTTGGGAGAAATAGGTCAAAAACCCGTCAAAATCGAATCAGGAAAAACCAGGCCCGAAATCACTATTCTCGACCGGGTCAAGGGAGTAGCCCGACCGGGTCAACACACTTTCCCGACCGGGTTAACATACTTGCCCGACCGCGACAAGGGTGAAGCCCGACCGGGTCCTTCCTAAGGCCCGACCGGGTTGCATGCTAGAACTAGTTTCCTGTTTTTCTTTAAATTCGATTTATACGCTCTTTTACGTAATTCCAATTTTAGCCCTTTTGTAAATTTGTTCTTTTGTGTGTGACCTCATAGGATTATATTAAGTTGACAATGAGTCTAACCAAGGTCAAACCCATAAATCATGAGCAGACTCCAGCAAGCCATTATGACTACCCAATTAATATAACTTACGAAGTTCGTTTATCCTCATAGAACATATCACAATCATTTTGTCACGCGATATCATATTGAACATAAGCCACGGTCTAAGTCAACTTAAGTGTCCAATGCTTCTCTCAATTTCGAGTAGATTGATAGGAGCAAATGACATTGAACACATCAATTCATTTGGGCATGGCCATGCACTTTCATCAATCTCACTCTCGAGTGGCCAAGCTTGATATCTCTCTTTGAGATAAATAGGGACAACATCCCATCTTGACTTATCATTCTTCCCTACAAGAATCCGATTGTTCCAATCTGTAAGATACCCGCGGGAAAACGGGAGAAAGTTCCTCAAGAATCAAACACGGCACTTTCAATGTTTAACGGAGTCGCCACGTTAGTTTAAATTTAAACTCAAACATAACGAAAAATGGTTAGAGACGAAGGATTCGGAGGTCAGGTTACGCTTTGTGAAGAACTCAACCGGCAGTTCACCCAAAGTACCTCGGAAAAGACGAGTCTCCCTAAAGTTTGTTAAAAATTGTGCAAGTGTGTGTGTGTGTGTGTTTTCTTGAAAATGGGAGAAACTGACTTTTAACAAAATCAGTTAGAAACTTAACAAAAAAAGGTTGTTTTGTAAACAGTTTGACAGAAAAGGGGAAAGACTGGAAAATCACCCCTCTGACCAAACTAGCCGTACGGCTATGAAGGTCATCCCTGGAGTTTTTACAGATTGTCAAGAAATCAATCCAGTTTCAGGCAAAAACAGAGCATTCTGCTGAAACTGAACTGTTTTACATCTTTCCAGTTTATTTACTCACACAAAGCTTGGATTAAATCATCCCTATGCTCTTGATCACTAATTAAACACCAAAACACAAGGTTTTGGATGTGATCAAGGCAATAATTGGGGAAAAATTAAGAAAGGTGATGAACATGGCATTTGAGCCAAAATCGTCATTTGGATGGTTAAAGATGGAAACTTTAACATCCAAATGGATGATTCTTCCAAGGAAAGACCTTAGGACATAAAAAATCAACCTTTGGATGGATAAAGATTGAGTCTTTACCATCCAAAAGGACATTATTGGAGTTAGATCAAGGTTTGAATGATAAAGATTGAAACTTTATCATCCAAACTTGATCATTTCACCATAAAATCAACTTAAAATTGAAGACATGAAATTTAACTTGCATAAATGTAAAGACATAATATAAATTGCATAAAAGTAAATACAAAATGTAAAGAGCATTAATGTAAAGACATAATGTAAAGAGACATTAAATAATAACAAGCCTTGATCATCTTAGGTTTGAACCCTTGATCATGCATTGAACATGAGGGTACCATTGATTCACATCAAGAACTTGGATCAAATTCATAATATTTACAAGAAAAGTAAAGACATTTACATAAATTGAACAAAATAAAGATAAAATATGAGATGAAGAGAAGATGGTGAGGGGGAGGCCTCACCAATTTTGGTTCTAAGCCTATCTTCTTTCACTCAAATGTGTGTTTATGTGCTTAACCTGCCCTCAATTCGACAGAGTTTACACTCATAAAATGGTTTCTCCCCCTGAAATGATCATCCAAGGGTCCAATTTATAGGGACTGAGGGTGCCCAAACCATCCGTACGAATAGGCTTGATTCCAAGTTTAATTCCAGTTCAGTCCTGGAATATCAGGTTTATCCTAGTGAGGTCTTGGCCCATTGGTTTATCCCTGAATGGTACCAAGAATTCCTCTAAAGTAGGTCGATTTCAGATTGGGGTACTTACAGAGCCCCTCGGAAACGTCGCTTTTGAAGAAAGCGGGGTTGTCGATAAATGCATCCCAATATGATGGGAGGATGGCAAAGGCCGATTTGGTTCCAATGGCAGGACCTAGAGGTATAGGATTCCTACGTATCCCTTTTGTGGGGAATCAAGCCTATCGTAGTTCGAAAGAGGGGTGAGAGATTTTGAGGCTACTCAAACCTATAGACGACCGTCGAGGTCGGGTAGGGAACTCGGGCATGACACTCATTCGGCCAGAGGCAAGGTTCGGGCGTGACACTCATTTGGTCAGAGGCGAAGGTTCGGGCGTAACACTCATTCGGCCAGAGGCAAGGTTCGGGCGTGACACTCATTTGGTCAGAGGCGAAGGTTCGGGCGTGACACTCATTTGGTCAGAGGCAAGTTTCGGGCATGACACTTATTTGGTTAGAGGCAAGGACTCGGGCGTGACACTCATTTGGTCAGAGGCAAAGGCTCGGGCGTGACACTCATTCGTTCAGAGGCAAGGTTCGGGTGTGACACTTATTTGGTCAGAGGCAACGTTCGAGCGTGAGACTCATTTGGTCAGAGGCGAAGGTTCGGGCGTGACACTCATTTGGTCAGAGGCAAGTTTCGGGCATGACACTTATTTGGTCAGAGGCAGGGACTCGAGCGTGACACTCATTTGGTCAGAGGCAAAGACTCAGGCGTGACACTCATTCGATCAGTGGCAAGGTTCGGGCGTGACACTTATTTGGTCAGAGGCAAGGTTCGGGCGTGACACTCATCATTTGGTCAGAGGCGAGGACTCGGTCATGACACTTGTTTGGTCAGAGGCAAGGACTCAGGCATGACACTCATTTGGTCAGAGGCAAATTTCGGGCGTGACACTCGTTTGGTCAGAGGCAAGGACTCGGGCATGACACTCATTTGGTCAGAAGCAAATTTCGGGCGTGACACTCGTTTGGTCAGAGGCAAGGACTCGGGCATGACACTCGTTTGGTCAGAGGCAAAGACTCGGGCATGACACTCATTTGGTCAACCAAAATCAACATGGGCTTACGTCAAGGACCGCCCTTCTCATTCTAAGTATTTTTTTTCAAGATGGGCCATCCGGGCGACCTAGATTTTGCTTCATATGGGGCCACTCGGGGGGACCTAATTCTAATTTCAAAACGGTCGCTCGGGGGACCTAATTTTCATTTCACAACGGTCGCTCGGGGGACCTAATACTTTTTCCAAGACGGTCGCTCGGGGGACCTGATCTTCATCTGTAAGGATCCCATCCCTCAGGGCGAAACAAGCGAAGTTCGCACGAGGAAGAAATGCCAAGCACGGGTAACTTTCCTAACAAAAAAGAAACGGAGTCGCCACATTTGTTAATTTTAAACCAAACAAATGAAAATGGTTAGAGAATGTGAGTTCAGAGGTCAGGTTACAATTTGGGAAGAACATATTTGCGGTTCACCCAAAATGCCTCGGAAAAACCGAGTCTCCCTTGTTAGTTTGAAAATGTGCATGTGTGTGTGTGTGTGTATTTAACGGAAAAGTTTCTGTTATTGGTTTCGTTTGGAAAAACTTAACTGAAAGGGTCTGTTTATTAAGAAAATAGGGATCATAGGGCAAAACAGACATTTTGCCCCCTGTTCCCAACATAGCCGTACGGATGTACAGGCAGTTTCCTGGGATTTTACAATTCAGTCAAGAACAGTCCAGTTTCAGAGCAGAAACAAAAGATTCTGTTGAAACTGGACAGAACTGTTTTGATTCCAGTTTGTTTAAAACACTTTATAAGTTTAAATACAACATTCGTATGCCAAATGATCATCACTTAGTCCCCAAAGCAAGTATTTGGGTGTGATCATGAGCAATCTTTGGAGAAAATTGAGAAAAGTTGATGAACATGCCCTTTGGGCCAAAATTGACCATTTGGTGATTAAAGATTGAAACTTTATCCCCAAGATGGCATTTTTATGACTTATTAACCTCTAAAGAGTCAAATTAACACATAAAGATTGAATCTTTATAACCCCAAAGGGGACTTTAGAGCTAGATCAATGTTGGATGATAAAGATGAAGCCTTTATCATCCAAATGATCATTATTGCCAACAAAAGTATCATTCCAACTAGACAAGAATGTAAATGACAATCAACAAGCCATGATCATTTAGGTTTGAACCTCTTCCATACAAGGCATGGAGGGCACCTTGGATCATCTCATGTCTTGGATAAGATAAATATAGAGTAATATATGTATATTTGCTTGAATGGACAAGTCTTGCATAAATGTAAAGTTGCTTGAATGGATAAGTCTTGCAAGTAATGTAAAAGTGCTTGAATGGACAAGTCTTGCAAGTAATATAAAGATTAACATAAACTTAAACAAAGATTAAAGAGAAAATAGAGTTATAGATGAAGAGAAGGGAGGGGGAGAAGGTGGCTTTACCTATTTTGGTTTAGCCAATCTTCCTTTCCCTCTTTCACTCTTTGTTTCACTCTTCTCTCACACTACTACAGTGATTTTGACAGAGTAATCCTTCTTATGTTGTTTCTCACCCCCATGAAATGATCAGTATGGGGTTCAATTTATAGAGGCTGAGGGTGCCCAAAGTAGCCGTACGGCTAGGGACCTCATGCGCCCAAACCATCCGTACGACTCGACTTGGTGAGCTTCTATATTTTTCCAAGTTTAATTCCAGTTCAGTCCTGGAATATCAGGTTTATCTTAGTGAGGTCCTGGCCCATTGGTTTATCCCTCAATGGTACCAAGAATTCCTCTAAATTAGGTCGATTTCAGATTGGGGTACTTACAGAGCCCCTCGGCAACGTCGCTTTTGAAGAAAGCGGGGTTGTTGATAAATGCATCCCAATCTGATGGGAGGACGGGATAGCCGATTTGTTTTATGGCTGGACCTAGAGGTATAGGATTCCTACGTATCCCTATTCGAGGGAATCAAGCCTATCGTAGTTCGAAAAGGGTGGGAGATTTTAAGGCTGCTCAAACCTATAGGCGACCGTCGAGGTCGAATGGAGAACTTAGCGTCTTAAGCCTAAGGGTGACCATTCAAGGTCGGGTGGAGAACTTGGCGTATCAAACCTTTGGGACCTAGGTGGATATTTTTCATCCTTTCCTAAGGAACGGGCGTGACTCTCCTTTGGTCAGAGGCGGGAACTCGGGCATGACACTCACTCGGTCAGAGGCGGGGACTCGGGCATAACACTTATTTGGTCAGAGGCGAAGGCTCGGGCTGACACTCGTTTGGTCAGAGGCAAAGACTTGGGCGTGACACTCATTCGGTCAGAGGCAAGGCTCGGGCGTGACACTCATTTGGTCAGAGGCAAAGACTCGGGCGTGACACTCATTTGGTCAGAGGCAAGGTTTGGGCGTGACACTCACTTGGTCAGAGGTAAAGGCTCGGGCGTGACACTCATTCGGTCAGAGGCAAGGTTCGGGCGTGACACTCGTTTGGTCAGAGGCAAAGACTCGGGTGTGACACTCATTCGGTCAGAGGCAAGGTTCGGGCGTGACACTCACTTGGTCAGAGGAAAGGTTTGGGCGTGGCACTCATTTGGTCAGAAGCAAGTTTTGGGCGTGACACTCATTTGGTCAGAGGCAAGGTTTGGGCGTGACACTTATTTGGTCAGAGGCAAGGTTTGGACGTGACACTCATCTGGTCAGAGGCAAGTTTCGGGCGTGACACTCATTTGGTCAGAGGCGAGGTCGATCATGGGCTTACGTCAAGGACTGCCCTTCTCATTATAAGTTTTCTTTTTTCTTTTCTCAAGATGGGCCATCCGGGCGGCCTAGATTTTGCTTTTCACGGGGCCACTCGGGGGGACCTAATTCTAATTTCAAAACGGTCGCTCAGGGGACCTAACTCTTATCTCAAGACGGTCGCTCGGGGGACCTAATTTTCATTTCACAATGGTCGTTCAGGGGGGGACCTAGTTTTTATTTCACAACGGTCGCTCGGGGGATCTAGTTTTCGTTTCACAACGGTCGCTCGGGGGATCTAGTTTTCGTTTCACAACGGTCGCTCGGGGGACCTAGTTTTCGTTTCACAACGGTCGCTCGGGGGATCTAGTTTTCGTTTCACAACGGTCGCTCGGGGGACCTAGTTTTCGTTTCACAACGGTCGCTCGGGGGACCTAATTTTCATTTCACAACGGTCGCTCGGGGGACCTAGTTTTCGTCTTTGCTGGGCTTACGTCAGGGACTGCCAATTTTCTTGGACATTCAATTTGACTCTCAATGAGTCAAAGTCGGGGCTTGACTCTCTTTTGGTCAGCCGAAGGGATTTTCTCGACACTCATTTGATCGAAGTCGGGATTTGACTCTATTTTCGTCAATCAAATGATTTTTAACTGGGCTTACGTCAGGGACGGCCAATTTTCTTGGACATTCAATTTGACTCTCAATAGGTCAAAGTCGAGGCTTGACTCTCTTTTGGTCAGCCGAAGGGATTTTCTCGACACTCATTTGATCGACGTCGGGATTTGATTCTCTTTTGGTCAATCAAATGATTTTTAACTGGGCTTACGTCAGGGACGGCCAATTTTATTGGACATTCAATTTGACTCTCAATAGGTCAAAGTCGGGGTTTGACTCTCTTTTGGTCACCCGAAGGGATTTTCTCGACACTCATTTGGTCGAAGTCGGGATTTGACTCTCTTTTGGTCAATCAAATAATTTTTAACTGGGCTTACGTTAGGGACGGCCAATTTTCTTGGACACACTCATTTGAGGGCGTGGTATGCTTTCATTCATTCCCTTTGCACACACTTATCACATACCCCTGTTCCTTTTCACTGAGCAGTTTCACTTTCATGTGCAGGTCGCTGCGCGAGCTTTGCTGGAAAAACCTTCACTCATGAAGCGGGCCAAAAGGTGGCTTAAGAGGTTCGTTGGTCGCTCTTCCTGTCGTGCCCCAGACCCGTGGTCCTACTTGGCCCCACGTTCGGGACACGATTGGGAGACGTTATAAAACTCTTTAGAAATTTTTTTCGAAATATACTTTTAGAAAGTTGAACAAAAACACACTTGAAGTTCAAAGACTTCAGTTAACTTGAAACCAACTTTTACAAACACTTTCACAACAAAAGTACTTAGCCCGAAGGCTTACAAACCTTTAAACAAATATACATACATCAACATTTACCAAAATAGATGTGACCATAAGAAAGTACGGGTACTCTACCCAAAGGGTTTACATTTACATAATGTAACCTTCACAAAACAAGTCCCATCTCTTACCAATCCAACGTCCTCCCGTGCCAAGTGTCCTATCCCCTGGACCCGCCTTTATCTAAAACAGTAAACAAATAAGGGTGAGAATAAATCTCAGTAAGCTACTAAAATGCAACTACGTTACATGCTGATATGATAATCATAAAGAAACTATATCAACAGTAATCATATAGCATATATCACATAACATCAACTCATATATCAAATTAGTCATATAGCCCACACTCCGGTGGATACCAAGCCAAGGTTTGCCCAATAACCATAACTGATGAGAATACCAACTGAGAAACCCATCAAAGAAAACCATCTGAGCAGCATAAATAGCTGAAGCCGGGATCCCGAAAACCAAACCATAACCAATAGAACCAAGTAACCAGAGAGAGAAATATGACACAAAGTCATAACCCAAATACTCACCAAAGGGAGCAATTCATCCCATCCAAGGCCAATCTGGACTGGGGAAACTAGAAGGCACAGTGGACACCTTATAGTGAACTTGGCTTATGTGCCACTATAATTCTCCCACCGCCTGACTCACAAGCTCCAATGGAAAACCTTATAGTGGACTTACCACTATAATTCTTCCATTGGCTGACTCCACAACAAGACCAGCTGGACTTTTAACAAGAAGCACAGTAATGAATACTTGCTAAACAAAACCCGGGGCATTTAATCCAAGAAGGAACTAAGCCAAATACATCACAAGATGCACACGAAAGATTTCTGATAAAGAGTCCATAATAAGGACATTTATTCACAACTCAATCTTTTTCACCAACGACATAAAAGTCATACACATTCACGTTTAGGTCCTAAACAACCCCAAGGACGACACAAACAATTATCCTCTTGTACCCCAAATAACACAAACTATCAAACCCTGGAAAACAGGGGGTGCGCACGCCCCACCCCATAGGGTGCTCGCGCTCCCAAGCATCAGATCCTCACTATTTTTTGTCACACAAGGGTGCGCGCGCCCCACCCAAAAGGGTGCGCACGCCTCCCTTCAACAGTCCCTTTTTGCCTAACTTGGTCAATAGGGTGCGTGTGCCCCCCTTATCTAGGGTGCGTGCGCCCCCTCCTGGTTTGGGCCAAATCCCAGATTCTTCCTTAGTACAATTTTTACTCCTTCCGTCCCACAAGTATAACACATATAACATAACTTAAGCAACTTTCAACAACTTTCATTAGCAACTTTCAACATGGTTTCTAAACCATTACAATACCCAGCTAAACCAAGTTCATATACTCCCTTTGTCCCAAAATTACAAGTATAGCAAATATTACCCAAATCACAAAATTAACAAGTAGAAGTATCAAATATAGCATATATGACTATTTTAACATTTAAAGGGGAATTAGTAACTTACCTAGTTCCGGAAAAAGTACCGCTGAAATAAGTTTTGTTCGGCTAGAAATGACCTATTCGACGCCCTGATCATTTTTATATAATTAGTTTTTAAAACGGGTAAGTAAATAAAAAGAATTAAATCGAAATGGGTCGAACTTACCTTTTTCTCTTTAACCCTAACTGATACGAGGAGAAAAGTTGTAGAACAAGAAGTACACAGAGAATGGAGGAGAAAGGAAAGTTTCCTTAAATATCTTTACCCCATTTTTACATTTTGGTCACCCAAAGTTTGTTTTTAACACTTTAGCCCCTAAACTTAGATTTTCAACAAGGAGCCTAAAGTTTCAACTTAATCATTTATCTCCTTTAACCATTATTTTTACTAACTAAATAAATAACACAAATAATCAAATATGATATGCAAATCATAAAATATAATGCAACACATAAAATGCACATATAAGTCAAATAAAAATCCCCAAAAATATAAAATAAATAGAAACGGGTTTTGGGGTCGCTACACTTCCAAGGGGCCTCAGACTGAATCACGATTCGCGCCGGGCAGAAATTCGGTGAGTGGTGGGGAGAGGTCTTTCCGACGAGCCTCAAGCGTGGAGCTACCCCCGTCTTTTGTCCGTCGCCACACCTTAGGCGGAGCTGATTTGGAGGCCTTTCGGGACTCGCTCTGTGACCTCGGCTTTCACGAGCTCGCCCCGGATCCTTTTGCTCATTTGGCCTTGGAGCGTGTGGAGCCCCAGCCGATCAGACACCCCGATCCTCCTTCCCAGGTTCCTCCTTCCTTTTTTCTGGGTCAATCCTCTTCGGGTGAAGACTCGAGCTTGGCGGAGTCCATATTTTTCTTCGACCCCAATATGTATCCATCTCGCCCTTTGGAGAGGGTTCACTCGCCTCCGGAGGATCCTTACCCAGATTCTGATTAGGATGCACCAACCTGAACAAAAAAAAATTCTTTTGATTTGTTTTATTCAAAAAACATTGTATGAGAATTTGTTATCTTTGGTTTTTTAAAACATTGTCCCTTTTATTTGTAAGTTCACCATTTATGCATAGCTTGGGCCTCGAGAGGGCTTTGGGGTCATTTCTGGACCGTCGGGGATTCCCGAAATGTGTTTGGACTCAATTATGTGGAGTTTGACACATGTCTGACAGGTTTTGAACAAGTGAAAATGAGTTTCACTTGTGGGAAATCAGTTGATGCGAGCTGCTGATATGAAAAAAAAAAATTTACAGGGGAGAAACCAGCCGTACGGATCATACAAGCATGGTTGACTTTTTTACCAAACTTTCTGAGCACTTTTAGGGAATTTTGACAGACGGGAAACCTTATTTTGACTCAGACCGTTTCACCCAAAGCATGACTCTTCGTTGGCCCTTCCATTGCACGATTATGGCTTGCCAGCCCCAGTGCTTTACCTTTGTCGGGAACTACTCCTCGGGTCCCACCTTATTCTTTTGGGTGCGTGTTCTCTTTACCCGGGACACGGTCTACCTTTGCACAGGCTTCCTCTTCCTAATCAATCCAAACATGTCATTTTTCCCTCTTCCGCATATCCCATCATCTTTTCTTCCTGGGAGTGGCCTAGTTGACTCTAACGCGGACAAAAGCAGATCATGCTTGCTCACACGGATAGACACGCATAGGCATTTACGGGAGTGAGTCCCTTTTCTGAGGAAGGAAGCCTATGGACAGAAGTTCAAGTGTTTGGCTCTTTCCTAAGATGGGGAAAAGAAGACTTGTCGAGGCATTCGAAATCAGCCTTAGTTAATGTCATCAAAATGATTGGTTGAATGAGCCGTGTCCAGCATTAGGTCAAAATTCAAGCAATTAGCCTTAGCAGGCATAAATGTTGTGATCATTTGAGATTCAGACTCGATCAATGGCAAGATCGAAGTGTGTTTAGGAGGGATTAGTCATTATCCGGGAGATTGGTCATTGATGGTACCAAGGGAAGAGAGCCGGGTCCTCTTGGGAGGACCGAGGCTTGATGGATTCATTTCATGTTATGACCGGACCCGAAGGTTGCCTACGTTCCCCTCGATGTGAGGAGCTCAGGTCGCTGTAGTTCGGCTATGGGCAGTTTTGGCCTGGATTGGTTTCCTTTTGCTGTCTCGGAGGACGTTGTTGCTCACTTTGCTTTGCGGAGATCCTTTTGAGATGGATCTCTTGGGATGAACCCTCTTGGGTGTGGATGGGTTTCTTGAGGCAAGCGTCTTCTTTTTGCTATTTCCTCTCCTCCTTTCCTTTCATTCATTTTCTTTTCTCATCATTCAATTTTTTCTCTCTCTTTTTTTTAGGAGGAGGACAACACTAGCCCTAGCTCTCTTTTTTGGGTATTAGCTCCTTTGTAGCCCCTTGGCAGTGTGCCTGTCACTTTGGGCTGACTTTGAAAGTCCGGGAAGCCCTTTGCCTGACTGCGCGCATGTGATCACGGTTAAACCTTGGTGGTTGAGCAATAACGCCCTCACTTTTTCACTGTCTCGGGATGTCTTTGGCATGTATCAGGGATTTATCTTAGAAAGGTGTATAGGGTTGTGTATCGGGAGAGTGTATGGGTGAAGATTTGCCATTAATGATTTTCTTCATGCCAATTGATCACAACATTTATTCATATTAAGATTAATTGTTTGCATTTCGTACTCTTTTGCGTTTTGGGTCCATTCATCCTTGAATGAGTCGTCGTTGACTATTGTGTTTGGGAGTCAACTCATCATTTTGGGGATATAGCAATCACTTGACAACATTAATCAAAGCGATTCCGAGAGTTAATGCGTTTTTCAAGATAATGCCTCAAGTCTAGAGAAAATAGAAGTAAAAACGATCCATTTCACGGGAGATTCAATTTTTACAAACATAGACTAAACTATTGACTCTATTGACTCGATCATTCTACTATTCACCGTTTCGACCATGCCCAACTCCGTGGCTTTTCACATAACATTTGCCTCGCAGGGCTTTTCATAAAAGAAACAAAAGACTTTGTCCACAACGGACTTTTCATGGATTTCTAGAACCTACAACGCTAGACCACTCCCAAAATTCTTTTCCTCTTTTTCCTTTCTTCACCTCACACCCATTCATCGCCTTGCTTGGTGATAACCTCCTTATCGATGAGCGATTGGATATGATTTCTCAAGGTGAGACAGGAGTTCGTAGAATGACCCGAGGCCTGGTGATACTTGCAGTGTTGCTTAGGATCATGGTGCGCTCCGAGCGGTTCGGCCCATATTACGTGGTGACCCAGCAGTTCCATCTTTCCTATCCGGAGCAAGTGCTCCAACATTTGTTCCCTCGGCATTCCTAACTCATGGAACCAACGATAATGGGCCCCTTTCCCTTGGGGGTGAAATCCTCCTACAACCACCGCGGGCTCCCCATGGGATACTGTAACGGGCTGGAGCTGATCTCGAGACTTTTGCCCATCTTGGACTGAGTGACCGGGGGTGGTCCCCGGGGAGGGAGACAGCTTCTCCGAGGACCTTTTGATTTCCTCGATAGATTTTATAATCTCGTGCAGGCATTCTCGGGTGTTCCTCGAGTTGTGCCTTTCCAGTTCATCTGACAACTCTGCTCGGTTATGTAGAAGTTCGCACCGGCCATCGTATTTTTCCTCGAGGTCCTTCCTGAGCTTTGTGCCATTTTTCTCCCACAATTCTTCGACCCTCTTGTGGAAGAGCTCCTTAATTTCCTCACGGAGCTGTTGGACCACTTTGATCGCCTCATTACGATCAACCTTGGCCCTCCGCACTTGCTCTCTCATTGTGCTGACTGTCCTTTCTAAGAGCTTTACTCTGCCCTCCAATCGGGCCTGTGCGTCCAATCTGATGTCCATCTCGTTTGCTTGAGCTTTGCTTGCCATTGTTTCCTATAGCACAAAGGACCAACAAGCCGTAAGGGCACCATGGAAAGAATCTCGAAAAGTCATGCTTTGAGTAAGGTGGGGACTTGACACAAATGAGATTTCGACTCACTGAGAGAAATGAGTTTGACCCTTTTGGGGGGGGAGCCCAAGCCATGCATTTTGGATGAACTTAACAATTTCCACCTTTTAGAAAAGGATTTTGCTTATTTTCTATAATCATTATTAAGAGGTTTTATCACACGAACAAACTTTAGCGCGTAATTTAATGACTTAACGCTTATTATTCATGTACCCTCAAAACATGTTTTGTTCCTAATTGGTTGGAAAAGATATCTCTTCTTTTTCGCAACTATTCTAAATCCTGGATCAGTGGAGGTCATCACTACGCCTATAGACCCCTCGTTTTTCACCTGTACTGCACACTCCCAAGGACGGACTATCCCGGGCGAGGGTCCTATAGGGCAAGCGGCTTCCACCGACCGAAAGAAATGATCCTAAGGTCTAGTGCGTCGCAAGGCTCTTGATGTGCAGGTCATCCTAATCATGATTAAGCCCCAGTCGGGATCGAGACTGTTCCGAAGGCTGCACCGACATTCTGACATGACCCCATTTTGAATGAGGTGTCTCAATCCTCGACCATGAGCTTAAGGATGATTAACATGACCCGTTCATTAGGGCTTAACGACACGATGTTACCCTATTTTTAGCACATGACCTTTGTTAATTGTGGTCGTCATTAACACACGAGTTAGAGGCGGGTTAGGCCACGCTTGCATTACATCAAGGATCGTAACCCGGGCATTAACTTGGCCACAATTTACTTTGGACACATTCTTAAAGATAAAAGCAACGTGAACTAGACCAAAAACTAACCAAAGTCACGGTATTTGTGTGTCACAGACATGTGTGGTTGACTCGGCTCGGAAGGGGAGGTGGAATGGACCCGTGCACGCTCGAAGGGAACAAGAGCGCCAATCGAGCTGTATCTGGCATCCATCCCGGGTTTAAAGGGTATTTGAAACGTGCAAGGCCAAGTGCGCGTTGTGTGAAGTCAATTCTATATTCCCTTTTTGAGTAAAAATAGAGATTTTTATTTTGTTTTTCAACATGATGAGCATGGCATAAGCAAGATATGAACAAGTATGAACAAGCAAGTAAGCATCTTATACACACAATGAATCAAAAGAACATGATTAAACAAAGACCAAAACTGTACATGTACCAAGTTGTGCACAACCAAAAAATTTTCGAATCAAACATTTTGCCAAAAGAACAATCTTTACATTGAAACCATTTGTACAAAGCAAGTTGTGCACAACGCGAAGAGTCAAGAAATTTTTACAAAAAGGGGGTTATGCACAATGAGATTTTGGAAATCATTTTTATTGACAAAAGATCATGCATAACCAAGTTTTAAAAACCAAGTTTTGGCCAAAAGAATAAAGGTAATGTGCACAAGTAAGGCTGTAAATTTGGAACCTGGACAAGCAGAAGCAGAAGGCAATTCAGAATGTTGCTGCCCTGCACAAAATTGTTAATTTGCAACATTCTGGCCCTTTACCAAAGTAGCCGTACGGCTAGACCAAGAGGGTTGAGATTTTTTCTCAGTTTTTCCAACTTCTGATCATCATGCTCCAATTCATTGCATTTCCAGAACGTATGCACTCAAAACAGTTCAAGCAGAAACAGCAAACACACACAATCATGCACAAAATTAACTAATGGAAACGGGAGTTTGACCTACACAAAAGTGCTTCCAAAGCTTCTAAAGAGAAGTTCGTAAGCACTTCTTTTCCCCAGCGGAGTCGCCACTGTAAGGATCCCGTACCTCGGGGCGAAACAAGCGAAGTTCGCACGAGGAAGAAATATCAAACACGGGTAACTTTCCTAACGAAAAAGAAACGGAGTCGCCACATTTGTTAATTTTAAACCAAACAAATGAAAATGGTTAGAGAATGTGAGTTCGGAGGTCAGGTTACACTTTGGGAAGAACATATTTGCGGTTCACCCAAAATGCCTCGAAAAAACCGAGTCTCCCTTGTTAGTTTGAAAATGTGCATGTGTGTGTGTGTATTTAACGGAAAAGTTTCTGTTATTGGTTTCGTTTGGAAAAACATTACTGAAAGGGTCTGTTTATTAAGAAAATAGGGATCAGAGCGCAAAACAGACATTTTTCCCCCTGTTCCCAACATAGCCGTACGGATGTACAGACAGTTTCCTGGGATTTTACAGTTCAGTCAAGAACAGTCCAGTTTCAGAGCAGAAACAGAACATTCTGTTGAAACTGGACAGAACTGTTTTGATTCCAGTTTGTTTAAAACACTTTATAAGTTTAAATACAACATTCCTATGCCAAATGATCATCACTTAGTCCCCAAATCAAGTATTTGTGTGTGATCATGAGCAATCTTTGGAGAAAATTGAGAAAAGTTGATTAACATGCCCTTTGGGCCAAAATTGACCATTTGGTGATTAAAGATTGAAACTTTATCCCCAAGATGGCATTTTTATGACTTATTAACCTCTAAAGAGTCAAATTAACACATAAAGATTGAATCTTTATAACCCCAAAGGGGACTTTAGAGCTAGATCAATGTTGGATGATAAAGATGGAAGCTTTATCATCCAAATGATCATTATTGCCAACAAAAGTATCATTCCAACTAGACAAGAATGTAAATGACAATCAACAAGCCATGATCATCTAGGTTTGAACCTCTTCCACACAAGGCATGGAGGGCACCTTGGATCATCTCATGGCTTGGACAAGAGAAATATAGAGTAATATATGTATATTTGCTTGAATGGACAAGTCTTGCATAAATGTAAAGTTGCTTGAATGGACAAGTCTTGCAAGTAATGTAAAAGTGCTTGAATGGACAAGTCTTGCAAGTAATATAAAGATTAACATAAACTTAAACAAAGATTAAAGAGAAAATAGAGTTATAGATGAAGAGAAGGGAGGGGGAGAAGGTGGCTTTACCTATTTTGGTTTAGTCAATCTTCCTTTCTCTCTTTCACTCTTCTCTCACACTACTGCAGTGATTTTGACAGAGTAATCCTTCTTATGTTGTTTCTCCCCCCCTGAAATGATCAGCATGGGGTTCAATTTATAGAGGCTGAGGGTGCCCAAAGTAGCCGTACGGCTAGGGACCTCATGCGCTCAAACCATCCGTACGACTCGACTTGGCGAGCTTCTGGATTTTTCCAAGTTTAATTCCAGTTCAATCCTGGAATATCAGGTTTATCTTAGTGAGGTCCTGGCCCATTGGTTTATCCCTCAATGGTACCAAGAATTCCTCTAAAGTAGTTCGATTTCAGATTGGGGTACTTACGTCATCTCACAATGGTCGCTCAGGGGACCTAATACTTTTTTTAAGACGGTCGCTCGGGGGACCTAATCTCCATTTCACAATGGTCGCTCGGGGGACCTAACTCTTATCTCAAGATGGTCGCTCGGGGGACCTAATTTTCATTTCATAATGGTCGCTCGGGGGACCTAATTTTATCTCACAATGGTCGCTCGGGGGACCTAATTTTGTCTCACAATGGTCGCTCGAGGGACCTAATTTTTATCTCACAACGGTCGCTCGGGGGTCCTAATCTACAATGGTCGCTCGGGGGACCTAATTTTCATTTCACAACGGTCGCTCGGGGGACCTAATTTTTATCTCAAGACAGTCGCTCGGGGGACCTAATCTACAATGGTCGCTCGGGGGACCTAATTTTCATTTCACAACGGTCGCTCGGGGGACCTAATTTTTATCTCAAGACGGTCGCTTGGGGGACCTAATTTTATCTCGCAACGGTCGCTCGGGGGACCTAATTTTATCTCACAATGGTCGCTCGGGGGACCTAATCTATAATCTCACAACGGTCGCTCGGGGGACCTAATCTACAATGGTCGCTCGGGGGACCTAATTTTTATTTCTGCTGGGCTTACGTCAGGGATGGCCAATTTTCTTGGACATTCAATTTGACTCTCAATGAGTCAAAGTTGGGGCTTGACTCTCTTTGGTCAGCCGAAGGGATTTTCTCGACACTCACTTGGTCGAAGTCGGGATTTGACTCTCTTTTGGTCAATAATTTTTAACTGGGCTTACGTCAGGGACGGCCAATTTTCTTGGACATTCAATTTGACTCTCAATGAGTCAAAGTTGGGGATTGACTCTCTTTTGGTCAGCCGAAGGGATTTTCTCGACACTCACTTGGTCGAAGTCGGGATTTGACTCTCTTTTGGTCAATAATTTTTAACTGGGCTTACGTCAGGGACGGCCAATTTTCTTGGACATTCAATTTGACTCTCAATGAGTCAAAGTCGTGGCTTGACTCTCTTTTGGTCAGCCGAAGCGATTTTCTTGACACTCACTTGGTCGAAGTCGGGATTTGACTCTCTTTTGGTCAATAATTTTTAATTGGGCTTACGTCAGGGACGGCCAATTTTCTTTTGGACATTCAATTTGACTCTCAATGAGTCAAAGTCTGGGCTTGACTCTCTTTTGGTCAGCCGAAAGGATTTTCTCGACACTCACTTGGTCGAAGTCGGGATTTGACTCTCTTTTGGTCAATAATTTTTAACTGGGCTTACGTCAGGGACGGCCAATTTTCTTGGACATTCAATTTGACTCTCAATGAGTCAAAGTCGTGGCTTGACTCTCTTTTGGTCAGCCGAAGCGATTTTCTTGACACTCACTTGGTCGAAGTCGGGATTTGACTCTCTTTTGGTCAATAATTTTTAATTGGGCTTACGTCAGGGACGGCCAATTTTCTTTTGGACATTCAATTTGACTCTCAATGAGTCAAAGTCTGGGCTTGACTCTCTTTTGGTCAGCCGAAAGGATTTTCTCGACACTCACTTGGTCGAAGTCGGGATTTGACTCTCTTTTGGTCAATAATTTTTAACTGGGCTTACGTCAGGGACGGCCAATTTTCTTGGACATTCAATTTGACTCTCAATGAGTCAAAGTTGGGGATTGACTCTCTTTTGGTCAGCCGAAGGGATTTTCTCGACACTCACTTGGTCGAAGTCGGGATTTGACTCTCTTTTGGTCAATAATTTTTAACTGGGCTTACGTCAGGGACGGCCAATTTTCTTGGACATTCAATTTGACTCTCAATGAGTCAAAGTCGTGGCTTGACTCTCTTTTGGTCAGCCGAAGCGATTTTCTTGACACTCACTTGGTCGAAGTCGGGATTTGACTCTCTTTTGGTCAATAATTTTTAATTGGGCTTACGTCAGGGACGGCCAATTTTCTTTTGGACATTCAATTTGACTCTCAATGAGTCAAAGTCTGGGCTTGACTCTCTTTTGGTCAGCCGAAAGGATTTTCTCGACACTCACTTGGTCGAAGTCGGGATTTGACTCTCTTTTGGTCAATAATTTTTAACTGGGCTTACGTCAGGGACGGCCAATTTTCTTGGATATTCAATTTGACTCTCAATGAGTAAAAGTCGGGGCTTGACTCTCTTTTGGTCAATCAAATAATTTTTAACTGGGCTTACGTCAGGGACGACCAATTTTCTAATGGGCCTAATTTTCTTGGCAAGGATAGGTTTTCCCACTGTCGAGTCAGTTTTCTCATAAAGGCGAACGGGGCCTAACTTGACTTCTATTTTAGTCAAGGGGTAATTTTGACTCTCTTTTGGTCAACTCACAAATGTTTTGACTCTCATTTGGTCAAACTTGGGGCAAATGGGCTTACGTCAAAGACCGCCTAATTTTCTAGACTTCACAGGGCCTATGTCGGGGACGGCCTAAAAGGTCACTCGGGGGACTAAGGATTTGGTCAACTCCGTCTTTGGGGAGATTGACGAGGCAAACTTGTCTTACGTCCGACTAAGGACTGCCGGGATTTGGTCAACTTGGCTCTATAGAGAGGGTTGACTAAGGAGAATGGTCTTACGTCACTTTGGACTGCCGGGACAAAACATTCGAGTCAACTCCACCTTTGGGGAGCTTGACAAGGCAAACTGGTCTTACGTCCCACTAAGGACTGCCGGGACAACAACGGATTTGACTTTCACTTGGTCAATCCTAAAGGTTTGGTCAACACTAACTACGAGATGGTTGACTAACGAGGATGGTCTTACGTCATTTTGGACTGCCGGGCCAACAACGGATTTGACTTTCACTTGGTCAATCCTAAAGGTTTGGTCAACACTAACTACGAGATGGTTGACTAATAAGGATGGTCTTACGTCCCACTAAGGACTGCCGGGACAACAACGGATTTGACTTTCACTTGGTCAATCCTAAAGGTTTGGCCAACACTAACTACGAGATGGTTGACTAACGAGGATGGTCTTACGTCATTTTGGACTGCCGGGACAACAACGGATTTGACTTTCACTTGGTCAATCCTAAAGGTTTGGTCAACACTAACTACGAGATGGTTGACTAACAAGGATGGTCTTACGTCATTTTGGACTGCCGGGACAACAACGGATTTGACTTTCACTTGGTCAATCCTAAAGGTTTGGTCAACACTAACTATGAGATGGTTGATTAACAAGGATGGTCTTACGTCATTTTGGACTGCCGGGACAACAACGGATTTGACTTTCACTTGGTCAATCCTAAAGGTTTGGTCAACACTAACTACGAGATGGTTGACTAACAAGGATGGTCTTACGTCATTTTGGACTGCCGGAACAACAACGGATTTGACTTTCACTTGGTCAATCCTAAAGGTTTGGTCAACACTAACTACGAGATGGTTGACTAACAAGGATGGTCTTACGTCATTTTGGACTGCCGGGACAAACACTTTATCCTAAAATGACCATTCTGGGTCAAGGCTTGACTTGGGTCAACTCCATCTTTGGGGAGTTTGACCGGGAAAATTTTAACTTGACCTCTTTGGTCAAAGTTTGAACTTTGGTCAACTCAACTCTACGGGAAGGTTGACACACTTTCTTGACACCGGGGGAAGCCTATGGGTGACCTTTTAGACACATTGTGGATGAAAAAGTCCAATCATTTTGAGAGGAGATCGAAAGCATTTTGCTTGAAACATTGTTTTTTTTTTATATAAATGAGGCCAAATTAAAAATGCTTATTCCTAAAGGCAAATCTTTTAACGAAGCATGTTAGTCAAATTTTTTATTTTAACTTAACCATGAGGTTTGTCATGCATAAAGTCCCTTGGAGCTTTGTCCATTACTTAGCAGTGATCAGGTATAGAGAACCCTTTTGTCATTGATATTGGGATAGCCCCATGTCCTTCTCGCTGTTGATGTTGGAGGTAGCCCCATGTCCTTATTGGTGTCGGTGGCGGCATAGCCCCACGTCCTCGTTGTCATCGATGTCGGGGCAGCCCCATGTATTTGTGGAAGTAGCCCTATGCCCTTGTGGCGGTAGCCCTATGTCTTTGTGGAGGTAGCCCCATGCCCTTTTGGAGGTAGCCCCATGCCCTTGTGGTCGTTGGTGTGGAGGTAGCCCCAATGTCGTCATTCGACCTTTGTTGCTGGCGTAGACCCAATATCGTCTTTTGACCTTTGGCGTTGGCGTAGACCCAACATGACCTTTGAAGTGAGGTTAGGAACCCATCCCTTTTTCATGACGCACCCTTTCTTTTGCCTAAGCCGCCCTTGCGGGTTTTCAACCTAGCGGGCTACTTTTTTGCGTCTTTTATGGCACACCCTGTCTTTTGCCTAGGCCTCCCTCACGGGTTTTCAACCTAGCGGGCTACTCTTTTGGTGCCTTTCTTTCTCTCTTCTTTTTTTATGAGTGATCCAGCCGACTCGATAGAACGGGGACTTAAGATATCTTTCGAGGAAACATGCAGGGGCATTCATTTAGGCGGGAGAGAGTCCCTCAATGTATTGGTAAACAATGTATCATGAAACGGGAGGAAGCCCTTCCTTGACAGAATACAAGTGTTTAGATCTTTCCTAAGATGTAGAGAAGAAGACTTGTCGAGACATTTGAAATTTTTCTTGGTTAATATCATCAAAATAATTGCTTTAATGGACCATATTCATTATTAAGTCAAGATTATAACAAGCAATTAGCCTTAACATGTATAAATGTTGTGATCAATTAGGATTAAGATTCGATTAATGGCAAGATCAAAAGGTGTTTATGGGGAATTGATCTTTGTCTGGTAAATTGGTCATTGATGGGACCAAGGGGGAGAGGCTTGGCTATTTTGGAAAAGCCATGGTTTGATCGTTCTTTCTCATGCTGTGACCGGACCCGAAGGTTGCCTACGTTTCCCTCATTTTGAGGAGCTCAGGTCGCCGTAGTTCGGCCCTAGGCCGTCTTTTGCTGAAATTGGCTTTCTTCTGATGTTGTTTTGGAGGACGTTATTTCTCACTTTGCTTTGCGGTGAACTCCTTGAGATGGACCTCTTGGGGTGAACCCTCTTTGGTGTGAACGGACCTTTCTTTCCGCCATTTCTTTTCCTTATTTCCATACATTCATTTCCTTTCCCTCTTCTCCTTTTTTTTTTTTTTGTGAGGAGGTAAACATTAGCCCCGGCTTGCTTTCTCGGGCATTGGCTCCTTTGTAGCCCCTTGGTGGCGTGCCTGTTACTTTGGGCTGACTTTGAAGATTCCGGAAAGCCCTATGCTTGGCCGCACACGTATGAGCACTGTCAAATCTCGGTGGTCGAGCAACAATGTCCTCACCTTTCCACTGTCTCGGGATGCCTTCGATGTGCATCAAGAATTGGTCGTGGAAAGGTGTATCGGGTTGTGTATCGGGGAAGTGTATGAGGGAAGACTTGCCATTAATGGTTTCTTCATGCCAATTGATCACAACATTTATTCACATCAAGATTAATTGTTTGCATTTAGCATTTTTCATTCGTGTTAAGTCCATTCGCCCTTAATGAATTGTCATTGACTAGTATGCTTAGAAGTCAATTCATCATTTTGGGGACGTAGCAATCAATTGATCATAACAAGCAAGGCAATTTCAAGAGTAAATGTATATTGCAAATAATGTCTCAAGTCTAGAGAGAAGAGAATGAAAATGACTCTTTTATTGAGATAACTTTGTACATACATGTCCAAGTGCGGACCTTTGCAAAAATAAAAAGACACAGTTCGGGGTGGACTTTTGTGAGAATCTAGATCCTACGAGGCTGGAAGACTCATCATTTATTTTATTTTATTTTTTATTTATTTTTTTATTTTTTTAGGGATGGGCTCCTATGACACGCGATGTTCCATTTTCTTCCTCAATTGTTGGAGGGTTTGTCGGCGGCACATTCCATGTCATCCACGGGGAACTCGGGTTCCTTGTCGTCGGGAAAGACGTCGCGAGGTCTCCACTTGGCTTGGCATTGCAATCGCCGGACTCGCCTTTGGCCATCTCCTTTTGGTGGCTCCCTTTCAAGGGGCGTAACCTCGCGCATGGCATTCAGCGAAGGTACGGATCTCCATTTGATGTAGCCGACTTTGGGCCTCCGAGGCATGGGTCTCTTCTCGTGGACGGTGTCCCAATACTGCTCACGTGGATGGAAGTCTCAGACGCCATTTCAGATGTGGGCTCCTTGGTTGATGTTTCCGGTGGACAAGACCGCAAAGGACTTTAGCATTTTAAACCTCGAGGTGAAATTATAACCATGATTTGAGAGGAACGCCTCATTAGCGGATTAGCCTTTTTGAAAAGAGTTGACCTCTTATTTTAAGAAAACTTGATCTCCGAATTTCTTTTTCTTTTTTTTTTTTTTAAATGAGGATTGACACACACATTTTTTTTTTGGGTAAAAGACTCACACACATTTTTTTTAGGATTGACCGGGCCGAAGTTACCTACGTTCCCCTTACCACGGAGGAGGGGGTCCCACGCGATGAGAGACTCAGGTCACCGTAGTTCAGACCGGTTTAGAATTCTAAGAGGAAAAAAAGAACATGACTGACTTCTTGGGAGATAACGGGGATCCACCCAAAGACTTGACTGACTTCCTAGGGGACCGCGCCTAGGGTTCCAACGGAAGTCTTAATGGGGACCTAGGGGACAACGCCTAGGGTTCCTCAAATTTTTAACGGGAAACTTAGCGGAAATCTCGACGGGAATCACAACGGGGAACTAGGGACTATGCCTAAGGTTCCAACGGGAATCTCAACGAGGATCACAACGGGGAACTAGGGACTATGCCTAAGGTTCCAACGGGAATCTCAACGAGGATCACAACGGGGAACTAGGGACTATGCCTGAGGTTCCAACAGGAATCTCAATGAGGATCACAACGGGGAACTAGGGACTATGCCTGAGGTTCCAACGGGAATCTCAACGAGGATCGCAATGGGGAACTAGGGACTATGCCTAAGGTTCCAACGGGAATCTCAATGAGGATCACAACGGGGAACTAGGGACTATGCCTAAGGTTCTAACGGGGATCACAACGGGATCACAACGGGGAACTAGGGACTATGCCTAAGGTTCCAACGGGGATCTCAACGAGGATCACAATGGGGAACTAGGGACTATGCCTAAGGTTCCAACGGGAATCTCAACGAGGATCACAACGGGATCACAACGGGATCACAACGGGGATCACAACGGGATCACAACGGGGACCACAACGGGGATCACGACGGGAGTCTCGGAGGATAACGGGGATCCGTCCAAAAACTTTAACGAAATCACTTAGTGGAAGTCTTGGAGGATAACGGGGATCCGTCCAAAGACTTAACAAAATCACTTAATGGAAGTCTTGGAGGATAACGGGGATCCGTCCAAAGACTTAACAAAATCACTTAATGGAAGTCTTGGAGGATAACGGGGATCCGTCCAAAGACTTAACAAAATCACTTAATGGAAGCCTTGGAGGATAACGGGGATCTGTTCAAAGACTTAACAAGATGACGCTTGTTAACGCAAGAATGCGATGCGTCGAAGATAAGAAGCACAAAATGGAGCAAACTCATGCAATGCGCAATTATTTATTCATTCAGGTTTAATTAAGACTCATCTTTATTCCTAGATGGTTGGAAAAGATTTCTCTTCCTTTTCGCAACTATTCTAAGCCCTGGATCAGTAGAGGCCATCACTACGCCTATAAGCCCCTTGTTTTTCACCTGCCTTGCACACTCCCAAGGATGGACTGTCCCGGGCGAGGGTCCTATAGGGCAAACGGCTTCCACCGACCAAAAGAGATGAACCTAGGGTCTAGTGCATCGCAAGGTCCCCAATACATGAGCCATTCCTATCATGATTAAGCCCCAGTTAAGATCAAGATTCATCTTAGGGACTTTTAGGGACTTCTGATATAACCCATCTTCGATGAGGGCTCTTGGATCTTATCCTTGGGCTTAAGGATGATTAAAATGGCCCATTCATTAGGGCTTGACAACACGGTGTCACCCTATCCTTAATACATGACTTAGGTTAATCATAGTCAACGTTAACGCATAAGTCAAGGACCGGGTCAAAGTTGACCTTGGTCACACTTGTTTTCACAAGGAGTCGTGACTCGGGCATTAACTTGGCCATAATTATCCTCGGACACGTATTAGGGATGTAGTAACGTGAACTAGACCAAAAACCAACCAAAGTCACGGTAATTGTGTGTCACGGACAAGTGTGGTTTACTCGGCTCGGAAGGGGAGGTGGAATGGACCCGTGCGCGTTCGAAGGGAACAAGAGCGCCAATCGAGCTGCATCTGGCATCCATCCCGAGTTTAAAGAATATTTGGAACGTGCAAGGCCAAGTGCGCGTTGTGTGAAGTCAATTCTATATTCCCTTTTTGAGTCAAAATAGAGATTTTTATTTTGTTTTTCAACATGATGAGCATGGCATAAGCAAGATATGAACAAGTATGAACAAGCATGGAGCAAGCAATTTATACACAATAAGTCAAAGAATACAAACAAATACCAAAACTTGTATATGTACCAAGTTGTGCACAACCAAAAAAAATTCGAATCAAACATTTTGCCAAAAGAACAAACTTTACATTGAAACCATTTGTACAAAGCAAGTTGTGCACAACACGAAGAGTCAAGAAATTTTTACAAAAAAGGGGTTATGCACATTGAGATTTTGAAAACCATTTTTATTGACAAAAGATCATGCATAACCAAGTTTTAAAAACCAAGTTTTGGCCAAAAGAATAAAGGTAATGTGCACAAGTAAGGCTGTAAATTTGGAACCTGAACAAGCAGAAGCAGAAGGTAATTCAGAATGTTGCTGCCTTGCACAAAATTGTTAATTTGCAACATTCTGGCCCTTTACCAAAGTAGCCGTACGGCTAGACCAAGAGGGTTGAGATTTTTCTCAGTTTCTCCAACTTCTGATCATCATGCTCCAGTTTATTGCATTTCCAGAACGTACTCACTCAAAACAGTTCAAACAGAAACAGCAAACACACACAAATATGCACAAAGTCAACTAACGGAAACAGGAGTTTGATCCACACAAAAGTGCCTCCAAAGCTTCTAAAGAGAATTTTGCAAGCACTTTAGTCCCCAGCGGAGTCGCCACTGTAAGGATCCCATCCCTCGGGGCGAAACAAGCAAAGTTCGCACGAGGAAGAAATGCCAAACCCGGGTAACTTTCCTAACGAAAAAAGAAACGGAGTCGCCACATTTGTTAATTTTAAACCAAACAAATGAAAATGGTTAGAGAAGGTGAGTTCGGAGGTCACGTTACACTTTGGGAAGAACATATTTGCGGTTCACCCAAAGTGCCTCGGAAAAACCGAGTCTCCCTTGTTAGTTTGAAAAATGTGCATGTGTGTGTGTATTTAACGGAAAAGTTTTTGCTATTGGTTTTGCTTGGAAAAACTTAACTGACAGGGTCTGTTTATTAAGAAAATAGGGATCAGAGGGCAAAACAGACATTTTGCCCCCTGTTCCCAACATAGCCGTACGGATGGACATGTAGTTTCCTGGGATCTTGCAGTTCAGTCAAGAACAGTCCAGTTTCAGAGCAGAAACAGAACATTCTGTTGAAACTGGACAGAACTGTTTTGATTCTAGTTTGTTTAAAACACTTTATGAGTTTAAATACAACATTCCTATGCTAAATGATCATCACTTAGTCCCCAAAACAAGTATTTGGGTGTGATCATAAGCAATCTTTGGAGAAAATTGAGAAAAGTTGATGAATATGCCATTTGGGCTAAAATTGACCATTTGGTGATTAAAGATTGAAACTTTATCACCAAGATGGCATTTTTATGACTTATTAACCTTTAAGGAATCAAATTAACACATAAAGATTGAATCTTTGTAACCCCAAAGGGGACTTTAGAGCTAGATTAATGTTGGATGATAAAGATGGAAGCTTTATCATCCAAATGATCATTATTGCCAACAAAAGCATCATTCTAACTAGACAAGAATGTAAATGACAATCAACAAGCCATCATCTAGGTTTGAACCTCTTCCACACAAGGCATGGAGGGCACCTTGGATCATCTCATGGCTTAGACAAGAGAAATATAGAGTAATATATGTATATTTGCTTGAATGGACAAGTCTTGCATAAATGTAAAATTGCTTGAATGGACAAGTCTTGCAAGTAATATAAAGGTGCTTGAATGGACAAGTATTACAAGTAATGTAAAGATTAACATAAACTTAAACAAAGATTAAATAGAAAATAGAGTTATAGATGAAGAGAAGGGAGGTGGAGAAGGTGGCTTTACCTATTTTGGTTTAGCCAATCTTCCTTTCTCTCTTTCACTCTTTGTTTCACTCTTCTCTCACACTACTGGAGTGATTTCGACAGAGTAACCTTTCTTATGTTGTTTCCCTCCCCTGAAATGATCAGCATGGGGTTCAATTTATAGAGGCTGAGGGTGCCCAAAGTAGCCGTACGGCTAGGGACCTCACGTGCCCAAACCATCTGTACGACTCGACTTGGCGAGCTTCTATATTTTTCCAAGTTTAATTACAGTTCAGTCCTGGAATATCAGGTTTATCCTAGTGAGGTCCTGGCCCATTGGTTTATCCCTGAATGGTACCAAGAATTCCTCTAAAGTAGGTCGATTTCAGATTGGGGTACTTACACCTGGCGAGCTTCTGGATTTTTCTAATTTTAATTCCAGAGTAGTCCTGGAATTTTAGGTTTATCTTAGTGAGGTCTCAGCCTATCAGTTTATCCCTGAATGGTGCTAAGAATTCCTCTAAAGTTGGTTAATTTCAGATTGGGGTACTTACACAATCGTAGCCTTTATAACTATCTGGTTAAGAGTAGCGTTTGAATACGTCAAACACAACGTTCATCATGTGGAAGACAATGATAATCTCAGGTCTAAGGATTCCAATGATATAACTAAATGAGATTTAATTATGACATTTGACCATGACATAAATCTCATAGTGGGTCAATTCCAGTACTTGTTCACCAACAAGTACCCATAAGTTTAATTTGTATCACATACACATGATCATCATATGATCATCGATTAAACTTATACTAGTTCTTCATAAGTGCTAGGGACGGGGATTATTATAATAACATATAAAACATATAATAATCCAAAGGTGTTATCTCCATAACAAATGAGAATACGACATAACAAAAGGCCTTTCTCAAGGGCCTAGGGCTTAATCTCCAACACTCTGGTCTTCAGACCAGACTTTACTTGATCCAAAGTAAATGTCTCCTTATTTATACATGAATCAACATATGACTCCTATGACAGCGGTGGAGACACCAAAAGAATTAAAACATCTTCATCATCGATTTTAACCTCTATATTACGCAATTCAAGTAATAATGCAGAAAATCAATCTAGGTGATCCTTAATAGGCGTACTTTCAGACATCTGGAAAGTAAATAATCTCTTTTTCATATAGAGCTTGTTTGTTAGAGACTTCGTCAGGAACATCTTCTCTAACGTCATCCATAAGCCTCCTGCTGTTTCCTGATCCGCAACATCCGCAAGGATGTCATCATCAAGACACATGATAATCTGTGAATGAGCCTTCTCATCCACCACTGTTATATCCGCAACCTTCTTCAAATCTTTAGGTGTGGGTACGGCTTCTGCCTTGCTTGTTGGATTCTTTTGATCCCTGATTACAGCAGCCACTGGAGCCCACAAGCTTTATCTTTGCAACATGACCCTCATCTTTGTTGGAGTAGAGGACCAACCGGGAACTAGGAATCGGAGGAAAAGAAGAAAATCCGTCGGAGGGACTGTCGTCCTGGGCGGCCACCCAGGGTGATGGTGGGCGACCGCCCACTATGGCAGTAGGTTCAATCGGTGGAAGGGTCTCGTGGGCGACTGCCCAAGGCCATTTTGGGCGACCGCCCAGGTGTCGGGCCAGGTCCGTGTTTTAACCGATTTTGTCCAGATTTTCGGGTATTATTGTCCTCCTAGGGTTAGGTCTTTATTCTAGGTTGCCTATATAAGCAATGTTCCGCCCCCATACTCATTGTAACTCCATATTTATATATTATAGTGCAAGATCCTGGCTTGGTAGTGCCCCCAGACGTAGTCAAACATATTGACGAACTGGGTAAACAATTTCTTGTGTTCGTTTTTTTCTTTTGCTTTGGTTTCTTATTTCTTGTGCTTGTTTGTGGTGCCGAGTTTTCTTGCGATTTGCTTGGGTGTTGGGTGTTGGAGGGTCAATTCCACAACAACTGGTATCAAGAGCTTTGGTTGGACGATCAAAGGGGTTTATCAAGCAATCAAGAATGGGCAAGGATAAACAAGCAGTGGAGAAATTTGATGGTTCTGACTATGGGTTTTGAAGGATGCAAATAGAGGATCTCTTGTATAATAAGGATCTCTATAAGCCTCTAAGAGGAGTCAAACCGGAAAAAGAAAAGCAGAAAGACTGGGATGTCATGGATCGGAAAGCCTTAGGGGTGATTCGATCTACTTTGTCAAAGTGGATCGCAAAGACTACCAGGAAGGCGAAAACTACCAAGGAGCTATTGGATTATCTTACTGAGAGATTTGAAACTCTATCTACTGCAAATAAGGTTGATTTGATACGCAAGATGGGTAGTCTCAAGATGCAAGAGGAAGGATCCATAGCTAAACACATCGATGAGTTTATGGATATTATAGACTCATTGACTGCGTTGGAGATTACTTTCGGTGACGAGGTTCATGCGTGTTTATTGCTAGCGTCTCTACCAAGAAGTTAGAGCGGAACGGTGACAGCGTTAAATGCTTCAGCGGGTAAGAACAAATTGAAGTATGATGATGTTAAGGACTTTCTCTTGG